>JAWWEU010000011.1:4040703-4058623 GCA_035583155.1 Acropternis orthonyx | reverse complement strand
TCCCCCCCCCCCAATAACTCTTCGTCAGATACAAGAAATAAGTTCATCAAATAAGATTTTTAATTGTTTCTTAATTGCTAGAGAAAGATCTGCCTCTGTTTAAGCACCCTGAAACACCTCAGGTGAGCAGGGGTTATTGTATCCATACCAGAGCAGAGCACCCTTGGGTGCAACATCTCTGCTAAACACTGATCTGCATTAAATACTCATTTGTGTTTTACCAGCAATTATTTAATTAAAAAGAATATATGGGAATTATAGTATTTTCCTGCAATTAAGAAAAAAAGTCTGAAGATTAATACTGGGAGGAATATCAGTAAGACCACTATAAAATTTTATTTCAGGAAGGACATTTTAATAGAGCAGTTACTTAAATACCTTTCCACTAAATATCTAGATACTTGTTCTCATAAGGTCACCTTAGACTCTGCAAGTTAAAAGTCAGAATCATTAAGAAGAATTTTGAAATGCCCGATATAAAAATGTCCTAAAATAAATGACTAAAGGAGGCCAAGTCCATTTGTGATTTCCTCTTTGGACTGGAAATGTTTGTCAGGATACTCTAAGTACACTCATAATTCTACTATTACTGGCATGTTGTAATCCCTTCTCTCATTATCTCATTCCAAAATAACTGGGCAGTACTGAGGGAATATTTCTAGGAAAACTAGATTACAGTGATGAGCCACAAGTCCTTTCCTTAACCACAAACCAGATCTCTTTCTTCACACCACCTCAGAGACTCAGAGCTGCTCACAGCAAGTCAAGTGAAGGAGTTTAAGGCCAATTCAATTTTGGGAGCCTGGAACTCTCTTAAGGTGACATCACAAAAGTTTGGTAGTCAATGCTGAGCCCCACTTGTCTCCAAGCAGGCAGTGCTGGCACAGGGCACTTGTGCAACAACAGGGAGCAGATGGCAACATTACAGGAGTATTTATTATTTGACCATTTCAACTTTATCTTCTCTGCAAGGCCCTGGAGACACTTTCACTAAGAGGAGGAAAAGTACTTGAAAAAACTGAAAGCCACAGCACTAATTTCTTCAGAATGTGGCTGGGGCTCTGCTGCCCTCTGTGAACCCCCAGAGCAGGCTCTGCCCTCCCCACCACACACACACCTCAGTCAGTACAACAGGACTTCGTTAGCTACTTTAATCAGTGACAACACACAAGTGGCCAGGAGTCAATCTCTTTAGTTAATGGGACCTTTAATTTTTTGCTATATTAATAAAAAAGTGATCCAATTTCTCTGCTTCCTTTATGGAGTAACTATTCAGGAGACTTAAGAAGGAAATACACCATATCCATGAATTGTTTATCAACGCACCCATGATAATGTTTTTATTTGCACAATCTGAAAAATTAGTATCTTCATCCAAAATGCCGACGGCTGGAAGGATGGGAAGCAATTTAGGGTATGGGGAAAAAAGTTCTCTGATATGAAAACATCAAGCTTACCCTCATCTTCTCTGAGTGGGCTGGGCAGACAATCAATCTACAGTTCGAGTCATCGAGAGGAAAGTTGCTGAGCCTTGACTTTTCCCATGCTTTAGTCAGAACCTCCACACAGGCAGCAGGAAGGGATGCACAGGGGAAACTCCACCAGCTGCTCGGAGGGACTTACAAACAAACCATTAAGGCTCCTTTCACATCAGCTCTGAGTCACCCAGCTTTCAGAGCAGAACAACACTCTCCTGCCTCTTCAGGTTAAAACTCCAGTTCCAGAGTACAGAGAGGTCTAACATTAAGGCATCCATACAGCTCTGGTGTTTGCTTTCATTTAATAAAGATCAATTTACTCAAATACATGGAATGTTGGCACAAAACTAAAGCTCTTGTGGAACAGCTACCAATCATACACAATATTCTGTGAGGTCCTCTTGACTTGCATTTCTCCCATAGATACACCACAAAATGGCTTCAATAATACAAACTGAATGCTGGATCAAATCTCTAAATAATAAGTAGCAGTTAAAGTAAATGGTTTACTTTATTTGTAAATTATGTACAGAATACTTTTTTTTTTCCTTAATTATGATGGAGCAGGAGAAAGAAAACAGCCATTATTTCCAAACTGTGCTGCTTCCTTCACCTGCTGGAGATGACATTTCTCTCTTCACCAGATGTACAAAACCAGTTTGGATTTCCTCAGTTGCTGGCACATGGGCTGGAGAAACAGAGACACTGCAGCCAAATTCAGCACTACCAGCTCCTCTATAGTCAGCAAAATACTTCTGCTAAAACTAGTTTTCTTAGGAAAGTTCTCACAGTCTTTTGAAAAGAAAATCAAGAAAAGTATCAAGAAAGCTGTGGGCTAAGAAGGGCTTTACCTAACTATCAAATGAGTATAACTAGGAATAATCTGAGATTTGGTCATTCAACTTTTACCTGGTTTACAAAAACAAGTTTGAGAAGCTAAACTAATTGACCAGTTATGCAAGTACCAGAAAATGATGTTTTTCAGTAGGTTTGAGGACAATCTGGGCAATCTATCAATCAATAAAAAACTTGTCAGATTGATAAAACTTCTGTAAATTCATATTAATGATTAACATAGTACCAAGTAATCAAGTTAATGGTTAAAAAAAATGAAGGAACTAGATATATAAAACTGTTTGGTAACACATATATTTCAGCAAACGAAGATGCTACTGTATGGTCTATGTTTTGGTGATCAGCCAACAAAGAAAATCCAACCATTTGCACATACTTAGTCCCGAACCACAGTGAGTTATGATTTTCCATGTGAAGGCCTCCTTTCAGTATCTTCCTCCTCTTCCTCCTCACAATCCCCTTCATCTGTTTGCTGTTCCAGTTCCTCTTTTGTGATCATTTCAAAGTCGTTTCCATTGCCACTACTGTGCTGGGACCTGTCATCTTCGCGCCTGTCACTGTCAGTGTCTGAGTGTCGCTCCCCTCCTGAGCCCTCTGTTCCCGAGTTCCTCGTGGCTTCTGTTTTCCCATCCTCCTCTTCCTTCTTCTCACTATCTGATTTCTCCTCGCTGTCGTATTTTTGCTGCTTTTTGGATTCTGATTTTTCCTCTTTCTTTGAGTCTGCTTTTGGTCCTTTGTACTCGTGTGTGTACAGGGGCCTGAAGGAGTCAATGAATCCCACGTCTGCTGTGAGGTTTGGCAGGAACCAGAAGTGATGCCTTCCTCCAGTGATGAGCCAGATGATAAGGAAAAGGATGCAGCGAGCTGTGTAAGAGCAAGGGAAACGCTGGGTTTTGTGATAAACACACACAATGTACAACTATGGTGTAAGAGATGTCCACTACTGACATCCACCCCAAGCCAGGGACTGGCTGATGCTGGGGGGAAATCCCTCCTTCCACACTGGAACAGTTTGTTTTTACCACGTCTCCCCCATCCCACTAAGCATGGATTTTATCTCTGATTTGGCTCAATTCCTCTGCTACAGAAACACAACCAAAGAAACCTCTGAAATCCTGTGAGACCATTCTCACCACAGAATCTGTTTTTGTGTGCAGTTCTGGGGTTGTTTTGCCCTTTTTAGTTTCAAGTGGCATCAAAAGAATCTGCATTTATACAGGAAACACCAAGAGGTGACACGAGCCTGAGTTCTCTTTTCTTCCCGTGGAGCAAGTGTGACACCCGCTGGCCGGGATGGAAACGCACACAGGATCCGCCTGCCTTTGGAAGTGGCACCGCCCGGCTCAGAGCACGGGGAAGAGCCGGGCCGTGCCTCTGCCCTCCGAGGCCCCGCCTGACCGACACTCACCGACGGCAAGGAGCAGAATACTGGCCACAAAGCAGCCCGCGCCCACGCTGAGGTAATAAACGCCGACGCGCATCTCGGCTGGCCAGAGCGGGAACAGGGTCGCGGCTATCACAGCAATCACTGGGCAGCAAGGGCAGGACAGAAGCAGGAGAAGCACCGTTAGTTTTCCCCGGCACGAGTACGGAGGTTCCAGGCTTACTGTTCATTTAAAGTACTGGCTTAGCCTAGTGTGAGCTACTGTCAGTATTTCAGGCTTTGACTGAGACCCTGTCTAGATTCACTGCTCCTGTTTTTGTGCTGGGTAGGAACACCTCGTTCAGCAGCTCCAAGTGGCTGCACTTGGCCAAGGGATCCAAGAGAGCAGCTCTGGGAGAGGGCACAAGGCAAAGGGGGAACAGGGGGCAGCTGTAACCAGTGCAGCAGGAACTGCTGGGCGGAGGTCACGGTGATCCCAAGGACCGGTCACAGGCCTGAAGTGTGTCCCCAAGGGATGACATGGATTCTCTCAAGGTGAGGAGGCTGAAAGGTGTTGGACCAGCAGTGCTGTGGATGATCTGTTAACTCACTGGGTCAGTTGATATCTACACTAATTTAGATTAAAAAACTAAACTTGGCTGATTGTGCTTATCCTACACAAATACAGTTCAAAGGTCAGAAAGATGTTGTTCATAACATTTCATATTTTTATATAACCCACATTTGCCCACTGGACACCTCTCACTGGTTAGCTTAAAGCAACAGAAATCAACAACTTGTGTCTGCTCTGACTTACCAAGTACAAGTCCCATGGCAAAAGTTTTAAAGTGAACAGGGTCATAGATCCACACATACACCTACAACAGAAACAGTCTGGTTTACAGTCAGAAAACAAGCTCTCTGATAAACATCCCATTTATCCCCTCACCCAAACCTCACTGCCAGGCTGCAGTGCTTGGTGCTGGAGCAGGGCAAGGGGTCGGGATTCCCAAAAAGGGTAATGGACAGTTGCTGTAATCCTGGGGAAAACAATCAGACAGTAGAATTGATGGGGAAATGAAATATTCAGAAAAATCACTGAGTCAAGTTTTGGTTTTATTTTTCTTTATTCATCAGTGTTGTTCAGCACGAAGCCAAGAACACTTTTGCAAAAAAAAATAAAAAAGTTTCTCAGATCCACCAAGTGGAAACAAAAAGGCCTGTGAGCTTTGAAGAGAAAAAACCCCAGGCTGAGCACCTGGAACAAAGAACGCAGCCAAAACACCAGCCCCTGTGCCGGGCTCAGATCAGTGTCACTGTACCCTCTGTCCCACCGCCAACGTTACTTCCATGTCTACAGTTGCAATACTCAGTGCCAATGCTTGTGTGAGAACTGTGAGGCATTTGAATCAGAGCTGCTCAACCATATTAAATGAACAACTTCTTGGAAAAGTGCAGGATTTCCTGAACTATCAAAACGGAGGTATTTTTTTTCTTAGCATGCCAAACAGTTTGACTCTAAGCTTGTAACTGTGAAAAGAAGCTGCTGATTGCTGGAAACCAGCAACCCTCATTGCAAGATGTGTCAATATGAACTCCCAAGAGGACACTTGGGATGCAGCAGTGATTTGGCGTGATGCAACAAGTATTGGACACTCTGCTTCTCACAGGGTGCCAAAGTTGACTGTACTCAGGTGTAGCTGCTGTCAGTCAGCTGTTCTGTGAGCCCAAACAAGCTGAAGATCATTACTGGGCAATAAGACAGCATGTGATACCCTGTGTTTGTAAGTGCAAAATCATGAAGAAAAGGGGGGGGAAAAAGCTCTAATGTAATACACAAGAATTGGCTTTAAATCAGCTAAAAAAAAATTACTTAAAAAAAAACATCTCTTGGGAGTTGCAGTTCTTAAAAAATTCCAGCTCGTTAATAAAAAGTGGAAAATAAAAGGAACTGACAGCAAATAAGAAACCGATGTTAAGACAAGCAGTAAATACTGTGATACTGCAAACACTGTGGTGCAGCCCCACATGGAATGCCAAACTATCCCAGGCACTCCATGTAAAGATAACAGGGAGCATCAGAGTTAGGTGTGACTCCACAGGGGGTAGGGTGAAACAGAGCAAGTCAGGTGTAAAGGAACTGATTGAGAACGGTAAAATCCAGATCCATAAAGGAAGTATATTTTTTCACACAAGTGATTTATTTATGGAATTTGCTGCTGTGTATGTTTTATAACCAAAGGAATACAAGAATCCTAGGGGAGATTCCAGTACAGCACAGCGCAGTAAAACTTACCCCTTATCCCAAACTTTGGAAGAACAAATGTGGCTCTGTACATTGCAGAGCCGGTAAATAATTCTTTGTCTTCCACAAAAGCAAAGTGCAGAGAGGTATTTATGGCCACAATTTCAGTGGTAAGGCCAGGATGAGAATTCAGGAATGACCAAGTGTCACCTGCCTGCTCAGATCACAAAGTCAGGCAGGTATTTTTATTTCCCCTCCTGCAAGTGAACATCACGTTCTGAAAGGTTTGTGTTTGGGTTAGAACTGTCTTGTCAGGGCAATAGCTGGGGATAACTTGGGCTGGAGGGGCCTCAGGAGTCTCTGGCCCTCCCTCCTGTCCCAGGCAGGGTCAGCTCCAGGCACAGAGGCTGCGGCACTGCCCAACACCCCAAGGGCAAACATTTCACCTCGTGACCCCTAACACCTGAATTACTGGCAAATTAACTTTTCTTTTACATTTTTTTAAGTTACTGTCCAACCTTTACCTGTCTCTAACCTCCTTGCAAATATCTAAAGATCTGGTTTCAAGCTCAGCCATCACCCTGCCATTACCCTTTCTTTCAACATATCAAGAAAGATTTTGCAGAAATACAGTAAATGAAACTATTTTCTGGCAATAGCACAGTGACACTGAAAGCTGGAAAGTACCATAAATCTTACCTCATTTCCATCCAAGAAAACTTGGTCTTCATGTGGCTCAAGTTTAAATTTCCTCTTAGTTTCCTTTTTCTTGGGTGTTCCTGGGGTTTCATCCTGTGGACAAACATGAATATTTTAACTATATCTATTATATGTATAAATCATCATATACATAAAATACACATATATTAATTATTATATATACAACTTACAACAAAATTAAGAGGTTTCTATTTCTAGGATATTAATGTATTTAGTCTGATAACTTTTAAAAAACTTAAGATCATGTTCAACACTTTTTCTTTTAAGTAAAGATGTTTAATTTTCTCCTGCTCTTATTTATTACCAGCTGGGTACCTCAAAAATAAAGGAAAATTGTAAGGAAAGAGAAATTTTAATTTTAATTAGTATCTAAAGAGCAGAGTATGACTTCAGAATTACATTAGCTCTTCAAAAGCACAGCAGAACTGGGCTCATATTAACAAGAACTCTGTACAGAGATCAAGAGCAGGGAACAACACTTCATCATCACTCACTTCCCTACAATTATTTGGTACTTTGGTGCCATATTTACCAGAAGAGCACCCTGGCAAAATCAGTTTCTGCCCATTTATTCTCTGTCCTCCTCAATCTCTTTCTGTAGCCTGTGCTTCCTCTTACCTGTCTCCCATTTCCTTCTCTTTGCTTATTTTGTCGTGCGAAATTAACTTCGTGATTTTGGTCCTGTGTTGTTGTTCAAGTTCCTACCCACTGGCTTATATAATCCACTAAATATCTGTTCAATAAATAATGATTAGTTTAAAAATTAACATTGCATTTAATAATGTACCTCCCCTGATGACAGAGGATTGGAGGAACTCGTAACTTCCATAATCAGTGTTGTGCAGTACCTTAGGAGCTGAGTTATCCTACACTGGCTTCTGTGCTGAGACTGCAGGGATTGCTCTGTTTCAAATTCTTTCATTAGCCGTGTGTGTTTCTTCTGAAATCCAAACCTCTGTAGACAGACCGTGCTCTCACTAATGTGAAAGGAGTGCCTGAATGGGAATAACTTTGGAGCACTATGCTACTAACTCTCACTGATTCAGATCACTGCACATACAAGAAAAACCACCTCTACTCATCGAGTTTCTCCTGCAGGTTCCTGACGTTTTAATTTAGGAATTATGTTCTGCTTATAAAAAAAGCAGTATCAGGAATGAAAACAGGAAAAAAAAACCCACCACATGAAAACTTGTACAGTAACAATAGTTTGAACTTGAAAGATCAAGTAAAATGAGGCAGGATGCAGCTCAGTGGGGGAGCTGTCACACAACACAGCCAGTTACAGGCACAACATACCAAATATTACATTCCAAACATTCTTGGTACCAAACACTGCAAAATTGTTTGTGTTTCACTTGTGCAGCTGTGCTGGTTTTAGATGTTTGGTCACATGCACATGTGTCATTCCATGCTAACTGATGTACAAGGCATCCCTGCCCCCTGGAGAGAAGCAGGCTTTGATTTACTCAGCCCACACTACAAGATGATGAGGTACACAAAGGCCAACTGAAGCCTCTTTTTTGATCTAGATCAAAATAAGAACAATTCAAAAGGTAACAAAAAAAGCAGCATATTTTGGAGATGAAAACAGGGGAAAAAAGGTAAGTCATATTTTAGAATAACCTACTATACCTTTGAGCCAATGTAATCTTAACAATTGGTTAATGTATTTGTTGTTACAGGTTTGTCTCTTACAGACAGTTCTTACCTTCTTACACTCCTCTTTTTCACCATCCTTTTTCTTTTCCTTTTCTTTCTCCTTCTTGGTTTTTTCATCTTTGCCACTTTCCTTCTTGCTCTTTTTCTCCTCTTCTTTGCCACTCTCAGCCTTTACTTTTTCCTTTTCTTTCTTTGTATCCTTGTCAGGTTTCATTTTCATCACTTTTAATGCTCGATGAAAGAACTGTTTTTTCAGGAGTCTTAAAATGAAAAAAGTTAAACAATACATTTAAGTGCAGCTGTGATAACAACATTTACACTCAATTATGTTAATTAGACACCATTCTAGATTATCTTTCTAACATAATCATGAATAGCATGACTGAAAGGTAGAGGTCACCATCATCTGCTCTATTTACTACATACACCAGACTGAATTATCCCATGTCTTGCCTGCCGCTTTGGGGTTTTTTTGGTTCATCTGTTCAAAACGGGGTAAAAAATGGACTTTTCTGTGGCAGCATTTGGCAGATATAAATGAATACACAAGATGTAGGAGACAGAAAGCTACCAGGTCCATTTAATTGTCTTTCAGGGCTTATCAAGTTCCTTGGTAAGTGATGTACAATAAATAAAACTGCTCCCATGGTACACATGCAAGTATTCCATTCATGTCAGCTACAAACAAACCCTATAGCAAGTATAAATACATATATGGCAAGTGGGGCACCAGCACATCTCAAGGTCATCACCAACCAGTAACATCACTGAAAGGATGACAGCCAAATTCCAAACAGGAAGAGCAGTACAGAATTCTGCTTGTCAAGACAGCAAGGACAGAGAGATTTGAGAGCTCTGACTCTACTAACCTCAAATACTGACAATATTCAGGAAAACAATTTGATTCGCCTTGCTGCCCCAAGCAGTGTAATGAAAGAGAGAGTTCTGAGAACAGAAATGATGAAACTACATCATTGCCACCCTCAAACACAGCAATAAAAACACAACAATTATTTTTTTACATATAACCACAAAAGCTGCAGGATGCACGAAGCCCAAGTTACACTGGCTCCTAAATAACTCCTACATCTTCTCAATTATAATCATTAATGACACTGGGGCATTAGTCTGGGTCATACCTGTTGCAGTAATCAACTACAGACTCTCGGGTTGTAAACAGAGCCTCTTCTCCTTTCTTTGCCTTTGCCCATTTAGAATCCAGGAGGCAATCCACAGCTTTTGAGGCTAGAGGAAAAAGTGGAATTAAAAAAGCATTAAAATTAACGTTTATTTTAACATTTAGCCTAATGTTCCTTGAACCACACTGACCAATTGGTTCTAGTGATGTTCCACATCCTTTCAAATCTTCAAAGTAAGACTGGTCACTATTCTGAAACACATTACTCTTGACACTACACACCTTTAAATCACAGAGTGAAAAGGTTATTGTGTTTACTCCAGGCTGATGAGATTAATTTTATGGCTTCCTAATGCCTAGATAAGTTTTCAAACCCAAACTGTACGATCGGTAGTTATCAGAAAAAGCACTAAAAATAAAACCAAAGCAGCCTCTCCCACCCTCCAGGTACAATGTTAGAAGAAATCTGAATTATCTGGTTGAGTGACCCTACCAATAAAATAATCAACTCGGTGACCCATCATGTTGGTGGATTTTGTTGGACAGTTGAAGCGCAAGTATTTAGCAACAGCCTTCTCCTCCTTGAATGGCTCACCAACTTCCTACAGGGGGAAAAGTCAGAAATTAATACAGTTTTAAACACAAGGGGAAATCATTCATTTCAGCTAAAAATCAGACATTTGCAAAGACCTTGTTATTTCACAGCAATATAAAAATAATAAATAAAATATAAAGGATGCGAAAATAGGTCAAGGTATTTTTTTCCCAAGAACTTTCTGTTTATATAAGCAAAAAAGCAGGAATTTTTAAGTTAGATGATCTGAAGGTACAAGTAAGAACTCCTTTAACAGCTCTCCTAAAGGAGGACTAAGAGGAAAGCAGTGGGCACATGGGAAGCTTCTTACAGCACACGACTGGGATGGAAACAGTTGTGAAGCTGGGAACAAAGGAAAAGAGTGAGGAATGAGTGTGTATGAAGTAAGAGCAATGTAGGCACACCGACAGAACACAGAGCAGCCTGAATTTCACATGAGAAGGGAGTCCCTGTTGAAAAGAAGTTGAAAGATTTGACTCGAAAATTTATGTGCGACTGCACAACTACAAAATGACTTAGAATTTCAGAGTACTCTTGAGGAGATTCTTCCAATCTACAGAGCAGGAATCTAAGTAGGAAGCACAGCAGGAGGAAGGACATGAATGTCTAAACAGATACTATATGAAAAGGGAGTCCTTAGTCTGCACACATTCATGAATTCTGTGCTTTTACCACCTTGCAGAGGTAGCAGAACTCAGGGATGTGCAAGGCAGAAGGACGGAGACGGGCATTTTCAATTATCTAAAATTAAGATCTAATATTTGCAAGCAGGAAAGGAAGAACTTTCTAATGTTCCTGCTTCACAAAAGTGTATCTGAAAAAGAAAATTTGGATATTAAACTGACTCATGCAAACTTCCTTAAAATTAATTTCTGTAAGAGCTCTTTTAATCCATAAGGTTTAATTCTCCAACCCCTCCTGCTACTTGTGGATCAGTAACTGGGAAACACTGGGACATCCTTCCAGACTGCAGTACCTCTTCTGTACCTGTTCTTCTTATGCTGCCCAAAGAAACAGATTATATAAGCCACAAACCAGATTGGTCATTTACAGGACAAAAAAATAATTCAGAGTTTATTTGAAGACATAATGTTCCTAAAGGTCAATAAACATATACAACCTCCATTACCGCTTTTAAGATGTATAATCATATCACAAGCAGCATGTTCAGTGGAAATGCAAGGTCAAATAGATGTTGTTACACCAGAATAAAAGCTTCAGATGGGAAGAGTTGTTAATTTTCAACAGTTAGCACAGCTAACTTTCAAAATCAACTGGTTAATGAATATCCTTCTAGAGATTTGTTGCCTTTTAAATCTGAGGACAATTTTTAAAGAGAATAACCCAGCCATAAGGTACCCAAACGACCAAAAGACTCCATAGTTTGTTAGCTCTGAGATTTTTTTAGAAGTCTAAATCCTCCATATGTAAGCAGAAACATAGTCTCACACTCTCCAGCTGGTTTCACAAACATGTGCCCAAATTAAACCAGATGATCCTAACAGTCCTCAAGAGATTGTATTATCTCCTTCTCGATGTTCAATCCTTTTTTTAAAAAAAAATTTTAAATCTGTACCAAGCATCAGGTAACATGCAGGAAACTATTCCCTGGCAGTGCCTGCATGCACAGGATTTACATTGTGTGGTTTGATGTACTCTTACATGGTCCAGTTGTAGCAGTAACTGTAAATTGCCAATGACGGCACCAAGCTTGATACCAAAACCATTTGGTTTAATAGCAAAACAGTGCTTGACCTTGTACCATCGTCACCACATGGGCTAAGGCACCATGAGACTGGTGACTGCAGGCAGCAACTGTGGGTGAAAGAAAGCTTTTCTAGTATTTCCTACCAGCAAATTAAATTTGGAACAAATCACAGGGCAAACGTTCTTCATGGCACAGGCAGTAAAACAGTCACAGAAGCTGCAGATATTCACCTCAGTGTTAACTCCTCTGCTAAGGTGGTTTTTCTCCTTCTTCCTAAAATATTTATGATTCTGCTGGGTCATGTGATACACTACACAGGCCGGGACTGGCACCAGGAGATTTTATTGCTCCTTTCTATGTATTGCTTTGTCCTTTCTGTGGGATAGTTTCATAACAAAAAAAGCTTCCCTGTGAGAGAGACTGCCACAGTTTAACAGAGCTCGTTCTGAGAAAGTGTCCTCTGCAATTTAATCCCCATTTTTCATCCTATTTTCATCTCTTTGTTTGCAGAGCCAGGCTTCTGTTAAAATATTAAAAGATGACAGACAGAAAATAGCATTATATTCCCTCATAAACTGAAATCAACCAAAGACTGACAAGTTCAGAATCCTGGCCACAACTTTTAAAAGTTTCAGTTCAACCAAACCTTGTGCTCAGTTGTAAAAACAGCCCAGACCCAGGCACTTTAAGCCTCCTTAGGAATTTAGGAAAAGATTATACAAATTAATCAAGGGGTAGTTCTGAAAAAAATATAAAGCTTTAAACCAGGTAACACAGACTTAAAAAGGAGTATGAAAACTTCCTGTTCTTTAAAGTTTGCTTTCATAGGAAAGAGAAAAATTCAGGAAACATCATGGGTAATCTATTTCTAGGATGTTGAAGATGTCTTAATTAAAATTCCATGATTAAACTGTTTTAAAATGATAAAAAATAGGATAGAGTCAAACTTCCAAATACTTCTGCTCTAGATTTTGTTTTAGATATTGCATCTACTTTAGTTTATGTATTGAAAAATGCATGCTGTCACTAGACAGCACGCAAAATTTAGAGATTTACTGATAACTTACAAACTCTGGGAGAATGCCATTAAAAATAAAATCAACCTGAATTTCTTACTTGTCTAGACAGAACTCCACCTCTAGATAGGAAAAGCAGTGCTCAGCCTAGTGACTTATTAGAAATGCACTGACATTTTAAATTTTTAAGAATTATTCTCAATCACAATTCTACTCTGTATGAACTCATAAAACAACATTGAGATCTTCAAACCCAGGGATATGTCAGACCCACTGAAGTGGAGGAAAAACCCTAATCAAATTATTTACCATTATCTCCCAAATCAAAGTACAGCACAGTGCATTCTGAACTTCCTTCAATACATTGATGTAGTTTCCAGTTAATCCAGCCCCCAGCTGGGACTGCAGCACCAGAGGCCTGAACACATTACAAGTAACATCTGAACTGAGCTATTGAGACTGGTGTGCATGTGAGCTTCCTCCTCCCCCTCAGCTGTGCCTAAGTAGGATTTGTTCAGGTTTTTTTACTCCTGGAACACTCAATGGATAACAAAAAGCCAGAGCACATTTCTGGTTTGGAAATTTCACTCATTTTATTCCCTCTTTGCATCACAGTTGTCAGAAGACAGGTACAACCCAAGACAGGACAATTTCCTTCCACAGCTTTGTAATGTAAACAAGGTTTCTGGAAAATCAGAAGAGAGTAAATATTTAGTGTCACTAACAAGCCAAGTTATTTCATCTGCAGACAAATGCATTAGAAGGATTTATGCTCCCCTGTTTTAAAGGGGTCATCAAAATTCTTTTATTTCAATCAAATGAATATCCAGTTTATTTCTTTGCTCTTAGCATTTCAGAACACCATCCCTGACAGCAGACTGCTGAAGCCTAGTAGCTTATACAGTTTTCAGATAAGGAAAAGAAGATGCTTAAGCACATTTATCGTGTGCAGCCTGTTTTTCAAGCCGAGAGGCAACATCAAAAATGACACCGTGCCAACCCAGGTTCCATTCCACACACTTCTCATACTTTAGGGACACTACAGCTGCAATAGTGTTCTCTTCCCTGCAGATGGGCTGAGCACATCACAGCTTGGGCTCAATTGTAGGATTGTCTTTCCCCCTTCCCTGCCGACTGTCAGGACCTTCGACTGCGTGTTCTGTGGCAGGGGAGCGGGTGCTGCTTATCCATTCTGCTGACACATTCATACTTTGTCTAAAGTAAAGCAAGGTGCAGAGGACAGAGAGAAAGCACAGAATTGGCATGACCGGGTATGTCGTTGGGTAGGAGTGCACAGAGGGGAAACAAACACGTCAGGGTCTTAGGACTTGCTGTTAGGACTCCATCTATACTTTCTTCAGTGACTAAGAAACATAAAATTGCTGGAGTCCTGCACTGATGACCAGTACATGGATTGCCCCAGGTCTCTTTAAAAGAAACTGTGGCAGAGCCATGCAGAGAAACCAGTTCTTCTGGATTACCATGGCTGTGTGCTGGCCACAAAACATTAACTTCTCTTTACAGAGAAAGATTAGCAGATGTTTTTCAGTTCAGTTCATATCCTAGAAAAACAGAAGCATTTGTTTCTTCATTTTTTCTTTCCAACCATTGATAATTTTTCTGTGCAAAAGCTGCAAACATACAGAGTTCTAAAACACATTCAAGGAGCAATGTACAGTACTTGGAAGCCAAAACACACCAAATTCAGTCCCCTTCAAGCTCCAGGCCAATTGTTTCGACTTTTTTCCTTTCCCACCTCCAGAAATGTAACTCAAAATTTCCAAAAGACTGATTCTTGTTTTAATGACAAGTTAGGTTGCTAGTTTTAATTCCTATTTTTCTACCTTTTTTTGCTCCCTTGATCGTTGTTTCTTCTTCCTCCACCACCTGGTACCACTCAGCTTTCAAAGATGTTACTTAGCCATTCTCCTGTGTTATCATTGCACTCAACTTTACTAGATTTTATGAGAAAATAAGGACAAACAGGCAAACTGTATTAGAATCTGCATTACTAGGAAGCCACTGCATTGATCTTTCTGCAGATCCTTTCCAGAGCAATTCACACAAAGCCATAGCACAGGAGCAGCAAGGCAGCTGTTGCATTTTCCTTCCAGCAGAGCCCAAATCCTGACAGGACACAATTGTTGGCTACCAACAGTTAATGATTAGTAGATGTCCTTCATCAGGAGAATCTCAGAGCCTGCTCAAGGGGAAAAAAGTCAATAAGGAAAGTACCTGCCACTGATGGCATCAATGCCACCTCAGCTACCAATCTGCAGTGAGATGCTGACCCAAGAACTGCCCAAGGTGTGTTTTCTCTGTCCCCAAGGGTGGTATTTACGTGCATTAACATTTCTGGAGTAGAGGCAACAGCACAAGGTGCGATGCAAACGCTGTTAATCACAGCCCAAAGATCAAACCAAAACTTGATGCGGGCAGACTAAAACTGTGCACAGTGGAATCCAGCCAAGGTAATGAAAACTTAATGCCTACTTAACAGTCACACTGCAGAGCTGCCAACACAGTGCCACGTGTTACCCGGCCCAGCACTTGTCAGAGGAACCAATGCTGAAGGTTTTGTGGTTAAGGGAATATTTCAGGACATGTATGGAACTTGTATTTTTTATCCAAGACATGAAATAGCTTTGTTGAGGTTGCTGGAGTAACAGCCATTCAAAGCCATCTCCCATCTTTTGAGATGTATGTGCCTAAAATAAAAACATTAAACTAGCCATTAGACAACGTATGTTGTTATTCTGTCAATAAATCCTTTATACACAGCAAACATTCTTGATTTCAGGCATTTGAATCATGTGGGAGCCACAGAATGAGCAATCTGCATCCTCCAGACCACTCTCCTTTCACTACTACATGTCCAAACTAATCTCCACACTAATTAGTTAAATTACCATCAGGAATGACACTCGGAAAATTTTACTTCTAAAATATCTTCATTCAAATTTTTGAAATTAAGGTATTTGCAGCTTTCATAACTTTCAGAGGAAGAGTCTAAGCTATGCAACACAGATTAGGCAACGTCTTTTGATGAAAATGCATTCCATAGAACACATCCTTCCTGTGACTGCTTCCGATGGGAAACATAGAGAGGAGGCCGGACAGAACTGGTTTTTTGCCACTTTTCTCATGTCTAGCTCTCTGACCTAACTACCATGATTTCAGTC
This sequence comes from Acropternis orthonyx, assembly GCA_035583155.1. Taxonomy (NCBI): domain Eukaryota; kingdom Metazoa; phylum Chordata; class Aves; order Passeriformes; family Rhinocryptidae; genus Acropternis; species Acropternis orthonyx. The sequence goes on along the minus strand of JAWWEU010000011.1, from coordinate 4,042,661 downwards.
TTGATAGCAGGTATAAAATCCTATGCAAATTATACCAAACACAGGTTCTGTGCACGTGGTATTTGCAACTCAACTCCATTACATCAGCCTCTTCCACAGCTAAATACGCCAGCTCTCCCCAGGAGCCCCACTCCTGTCAAGAACTACAGCTCTGCTTAATGACAATGGGATATTCAGGTGTCAGACTTGCTTGCACTGCAAGAAATAATTTCTTTATTAAGGGGCACACATCACCTTAAATTAAGTACACACTGCTAAAACACTTGAAGCACCTACAATTAGAAATCCCATGCATCAATTCAAAAGAAGGCAGCACTCGCCTGAAAATATGATACTTAATATTGCAACTGTGCCAATAAAGTTCAAAAACCTTAAAAAAAAACCCAACCCAAAACCAACTACCATGAAAAATGTGTTGTTTTATTCATTGACCAATTAGGAACACCCCTTGGGCATTCACCAGTATTCTTTGTTCAGGGTCTTGTCTTCGCATTGTTGTTGACATACAATGGGAATCTGTCAAAATCCACATTTATCTGCACAATTATATCACAAATTTAGGCTACAACCTTAAGCATTAACACCCCAACATTGATTTAATTACTAACAATCTGGGAAATACTTTTACTGCTAACAGGCTAGAAATTAAGTATGTGCTTAACTGCCTGCAAGACCACAGCCCTGGGTGTTATACAAAACATTAAATTACATTTAAATTGGGTTTGATGAATGCTTTATTGAGCTGTCCTCATACTTGGAAAGGGACAGTCTATAACAATCACGAAACGAGAATAATTCTGTAATGGTTTACAATAATTCATTGAATGCTGTGATGGATAAGGCTTGTTTAACAAGATTTTGATTAATTACTCTTTGCATTTCTCCCCCTGTCTCTGTAATTTAATCAAAATGAAGAAAGGAACCATTACAAGTACAGGCAGATCTCCATCTTCTTGGGGGAAGGGGAAAGATGAGAAAGGAGAGAGGGCAACCAAGCAGATGGGTGACATATGAAGTGTGCATTGTTGAATGGCTCTGTGATCTCTGTCAATATTATCTGCTCTTACAGCTGAGCAACAAATGCCAAACAAACACTGTTTAGGCTTAGTGTTGATAATACACAACAGTAATAAGCGTTAATGTCACTGATACTGTAACTGTACCCAAAACATGCATTAAAAACTCTGTAAAACTCCCTGTTGACACACCAGACTCCCAGGTAAGTGAAAGCCCCAAAGCAACCTTCACTTTGCCTCTCAGTGCCACCACACAATTATCATTACATTTTAACACGATCTCAAAGCTGATTAGGTCTATTTATAGATGCGCCTGTTTGTTTATGTTTTCCAGACACCAATTTCCTTTCCTTACCGCATCATTTCCTGGCTGGGGGCACGTTTGCTTTTAAGATGCTTTTACCATCTGTCCCACGTCTTTTGCTTACAGTCCCTGGGCCGGACACGCCGGGAGAAGGTGCAGCTCCCGGGTGTTTTGGTGCTACCCACACTAAGCTATTGTTCACACCGGTACCGGCTGAGATCCTGAGCATAACACGGTGCTCAAAAAACGGCGAACAGCTCGAAATCTCACTCTGTGGCCGTGGAGAGGCGAAGAACTTCTGAGGGCACAGACCCCAAGGGGATGAAGCGCCTCGGATGTGCCGGGGTGAGGGGGGGGGGGGCCCGCCGGCCGCCCCTCAGCCCCTCGGCACGCTCCGACCTGCGCTCCCCCCGCTCTATTTGCACAGTTTACCAATCTGCTAGAAAATTCTGAGGGGAAACCCGTCCCCCGGGGCTCTCAGCGCGGCCTGAGGTGCTCCCGGTGCCCAGAGAGCGGGGCGCTGCCCTCCCCTCGGCGCGGGGGGAGCGGCGGTGCGGGCGGGGAGCGGGAGCCGCGGCCCGGGACCCGGCGGGGAGGGAGGGAGAGAAGGAGGGATGGCGGGCGGGGGGGTCTGAGGT
>JAWWEU010000011.1:4017264-4040603 GCA_035583155.1 Acropternis orthonyx | reverse complement strand
GAGACGGAGGGATGGGGGGCGGGGGGGTCTGAGGTACCTGGGCGCGCTTCCTGTGCCGCCGCCGCTCCGCCATGTTGTCCCCGTCCGCTCCGCCGGTGACGCGCGGGAGGGGCGGGGGGGGGGGGCCTCGCGAGAGGCGGCGGGAGCGCGCGCGGGGCGGGGCGGGGGCGCGCCCTGCGATCCTCCGCCCTCAGCGGCTGGGACAGTGACACACCCAGCGCTGCATACACTGCCCCACACACTGCCCCACACATCGCCTGGGGCAGGCAGGGGCCGCCTTATGGTGTTGGTACCTCGTGTGTGTCCCTCAGCCCGGGAACCCTTCGGTCCGCCTCGGTCCCTCAGTGCCCCCCCATCAGCCCCTCAGCGACTCCGCCCGCCGCAGTGTCCCAGTCGCCTCAGCCCGCCTCAGCCCCATATCCCCCCTCAGCCCCTCACCGCTCCCTTCAGCCCCCCCTCAGCCCCATATCCCCCGTCAGCCCCTCACTGCTCCCCCTCAGCCCCGCCCGGTCGCCGCTCGGTCCCTCACTGCTCCCCCTCACTGCTCCCCCTCACTGCTCCCCCTCAGCTCTGCACCTCAGACTCTCACCGCCCTCCCATCACAGCCCCTCACACAGAATCGCAGCAGAGAGCTTTGGAAAACCCTCCAGTCCAACCTCGCTGCCCAGACAGGGTCACCTGGAGCAGGTAACACAGGAACCCGGTGGGTTTGGAATGTCTCCAGAGAGGGAGACTCCACACCTTCCCTGGGTAGCCTGTTCCAGTGCTCTGCCACCCTCAGTGTGAAGAAATACATCTTCATATTGAGGTAAAACTTCTTGTGTTTTCGCTTACGGCCATTGCTCCTTGTCCAGTTGCTGATCACCACTGGAAAGAGCCCCTCAGCCCCTCATTGTCCCCCCTCAGCCCCTCACTGTCCCCTCAGCCCCCTGACCGGGTGATGCTCCAGCTCTTTGGCCCTAAAAATCTGTAAGTTTAGTTCTGATACTCCTACACAATATGTTAGGCCGTAGAGATGCCCTGTGCAGCAGGCCTTTGTTAGCTGATACCTATTTAAACAGATTCATTGCTCAGACCTCCACATTTACTTACAGAATTAGATTCAGCAAGCAACCTATATAAAGCAGAAGGGCCTTTTGCCAGAGGTTGTCCCACATACTTGCGCTGTGAGGTCACTGAAGTTAGCAAAGCGTATAATCATTTATCCTGGCTCCATGTTTCCAAACCACACCCTGGCACTCTGGGATGGAAAAGTATGTTCAGTGCTGTATCATCTTGTCCAGTCATCTCAAATCTTGTTGCCCCTTCTTGTTCCTACAGTTTTGGAACCTCTCAGATTGAAAACTGGGCAATTAAGAACCTAAAAATGTTTCCAGCAGCATATTTGCCCCTCAGTCACAGTGCCAGGTTTTGTGCTCTGGCTGGTACGACATCTTTTTCTGTTGAATGTTTTCCTTTTGCTGTTGCTGGGCAGAAAATCTATACAAGTTACAAATTAAGCTGACTGACTGCAGAGCGAGTGAACTAGAAAAGTGTAATTCAAAGGATTAACTAGGTAGAGGGAATTGAAGTTTTTATGGTAACAATAAAACAATGCCTTGTAAAAAGCAGGCAAACTGCCTTTATTTAAAAATATATGTTTTAAGCTGGCAATAATTTTAACAATTATTTCATATGCTTGACTTACAGTAACATAAAAGCACATCTGACATGGAGGCTTTCTTGCAGAAGAAGTTTCAGCCATCTGTAACTTACAGATTGCTAATAATACACGATGCCTGCCATAAGGATTTTAGCACAGCGTAGCTCAGACCCCTCTGCTCTCCCTGCACAGGCACAAGCTGAATTTCACCTGTGAAGCTCTCCCTGCTCCACGGGAGATGCAGTTTGGAACCACGCTCCTGCCTGGTCACTGCCCTCCTCCTGAAGGGTGCAAATCACCTTGTCATCCCTCATACCTCTACTTTTGGGCTCTTTTAAGGTCTTACTTCCCTATGCCATCTGTCTCTGACTCTATTGCTGATTCATAAATCCATCTTTAATGCTTAGCTCTTAATTTTGCAGGGGTTTTTTTTGCATAGTACATTATCTGCAGTACATCAAGCTGTTTGCTGCCAGAAAAGCACCTTGAAGATCTGGTTAATATCTGTTTTCTTTTTTTTTCCCCCCCTCCAGAAATTTTATTCAGCTGGAGTTTGAGAAACACTAAGTTGCAGGAGCTCTTCCCAGGACAACTGGGCATGGAGCAGCACAGGGAGCAAACCCATCACTGCAAGCAGATCTCTAAGAAAGGACTGAGGGATGGCAACTGGGCCGGGGAATGTGTCCTCCTGCATCAGGCACTGGATGGTGAATTTCTACCACTGTGGAGAGCAGAGCAGAGCAAGACTGAAGCATACATGGAACAAGTTTATCTGCAGTCATCAGTATGGCAAACAGGAGAGAAGCAAGTGGATGAATCCCAAGAAAGCCAGGGAGTAGAAGTGCAGGTTCAAACTGCTTGTGTTTAAGGTCAGTGTCTGTCAGCTCTGGGGGAGGCTGCAAAAATAAGTATTTCAGAACCACGTAGTGAAGCCACATCCCCTAAAGAGCCAACTGCCATTGTGATTAGAGTAGATTCAGAATTACTGTTGAGAAGGATATTGCATACTAGTGGGGTGGTTTCCTCTTTCAACAACATTTCATTAGCTTGTTTCTCCTCTTCTTTACCCCAACTGTGTGATCTAATACAGCAGTAAGGATGCTGAAAGCTTAGTCCAAAAAACAGATGGATACATCACTGAAACAAAAATGCATCATCAGCTACTATTAAATATAGAAACAATCTCTATTTGTGAAATAGGTCCCTGGAGATAAAGGAGTTACTCTGAAAGGTTTGCTTTGTTCTTATGCTCTCCTTTAGGTGTCCTCTCTTGGCCCCTGAGGCAGGACTCCCAGTTAGGTGGTGTTCTACTCTTTCTGGTACATATTTTCTTATACCCTTAAATTCTCTTTTTCCTGTCAGTTTATTGGCATTTGTGCTATGTCTTATCTGATTACCTGGGGCTCAGTCATCCTGGATGCATAAGAGGATGTGGACTTACCACTATGACATACACAAGAAGGATGAGTCTATGCGTTGGCAATTGAATTACTGACAGCCATGTCACTAATTCTCTCTGGAGTCACATAGCCTTCTTCAAATCAGAAGTTGAAGTCACACTAGAAGTCAGAGGAAGTGTTTGCTGAACAAACCATTAACTTGCAAGAAGCTTATCCACTGGACCCATGGATAATCCTCTGGCTTTGCGGGAAGAGAGGAGAACAAAAATCACAATTACCTCAACTGTTCTGTTGAGATGAAGGGAAGAGAAGGGAAGATGGATTTCCATAGAGGAATCCAAGAAGGACAAACAAATTTGCCAACAATATATTAGGAACTGTTTCCTAGATCATCTACAGATGATCTCTGGATGCAAGGTCTAGATTGACCTCACTTTTCATCCAGTCAGCTCCAGCACTGATTGTGGGCTCAGAATATAAGGAATATGGGCCTTGTATGGTACAGCATCACTGTCAAGGCAGGTTCAGCTAAAATCCACCCACAAATACATGAATCATAACTCAGAAACACGTCCCAGTGCAGACATATCCTGAGTCACTTCCATCTCTAAAGCTTATAAATATTTAGTTAGCCACTTAGCTTTTAATTTAGCAGAACAACAACAATTCATTAGACAAATCTCCAGAACTATCTTTCACTAAGAAACTTCTTAAATACTTATACTCTTGCAAGTTCCTTTTCATTTCTATACAACTTAGAATTATTTGATACACATAACTGACAAAAATCATAGGTGAAGTAAGAAATAATTTCTCCTGATTCTGTTCCTTCTGTAACTAATTGCATCTATTTCAACTACCATCTTTGTTCATTGCAAGATTATATTTTTATTTTAGCAATAACTGTTGAACCCTAATAAGGACATGTCTCTCCTGATGTGGAGTGGCACATCAGATCTTTTTAAAGACCACTGTCAATCAAACCATGCTGGAATCAGTGGGGATGTACCCGGACACATAAATGGAAAATACATCAATACATTTTTCTTAAGAACCAGCTGAGGTTTCGGGGGAAAAAATAATATATATATATCTATATATATCTATAAAGGGCTTGCTTGTATCTCTGTATTTTTGGCAGTGGCAGGAGGGCAGGATAAGAATGGTAATATTTAAGGATATCGCATTAGGAATAACTATTTGCTATAGTTTTATAAAATCATAGATTTGTTGTTATGACTACAAGTGTTTGAGTTAAAAATATTTGTTATATAAAAATGTGGGTCTTGAGTTTACATCCCTCCATTTAACAGATTGAACCAGAAGCCAGTGAGTGCTTTACAGACCATCTTTCAGTGAAAACCATTTAGAAACTGCTGGAGTCCCACGAATCCCAGCTGTGCAGTGCTCCTCTCGCGGAGCTGTTTGAACCCTGGAACTGAAAGGTAATCAGCAAAGAGGGCAACCAGGTTGGCTTGATGCTTTCTTTTTCCCCCCAGGGTCAGCAGTGCTTTTTCTGTTTTGCTGTTTTGTTTGATTGATATTTATGTCAGTAATTCACACATGCAGATGCCACATGTTTTTAAATTTTCATAATTCATCTATTCATGTCTTTGCTGTACTGCAGGAAAAAATACTGCATCATTCTCTATACAACACAGACAATAGGTCTTGATGGGTTTTCTGTGGGCTGGGTTAAAGACTTTGCATCCTCACCAACAGGGGAAATTGGTGGTTCAAGAAAAACCTGTGGGTAGTAGCAGAATTAATGTCTGTCTGGAAGAAAACAGACTTGGCTAAACTTGGCAATGGGGCAAAGGAAAGGACTGCACAGAGGCCAAGCTAACAGAGTAATTCTTGGGGTCTCAATACAGGTGATAGTAGGAGCAAAGCCTTCCCAAATAAAGGAAAAGAACATTGCAACTGCAAAAAACCCCAATTCCTAAACAAACGAGAAAGGAAAGATCAGGTTTTCTCTTACTACAACCAGTGCTATTGTAATGAAATTGCCAGAGCAATGCAGCTACAGCTATTTATTATAGCATGAAGGGCTAATCAAAACCAACCATTACAGGTAATAGAACCCTGATGAACACAGTGGGCTGGAACGGAATGGTCTGTAAGGTCAATTCCAACCCAAAGCATTCTGTGATAGACTAGACTTGTTATTTTCCAGTGAATAATAAAGGGCTTAGATATCAGAGCAAGGTACCAAAACAAGAGCTGTATCTAGTATTGGGTATTTTCTGTAAAATTTCTGATGTTGAAGGTGAATCAAAACACTGCACAATCAATCAACATTCTATGAGGGTAAAGTAAAAAATTCGAGAATTTTCTACTTAGTTTAAAAATAGAGGTAATTAAAAAAAAACTAGAGGTGATTATTTTTTTCTGTTTCACACTTTAAGGATAATTTAACGTCCTGAAAACTATTTTGTGGCAGGGTCACAGTAGTATAAAGTTTTAGAGTTTAAATATTTATAAAGTAGCTGGTGGCATGGGTATGGGTCAGCTTGAAATACCATTGCCTTGTGGACCTGGCTGCTTGCTCTTGTGTTTGTGTGCTAGATTGGAATGACTGCCTGTCTTGGACCAGGTGGGAATTCTGCCTTGCTTGTATATTCATAGCATTTTTTAGAGATTTTTTTACCTGGGAAATTGGGCAGAGAATTTTCTGTTTAGGTCTGTTTGAGCATGTTTTCCATATAATCATCATGTGCAGCAATCATGAGGTCAGAAACCCAGGTGGTCACAGGAAGGACAAGCCATTTCTTCCTTTTCAGGACATTCCTAAATCTGTTATTTGTAGTACAGAACCATTTTGTTATAATTTTGTTGTACCATTTTATTAATTTTGCTTTTAACCTTGGCCCTATTGAAAAAAAAAAGAAAAAAAGAAATGGAAGTCTCTGTCCCTAAGAGACCACACATTTAGTGTAGATACAAAATCAGGTACATCTACAACATCTCATAGAAAACATTGTCTTCTTCATTAACTGCATCACTGCTATGGACTAATACAGCAACAGATGTTAAGTGAAACATTTATAATAACGCCACTCATATTAAAATATGTCATCTGCATCCCATTGGGATTTTAGTGGCATAGCAGAAAAAATGAATGCAGTGGTGGCACAGGCACCAGAAAGTCATTAAGTAGCAGAGTTCTGCCAGCTTTCTTAGTTACTTGTAATTTCTATCTGAACCCCTTTGCAGCTGGAAAAAGCATTAAAAATCAAAAAACAATAAAATCAGTAAGGCCTCAATGTTTACACACAAACGTAATTCCTGAAAACACATCAAAATCTGGAAATAATGATCTGTCTGCCAAATCTATGTTTTTTTGTTTGTTTTTTCCTTTTCTTTGAAGTGTTTGTAGGAGAGGAAACATTCATTACCAGTGGTATTTCCTTCACTAGAAATAGAATAAATTATGTCTGTTTAGGTAAATCCCTTTCCTTCCTATTTCACTCCACATCTGTTTGCAGTCCAAGCCTTATTGCATTTTGGCTGCTCCAGCACATCTCCCCGCAGTACAGGAAGCCATGAAGTCATTCGTTTTGTCATTTTGGGAAGAGGAGCCCAGTGTGTGCAAAGGATCGTATGTTTGGGGTGGTTTTTAGTTGCAGAAGTAGTACCAGACTGCAGAGTTTTGATCCTGACTTTCTCAGCTTTTGGTATTTTTCACGTCTGAACCATTTACAAAAATAACCACACTCATCAGAACCACATTTCAATCTTTCTTCCCTGGCATATGGGATTTCAAGTCAAGCTTCTCTTCAGTTTCTTCATCTCCTTGCCCTTAACGTGCCCCCTGGACCTCAGGTGCGCTGCATTTCCCTCGGGAGGGCAGCAGGTGACGACCTCGCGTAGCTTTGCAGCGACATCTCGTGGCCTGACTCACCTGGAACAGTGTCAGAGATTCCTCTTCCAGGGTGGAGAAGATCTCATGTGGATTGAGTTGAATATTTCATACAGTGAGGAGGTAGGATGCCGTTTGAAAACCAATTCATTAACTGTGTTTAATTAGGCAAGTGACACTGTCAACATGATTGTCGGTTGTACAAAAACTAAGTTAGAAATTGTTGTACATGCTGAAAAGTGTAAAGATATTTGCCTCTCTCCCAAAGTCTTCAAAGTTTGGACAGTATAGCAAGATGAACATCTGAAGTTGCTGTTGCAAACATCTAATTACACATTATCTAGTGCACAGATATAGCAAAGACATAAAATAAGTTATCTTGGCTAAAGTAAAAGAACAGAATATGAAAATACTCTTCCTGCTCAGGTGTTTAACCACTCAGCATCTAAACAGCTTAATACCTCTTGGGTTTTACGTACTCAAGGCCACACAAACTAAACTAAGGAGAGCAAATCTAAAGTAGCAACATACAGCAGATCCACAGTTTATCAAACCTCAATTCACAGAACTTAAATTATCAAAAATATTTGTCCTTTGGAGTAAAGAAGTGTTCTTGCAAGGAGAAGAGTGGAAGTATACTGACTTCCAAAGCCTCAGTGGGAAAGCAGTGTATGAACAAACTCCAAAAGAGGGAACAAAGATAAGTCACAGAGGAGTCACTGTAAATGCTGGGGTTTTGTCCTTAGCTAAAAGCTCAATTTCTTGTTCTTGTTTGCTGTGAGATAATGACTCAGCAGCAGCAGAAGTGAGGGGAAACCATATTTTTGCAGACAAAAAGGGAGCTTTCAGGCTAAAATTGATGTTGTTTTCCAAAATGAAGAACTGCTGATTTGATTGAAGGGCTTTCCATGGCATTCCCAGGTAAGCCAAGGGGAAGGTTGTTGTGGCAGAGGTTGACAGGAACCAGGTGGCTTTGAGCCTGGTGCCTGCAGGAACAGTACTGTCCTCCATGACTGGGCTTCATGGCAGAATCTGCTGGTGCTTCGTCCTAAACTCATCTCAGCTGTGCAGTCACACAAACCAAATTCCAACCCTGGTGATAAGAATGCCTCAGAATAACTAAAATTACTGTCACACGTGGTATTTTCGTGTCCGGAGTTTAACCCATGTATCTTCCTTATACCCTATATATCCTTCCCAGGCACTTAGAAAGGCTTAGTTCTGGAACAGCAATGGGATTAACTCAAATTACTGAGTCTGGGGTATATTTCTCTATATTCTGCAGGTAATTCCATACTTTCCCAGTGAATTCCATATAAATGTTTGCTATAAATTCTGTTCAATAGAAGGAGAAGTAAGCTATGTGTGAAAGCTGTCACTTTTCCATGTAGTTTCTTAGAAGCCCACAGTAACAACACAGTGTAAGACAGATGCAAGACAGACAGTGCGCTCTGAGTCTCTTCGTAGATTTCAGTGATGACACTGGGCTTTAATGAATATTTAAATTTACCTACTAACTGTATTGGTATTCTTTTCAATGAATTGCACTTGAAAGTAATTGCACTATCATGTATTTGCATTTTTATTGCCTTTCAGATACTACACTTCCTCATGCTGCAGGGGCAGCTTATTTCCTTCAGCCCTGGCCATACAGAGATTTCAGGCTGTAGCTTCTTCTCAAACACTTTGTAACTAGAAGTTCCTGCATTATTAAAAAGATGTTGTGTCCTGGACTTAGCTCAGCTTTTCTGGAAAGCAATCATCGGGAAGTCAGCCTGAGATCCAGCTGTGTCACATGGATTTTCCCTGCTTTCTGAAACGATCTGTTCCACTGTTTGGGAAGTTTCTGGGTCCTGAGAGCAGGGACTGTCCAGCGTGTCACCACTGCTGTTGCAGTGCAGAGGGGAGGCCATGTCAGAGGGCTGCTCTGAGGGTTTCCCGGGAGCTGGAGGCAGGGGCATGGGCAGAGGGAGATTCATCATGTAGAACACATTTCCCAGACGTCGGGACACCTTTAAAGACAAAGGCACAATTGCAGCAATTGCTTCTTGAGGTACTGTTAAAGCAATTAAACATCAAGGTTGACTTTTGTGTAGCAATGCCAGGGACATCCAGGGAATCCCAGCCATCTCAGAGGATTATCAATGGTTAGCAAAAGCAAAGAAAAATTCTCTTCCCTTTTCCCTCTCCCATATTTTTCGAGGCCCAGGTTGTGGAAAGACCTTGTCAATACTCATCTTGGGAGCATTGGGCCTGACAGCAGGATGCGCCTGCTCCCTAAGAGCTGCAGCAGCCCTGGGACAGAGGGAAGGCAAACTGCTAGCCAGGAGTGAGGAAGGTGTTTTTAATGAGAGAAAAGGCAGCAACAGAAACACACAGAAAGTTGATATTAGTGGATGAAATTAAGGGCAGACAACTGTAAACATAGAGGGGCAGTCTGTCCCTGAAAAATGTACGATCTTATTCCTTAGTGTCTCCCTGTGTGCTGTGGTAACATACAGAGAAGCAAAAGCAAACTATGCTGGAGTAATTTCTTTTCTTCCAATATTATGGTAGTTACCTTATCAATGAAAAAAAAAAAAAAAGTGGTTTAGTTTGGAAAAATTTGATCCTGTCGGCTTTTGACTCTTTCATGTGTCTGTGACTAGACATACATTGAATGATCATACCTGAGAGCGGATTTTTAATGCTGGTCCAAGTTTTAATCCCATTGTATCCAGCAGATGTTCCTCTGTTAGCAGTGGGAGGGTTTCTCCATCAATAGCGTGGTCTTTAAATATCTGATGAAATAATAAAACACATGGTGTGCTAAAACAGACTGGTTATTTTTTATGCTTAATCCTGAGACATAGAGAATAAAAGGAGGAAATAATAATAATTTTAGTGTTTTATCTTCATATTTATCTCCTAACTGCACAATGAAAACTATTATTATACTTTTAACTTCATGACAGCCAGTTACCCTCTCTCATTTACATTAGTTTGATGACCTTTAAATCTAGATGGTCCTAAAGACCTGGAAATGTGATGAATTTTTATAATCACCTGGGCATAATCTGAACATCCTGGGAGGCTGATGATGAAGTTGTGCACATCATCAACAGTCCACTTGCGAATGTCTTCCATGGAAGAAATGTCTTCTCCATTCAGGATCAGGCCATGTGCTCCTTGGAGGAGGAAATACAGAAATTATGTTTGTAGAATTTTGCTGGCATATCAGGAGGAAATTATTGTTAACATTAGAATTTTTACACATCTCCAGAACCTGATATATTAACAGGAATGTGTAGTCACAGGCAATACAGGAGTTGGTACAAAATCACCAGGTAGTCTGTAGTACCTGGTTCTGGAGGGATTTTTTTGGTGTTTTGGTTTTGTTTGTTTGTTTGTTTACTGCTGCCACTGTACCTTCCAGTCACTACACATACAAATGATGCTGCAGTATTTCCTCTAATGAGTACGTTGTCCAATGCTTTTGATTCCTTAGACTTTACTGTTACTTTAATTTCACTAGTATTTCAGTAGAACAGATCCAAGCCTTTGCTAAGCCACAGTGCCTACTGAGAGTTAAGACATATAGTAAAGTTTTGGGCAGTAGGGAAGGACTAACACAATTTCAGGCAACAATTTTGTTAATTTTTACTGATATTCCTTTTTAAAGCAGGAACTGAATACAGTTATTACTGTTTGCAGCATATGAATTCTGCATTCTGCAGTGACTCTACCATATCAAAAATTTACTTAAAACAGGGGGAAGAAATAAGAGACCAGATCAGTAAAAACAAATTATATCACCATGCAACTCTAACTGCAATCTGGAGATCTGACAAACCTGCAGGTAGCAATGGGTTGTTGGGTACTGGAAATGCATATGGTAATGCTGAGAATGGGATTGCAGAAGGGTACATGTACTTGTCATCAAAAGCAGCACAGGAGCTATTTGCTTCCTTCTCATTTGCGTTGCTGCAGCTGTTGGTTTCAGTAGAAATTTCATGAGTAGCACAGTTTTTTCTCAAGCTTTGTTCAAACTCTTTACAGTTTTTGGCAACTGCAGATGGCTCAGCCTGGTTTTTGCTTTGTTCATGTTTGTTTGGTGTCTCCACCTCTATTTCTTTCTTGTCTTCTTTCTCATCATCCACTGCAGCTGAAGCAGGGTCCGTGGTTTTGTCATCAGCCTGGCTCTTTGTGCCATTGGCACTGCAATCCGCAGTTTTCTGGTTTCCAGCTCTTCTCCCTGGTCGACGTCCCCTCTCTCTTTGCAATGTGGTGACTGGTGGGTATGGGCTGGTTGCCATGAGCATGGTGTTGCCATGAATTTCATCCAGGGTGGTACGATGAACGTACAAGTCACTGGGAAGGTGGCCTTCAGGTAATCTGTGCCTGCCACGGAAAGCAATGGGACTAGCTGGCATCCCATGGTAAAGGAAAGGTGCTTCCAGGCCCAGTAGTCCTTTCCGATGAGCTTTCTCCATTTCTTTTTGCTGAAAAATAGCACTCATCTCCATCTCCATTCTAAGAGACACACAGAGTACAAGCAGTTAGGGCAGCTCAGTTTCATCACTGCTTTTTTTTTCAGCACAGATGAAAACTCAGAGAATTGAAGAGGCAAGAGTACTGCCTGTCTTGTCTTTCCCCTACACTGCTGTGTGTGAGGGCACAAACTGCAAATGGAATGGCAAACCTGGCTGCATATTTATGTGCTGCCAGATACATATAGTAAGCTAAAAGAAAGGGAAAACATGCCTTCATGTGATGCATCTAGGTAATATTTCAGACAAAAAAGTGTTATTTATGTATTGGCAACCTTGGCATTATTAGGTGATTATGCTCACTTGGCATTTGAATAATTGTCTAAGGTTTGCCTTCAGGTGTCTATATCTCCACATGAAGACTGAAGAAAATAAGTGATTTATGCTACCAGTCAGAAAACTGTACTGAAAACTGCGAAATTCCAGTGATATTGTAAATGATAAAGAACTAGAATTATATTATCTGTGGAACATGTGACATTCAGAGTGAGCTAAGGCTAAGTCCCTTGAGTAACTCTCCATAGTGCCTGGCACCTGAGCATGACTCTGAGAGTGGGAAAGGATGAGATCTGAGTTGTAAGTGTTGAACTGCTCTCCCTCCTTGTGGATAAAGCCGATGCTCCAGAGCCTGTGCCAGCTTCCTGCCCCTGGAATAATGGGTAGGAGGGCTTACCAGTAGGATACGGAAAATACAAGGAGTAGCATTTGTCTCTGCCCTACCAAACTTTCCTGGCATCAACTTTTTCTGGAGCCAAGCCAGTGACCAAACAGAACACTGGAGCTCTTAGAGGAGCTTTCAATGGGATTTCTACATCTTTCTTTGGAAGAGGGCCTGTGAAGTAAAGCACATTAAAGTTCACCAAGACAGCTTTCTTGACACTGCAATGAGGATAACAGGTCAGAGAGTCTGACTTTTCTAAAAGAGTGGAAAATTGTTGGGAAAACAGGTTGGGCAAAAGCTAGCTATTCATATTTTTGGTTTGAGGAGGAATTAGTTGATCACTCCATTCAGGGATTTTTCTCTTCCTTCTTTTCATCTTTGCAACAGTCTCTGAATTATTGATTTTCTGCTTTCAGAGATCTGGTGGAAGTGTTTTGTCTGTGTACCATGTCCTTGTACATCTTGCCCAATTGTCATTCCTCCCACACAGCTCTTGAAGTGGAGATAAGCAGCAGAAAGCATTACATTCCTGCTTACTCCTCCAGACAAGATAGTCTGTTCCTCTGAGGACCAGCAGACGGGGATCACTGAGCTTTGGTATGAGGCAGAGTCCCTTGGAGAACAAGGATTTGAGCCCAGCTGTTCAGCAGCACAACTGCAGCAAGTGCAGATTGTCAACACCTGATTTCTACAACAGGTGAAAGGACCAAAGGCAGCTCTAAGGGTGACTGTGATGCAGAAAGCAGTGTGAATATAGTGGGAAAAAACTGAGGTAAAACGTTATCTTGTGGATTTAGGCGGAGGTTTTTTTGTGTTGGGGTCTTACTGGTTTTGGTGGGCTGAGGGAAGAGCCTGAACAGGTAGGACTAGCTCTGATGCGACTGAGACTGTATGTGATGGCTGTGCTTGTTGCTAGTGATTTCACTTGTTTTTCTCACAGTTTTTTCCATGTGGCAACAGCTAAGGGAAATGCATTGCTGATGCAAATCTTGTGCTCTGAGGAGTTCAATAATCAAGCTAATAATCAAGCTTTGTTGACTGAAAAGCGCAAAACACTTCTGTCATAATTCTCCTCAGATACCTACTCATGATTTATCTGTTCTTTGCTCTTAGTGACACTGTGTGAGGGGTGCTCCCACTGAGTTCTGTGCTGCAGCTCAGGGAAGGAGTAGTTGAGTTTGGAGTTCTGCTGCAGAAATGGTGTGGCTGGGAAGGAGGGCACTGGTGGTTACTGAACCAGCTACTCATTTCATTCAAACTGGAACAAATAAGTGGACTTTCTGTAATCACGCTGATATTCAAACTACATGGCAAACTAGGAAGGCTGCCCACCCTGGTGGGGTGGAGACATAGCTAATCATCCCAAGGGCCCAGCTGTAGAGCCTTACAATGTTCTGGGTGACAGCATACAGCTGTAAGGTTTGAATTTGTTTCTGAATTTTTGTAGCTTCAGGGTGTCTGGATCCAGTTCAAGGGCTGGGGCTGGAGTTTGTTTGTTTCCTTAACCAAGCCAAGGGATTTTGATTCTTTTTCTTATATCACTTTAAGACTAAAAGCAAAATAGGTGCAAGCAGAAAGTTCTGCAGCTTCAGGCCTTAATAGATAAACAAGGGCCCTCTGCTTCTCTGGATGACTTGAAAAAGTATCTCAGTCACTGTAAATAAAAAAATATGTGATGTAGTAGTTGCCAGCTGCCTTTGCTGCCCTAATCCTGGTAGGGACCTCAGAGCAAAGCTTGCTGTTGATTACCTGGCAATATTTTGCTTTTGAACCAGTTCCTGTCTTCTGGCCACAGCTTCCATGGATTCTGGTTGTAGAAAGCTGTATCCTTAAAAGGAGGGGGGGAAAATTAAGTCTTTAAAATTTAAAATTTAAATTTAAAATTGTTTCCTCAAGCAAATGCATAAAACCCAAAGCAATGCAGAGACACTTAAGCTTTTTCAGACTTCAACTATGGGCTTCACCAGGAAGCAGATATGATTTAAAGTTAAATCCTATTTGTGGTCATTGCTTTGGTAGGAATATGTACAAGAAACATGAAGTCCAGCAGTAGGTGTTTGCAGGATCACATCTGTAGTTAGGAATATCTGCCATTATCCGTAAAGGAAGGACACAGCAGGATGGTTTTAGTTGGTGACTTAGGTCTTTGAAGTACATATAACTGCTCAGAAAATAATAACCATCAGTTGAGCAAAGCAAACCTGCTCCTTCAAGACTGTTTTCAGCTTGGAGGCTGTGTAATTTTAAATTACATTTCCTCTTGAAGGGATCTCTTATTTGAGATCCACATTAGGGGGGAAAAAAGCTGAAGCCAGAAATTCTTCTTTATAAATCATGACACTGAGAATTTCTTCACTTATCTCAAAGAAGGAACCCATAAGATCATTTTGTATAAAATGATATGTAAACTTATGTGCAGCATGACCTGAGCGATATCCAGCTTTCCCCTGAGAGCTGTGCCCTGTAATTTTGAACCTTTATTAAAAGGACTTGTAGTTGCCCTACATGCGTAACGTAGCATGTGATATTATCATTGAACAATGTGATCAGTATAAAGCAGCCATTGCTCATACAAGAGCAAGAGTTAAATGTAGTGTAAAATTGTTGTTGATTGGGCTCATTTGTTTAGCTACAGCCTTCTTTTCTGAAATGAAAATGCTTGGAAATTACAATAAGAAAAGGGGAATAGAAGATCATGAAAATTACTTTGAAAACAGTGTATTCAACAAAAGCTAAAATGGATGTGTTTAGACCTAAACTGGTGCCGTTTAAATTCTCTGGTGGACAGGCTGTTTTCATTCATTAAGACTGTTTTTCTAAAGAAAAGAAACTGTTATTGACACTACCAATAACCCAGTGGAAAACTAGTAGGTGCAGTTTGCTCTCTCACTTCTATGATCTCCCTTTTCAGGATGCAGACACTGCTTCCTTACCTGGGCCTGGGTAAACTCGATTGGCCAATATGTTTGGCATGTTCGGGTGCTGTGGGACTGTGGGTCCCAGGTGGGAGGATATGTGGATTTGTCTGGGGTCAGCTGAGGCCATCATTTCAGTGGAAGGTAAGAGATCTCTGGGAGGAAAAAACCCGACATTCAGATACACGGAGGACGTTGTTTAGTTAAGAATAAATCAAAGGTGTGTGCATGCTCAGGGACAGCACAGTTACTGCTGGCTGCAGTACTGTAATAGAGAAACGGTGCCCGGTACCTGTCGACCAGTCGCGGCTCGAACGGGGCAGGGATCGCCTGCACCCTCTGCTGGCCCGGCGCCATCAGCTGGGGGTTTACTGCCATCAGCTGATTCCTCATGAGCATCTCCTGCCGCTGCCGCAGCTCTGACACAAAGCAGGCACAGTTCCGGGGTCAGTGTGCTAAGTTATTAAGTCATTCTGTCTGCACTATAACTTTAACAGAAATAAGGCTTTTTGGGATTTTTTTTTCCCCTCAAGTGCCAGCATTTCACTATGAGTTAGCAAACAGCACTTTTTTTTTTTTTTTTTAATAGCAGCAACTAAAAAATATGTTTCTGCTGCCACCATAAACTACTTTGTTTAAATAATGTAAATTTATATAATCAAACTGCATTAAAAATAAACAAAGATGTGCACAGTCAAGTGTACTAAAGGACAATTTACAATGAATAATAATTCACATGACAGTATGAAATAGAAAAAAATAGCCATGAATGTTAAGTTATCTGCTTGAGAGAGCTTTAATTTCTAATATAACTGCATTTTTAGAAAAATCTTATTAGCTGGAACCTGCCTTGTCATGAAACAGCAGCTCTAGAAAGAAGAGCCTACAATGGTGAGCCAGAACACCATAGTGTCCAGCTGTGGCTTTTGTTGCTAAATTCTTGTGTGACCTTCACTTTTCTTCCAGATGTTCAGCATCTCTTAATCAAATTCTGAATGCCAAGAGCTCCCCGCGTTAACTGTAAATTACCTTAAGAGAAACGTTTCTGCAGTTACTCCTAAGATAAATTTGAAATACCTTTTAAAGACATTAAACCTCTTGCTGTCTGGTTTTTGCATATTGCAGAGGAATTAACAATCATATAAACAAATGTAGGTGGGTTTCTCCCTGCTCACCTCCTGCTGCCATGCCACTTGCTAATCGGTACAGGTGCTTTTCTTCCAGTGTTCCTTGTTCCCCCAGGATAGACATCTTCCTCATGTGCTCCCGTGGGGTCATGCTGCAAGGAGACAACACCAGCTTTGCTGCTGTAAGGAGCTGAAACAGCAGGAGCAAACAAAAAAGAATGACATTCAACAACGGGAGGAACAGAGCAGGTTATGCCAGTAATTTCCCAGATAAGCAGGTAGTCCTGCCAGTCACAGCAGTACCCTTCAATGCTTGGGACTTGTACTGTTTTCCATATAGAAACTTTCAGTTGTCAGGACAATGCAAATGTTGCCCTTTTTTGCACTGAGTTGTTCAGTGTCCTTGGATCTTACAATGCAAGGAAAGTCAGGATGTTGGGAAATAGCAGTTCAAAAGGATGTAATTAAGTCAAAGCCTTTGCTTGCAGTATCATAGCAGCCCTAAGAGTAGTGACATGCTCATGTTTAGGAAGGCAGGTGTCTTTGGGTTAATTAATGAATTGTAATAGTTTTGAGCCCTCTCTTCTGTAAACTAAGTGAAACAGATGGAAAGAAATGGTAGAAATAAGCTGTTCTAAATTACATCAGCCCCTTGAGGCTGACAAATGCAGTGTAAAAGGTAAAAGAACATGCTTTGCAGTGATGAAAACAGTGGTAAAACAAATGAGATCAGATTAATTACCCATATATGTGCAGGTAAATAAAGCCAGATGAAGAGTAGAAACCTAGACTAAAAACTAATACATAAATGCATAGCTGAGTAGGTGTACTGTCATTGAGGTGGATTGTGTGAGCATTTCCAAGCCTGTCCAAAGAGGAAGGTGACCAGACTAAAAGTGATCCTGATACCAGTGGAATGAACAACCACAGTATGCCCTGCTCAGGATTTTAGGGAAATAATCTACAGCAGGATAATTTCTGCAGGCAGCTCATAAAGGAAGCAAGTCCTGTAACCCAGAGCCTGAATTAAAAAAGTTATCCTGTTAGGAATGCTGGAGTTGGCGCAGGGAGCAGGCCAGATCCAAAGGCGGCAGCAGCAGCATCTGAACAGATACTCATTTCAAACCAGACTTGCACAGGAAAAAATTGATTTTTAATTATTTTTTTTTTTTAAGAAAGCTGAAAATAAGGACTTGAACTTAAATCCACATATAGCTCTGATGAAATAGATTCTTTCTTTCTTCTGAAAGAGAGAAGATGTAATGCTTAAGTGTTCTCATCCTGTAGATGGAGAGTTATAGTTCCATGAGTTCAGCCAGCATTTGATAGAGGAAGTAGTGAGGAAAGTGCAAAGACAGGAGCACAGTTCATTATCCAAAAATCAGATGGAAGCCAAATCCATATTTTGTTACCCAAGCAATCTATAAGTCAGATTAATCATTATAACTTCTTTTATTGTCTTTGCCCTATTGATTGAGTTTAAAAAGAATTAAGGGAAAGCTATCAATCTATTTCACATTTCTCAGGAATTTACCATTTCCTTTTTTATGGTGAAGATGCTTGGTCTCAGCCTCAAAATGAGTTTTCCAAAAGGGAGACAAGTGAGTAATTTCAGCCATTCAGTCTGAGAGTAGAGGCTGCACTTGGACCACACCACTGGTGCTCCCTCAAAATAAAAGATTTTTTACATTTGTAAACGTAAATGCTGGATTCTCTGTTGGCCAAGATTCAGTTTTCCTGGCAGAAGACATGCTGTCAAAACCAAGACTAGTACCATGTCCTTTGTTCCTGACATATGTATTATCCAAACATGTGCTGCTCGACAAGTTTCCATTTGCCTTTTTTTTTAGGATACTTTAGACTTAAAGCGATTTAGGATGCTGGGTGCTTCATGAAGAGCATTTGAGCTGCCAAAGTGCTTCTGAGCTGCTAAAGCATTTTAAAGCTCAGTACTAAAGCGATTTAGTGCTGAACTAAACTTTTTAGCAGCTCAAAAAATAGGTGGCAACTAGGATGATGGTATTTGCCACACCATATTGTCCAGTGAGCCATTTAGGTGTTTTCTTTTCTTCGCTAAATGACTCTGTATTAAATATTGTGCAAAACAAATTGCAGTTTTAAACTTCATGCTGACCTCCTTACAGCCTGCCCTTTAGCCTTTGCCTGGTGCTCCTGGCTAGAGCAACTTGATCTGACTGAAGATGTCAGTGCTTATTGCAGAGGGATTGGAATAGATGGACTTAAAGGTCCATTACAACCCAAACTATTCTATTGTTCTGTGATATGAAGGTACAAAGAAACCAGGAGAGTTCCAGAGAGAATAGAAAAAATCCCCAGGTTTTAACTTTTTTATTCTAGTAAATGAAAAAAAAAAACACCCCACCCTTAAAAGCTAGTATTAACACTGACAAAGTTTTGTCAGATGACTACCAAGTTGTACCACTTTTTCTTTTTAGGAACTGGTAGAATGTGTTAATCCTCTGTTCTAGTCACAGTTGTGAATGCACTGTATTCCTGGGAAGACGTCCCTGTATGGGGAAAAAGACACAGGGAAAAGATACTTTCTTTATCGGGCCTGCCTAGAACTTCAACACTTGCCCCTAAAATCACACCTGTGACTGAAATTGTGTGATGCAACTTTAAAGTGTAGAATCATGGAAAACCTAGTGGGAAAAGACTCATCTTTTCCTACCCTCCACGTGAGACCCTCCACCTCCCATATGCCCTGCCTGTTGTGACAGACATCTGTCCACAACCAAGCAGCAGCAACTGTGGTTAGAAACCAGTAGCACCAGTATCATTGTGGTGTTCTCTGTCCAGTTCCCAAAACAAGTCTGGATTTTGTTGTGGATGTCAGGTATGATACAGTGTCTGTTGACAGGCAGTCTCTCACACTGCCTCCCATCAGAGCTGAAGCAGAAACTATTAAAGAACTTGCTTTAAAACTTTCTTTTAAAAAGTGAGGTTTTCCCTGGGTTGAAAGCAGAAGAATCCACAGTAGAGTTTACTGATAGATTAGTATTCCTTACACGATTCACAGGACATCACTTTGGGCAACACCCATTGCTTCAGGCAATGTGCATCACATAAACAACTTATCCTTGCAAAGGTAGACCAAGTGGTCTGTTAATTTGACATGGAAAAGATACAGTATTGAAAAAATAATGGAATAATATGACTTGAAATTTCATTGGTATCTTCTTCCACTGAAGCTGTAGCTTACTGCTTCCATTGTCCCAGTTTTTGAATCATCATGAGCAAGGAGGATTTGATTCCTTAATGAGGTTTTCACTGGAGTTGCTTCGTGAAGTCATTCTGGGTTTTTTCATTGGTGTGACAGTCAGTCCTTTTTGACTTGCCTTGGATTTCTTCTCAGATACATAAAAATAACTCTGACATTTGTGATAAAAAGTTGAGATGTTACAGTCTTCTCCAAGGTGAGTGGCAGAATATTAGTTTGGTTCAAATTTAATGTAAAGGACATGTTTTGTATGTATATGTTATCTGTATTAAATTATTTCCTTATTTCCCTGAATTTCCTGTTCAGAGAAGTATTGAATTGATCAGGTAGGATAAATAGTTAGCTTAATAACCTCATATAAAGGCTTGTATGTAACTATGTGTCTGGAGGACGTAGTGAGCTTGACTATGTTATTTATAACATAAATAATAATAACAATCTCTGCTATTCCATTTAGAAAAACACCTGTCTTGGTCACTTAGCTTGGTTCTGGCTGGCAGGTCAAATTTAGGGTACTCAAGGTTCAGACTGTTTTCATAAGAACGAACCTATTAGAAACCACACCAGCAAAGCCTCTGTGAGGGAACAGGGAAAGTATACTTCTGATATATTTATTAGCTGGGATTTGAGGGTAGCTCAAAATCTGGCATCAGGGTTCATATAAATTCATACACACCAGCTGTCCAGTGTTAGATTCATATATGGCTCTGCTCTGATCCTATTGCACAAATCCTGGCTGTACAGCACATTACAGGGATGAAGACAAGTTAATCTCTACCTTTAGAGCCTTACCCTTAGCAAACCCTTCTTGGCAGCAGGCAGAACCACTCACCCAGGACTAATTCTGTCTCAATTTATTAGATGAGAAGTGGCAAGACACGAACTTCATGAACCAGAAGCATTTGCAAATCTAATCATGCTACCAGGCAGTTTCAAAATGTGTGCAGCAGTCCGTGTGTCCATGTTATTGATTGCACTGGCAAGATGCAGTGTAGTCTTATGTATAATATAGGCTTCCTGGAAGACTTCTTTTTTTAGTTAAATGATTTAACTAAAGTTAAGATTTCATTAACTAATACTGCTTTTATTTATATCAAGCACATGGAATCAGCATTTTTTAAAGTCAATGTTTAGTGTACCTCATCAGTGGCTCCACAGGCTGTTTGGAAGAAGCTGAATGTTGCGTAAAATGTTCAGTTAATCTGTGTCAGAGAAATCAGTCAAACATATAAACATTTATACATGACTGAAATACATGTATGAAATCAAACATAGTCTCATTTGCATTTCCATTGGCTTCCTTTTTTAGAAAAATCTCTCCTGATTACTTAAGCAATCAGGTGCTGTTTTAAAAAATAGATAAATATTCCAATATTATTAATAGTCTTAATATTATCAACTGCAGGATCAAGGGTTCTTGCTCTAAACCTAAACTAAGAGTCATAGAACTAGTGACTGTAATTATTCCAGAGTCCACAGTCACCAAACTAGATGACTTTTGGAAAGCAAAAAAGCAATTGTATTAACATTAAGTCATAGAGGAACATGAAATATGTCTTCTTAATTGGGGTAAGGTGCCATTGGAGAGGCTGTGGGGCTAAATTCTAATCCTAGGTACGTGGGCACAGACTGCTCAGAGACTGAGATTAGAGTGTAATCCTAAAACTGGATTGAGAACGATACATTCCCTAAAGAAAGGAAAATAACTATATTTATACTGTGTGTGTCAGCCAGAAGAGTTTGCATTGCATGCCTTCACATGGATTTGGAGACACGGATGTTTCCCCACTATTGGCCCAGCTATTTGGTGAGATTGCAAGCAGCAAGTCGCTCTGTTATTCAAACACCCTGGTCTCAGGAAGTAGTCAAGGCTTAGTACTGGCAAACTCAATCCTTCAGGAACTAAGTTGGATTCCTAACAGAAGCTCATCTTGTTCTCCCTGGAATGTCAGGAGGACAAGGGGAAACTTATTCCTGTGTGCCACTAAGGCAACAGTGATGCATTGACTAAAACCAGAGGTGGGGATGCCTTGTGCGAGGCACAAACACACACTGAGATCCCACAGAGCCTAAAAGGTGAGAGAGACAGATGGTGGAGGAAAAAGGAGCAGTCCTGCTGTTTGATATGGCACTGGAGGCATATGGATCCAGGACAGCCAGCAGCTGAGGTGGGAATTGTGCTCAGCACTTCTCCCTCTCAGCTCGGTGCTGTAAGCACAGGACCGGTCTCTGCCGAACCACAGGGCTGATCCTATTTATTTGTGTTGGTAGCAGCACCCAAAGGCTCCAGCTGGGGATCACACTGAGGGCTTTAACTATGCCTGTTAAAAATCTGAGTATAATAACTAAGCAAGAACCAGTGAAAATAGTGGTTGTGAAGGAGAAAGTGTGTGTGTGTAGATATAACGTGGTACACCCACCCTGGATCCTGGCAAACTGGTACAGGGAGAAGGTGTTTACCAGGAATGGGTCTTTCTGTTACATCAGTAATACACATGGAGATAAAAGCATGATGTCATTTGTTTTCCCTGTGGGTTTATTTCATAATTAGGGATGACATTTGAAACATTATCCTCTTGCCTTTGGCTCTTCTAGAAGCCTAAAGATTGCAAAGTATGGCTTAAGTGGGATCAGTTAAAAGGAAACTAAACTATGTAGTTTTTAACTTTTTAATAATTGTTACTTTCAGAGCACAAAAAAAAAAAGTAGGGTTTTATTTATTTATTTATCTATTTATCTATTATTTAGTTATATTGGAAATGAAAGTTTTAGGATGAAAAGCTATCTGACCATAGGAGAACAAGGTTGGTACTTCCAAATGAAATGCAGTTGAATTTCAGTTGGATTTATGTCTCACTTTAACATGAAATTCTGGTGCAAATGACAGCTCTCCAAGTGCCTAATCAAACCAGGTAGTGGAAAAAAGGAGAGGGTTTTAGGAAGGCTATTTAAAACTCTTTTTATTTAGCAAACCTTTAATTTCACTGGCTAGTAAGAGTTTGAATCTAGAAAATGCATACTGAATCCTCAGTACCTGCCCTATTAGTCAGGATACTAAATACTGTGGCAATATCCCTTGGATTCCCTCAAACCCTCCAGTAAATCAGAGAACTCTGTTTGATGTGTCTTACACCACTAAGGTAAATCAAGATGCTGTGGGTTTCCCATTACTAATAATTTCAGGTTGACTTTCTTTATTACAAAGAAAGAGACAGTGCATACTTGTCTGAAAAAATATTTGCAGGTATGTTAAAATAGATGTAAGTCACGCATGTCAGATACTAAACCCTCTATTATTTCCTGAATTCATGTATGAAGTCACAGGTTTTAATACAAACCTTTTCTCAGTATGAGATTAACATGTGAAATTGCACACCTGAACCTCTAAAAAGAATCTGAAATCAACATCTTAAACAGACTGAACAATTTCAGCTCCATTTTGAAGGATCAGACCATGATAAAATTACTTGAGTTGGGATTGCCTCCCTCTCTCACTCTTTCTATATCTCTGGAGCACCATGGAGATCTGGAGTTCACATATCCTGTAACTAAGGAACTTGAATTTTTAGCTCTGAAGGCAATATAATAGTGCCCAAACCTTTCTCAGTCTCCAGCCAATTCCATGCACAGATTCAGATAATAACAAAATGTAAGCACTCTTATTACATTATGATATTATTTTTAAAAAAATATATCCCATGGAAGACACTGGTGTTTCACAAGCTGCCAGCACTGGGGTTTGTTACAATGGCTACACACACATGCAAAGTTTTCATTGGGTAAATCTAATGTGGGTTCATCAGACTAAATGAGCCAAATATATCTGTGTGATGGTGGTCTTCATTAATTCTGATTGAACACTGATTTAGAAAATCCACTGCTCCAGGAGGTATCTGTAAAATGTTGAGTTTTTCTATTGCACTTTTAAAAGTTATATTAGCACAAAGATTAAGATATATATA
>JAWWEU010000011.1:3955798-4017164 GCA_035583155.1 Acropternis orthonyx | reverse complement strand
ATATGTATATTTATATATTAACAACCAGCTAGCTTTTAAGAATGCTGTGTTACAGTTAGACAAGACAGTGAAACACTGGTGCATTTATATTAAGGAACACAATCTGTATCCAAAGTTTTCTAGAAAATTACTAAACATGCAATGACAAGCCTTCCCAAAGTAAAATACTCCATTTGTGAAATAGATCTTTAAATATTTCTAAAATTATAAAGTTTATGCTATGAAAAGTACAGCATTTGCACCCAAATATGCAGAATTGTTTACCCATACGAATACATGTAGCAGATTATAATATTATAATCAGAATATAGCTAATTGCATACTTTACTTTTTTTGTATCACATCTGTCTATTCCTGACTTTACTCTCTGCACTCCAGTGCTGCTCTTACATAAAACCACCATGAACAAGTTTGCTTTGATCTGCTCTGTTTCTATTGCAAGAGAAGTGTTTCCTATCAAAATCTGAAAAATCATATACCTCTTAGTTTTGCTTAATAGGTGTTGCATCACCATTTACATTAAAAAACAGCACTTTTTGTTTCATTTATACTTACATCTATTGTGCAGACCTTAGTTTTGGGTAAAATGAAGACACCATGAACATCCAAGAGTGTGTGACTCTGCTATAAGTCTTCCTTTCAGGGTGCCTCAGTAACGTGTTTGGCAGCTTTTAAAACACATCAAGATTAACATGTCAAAAACTGCCTTAACTAACGCTGACTTTACTTTAAATACAAACTGAACTTGTCTTGATTAGCCCTCATCCCTGCTCCTAAGCCCTCCCCACTCTGACATCACAAGCTCTTCTCCAATACCATCCCCTAACCAGGCTGTAAAAACATAATTACATGAAGAGCACTACACTGAGCTGATAAACCTATTTCACATTTAACCTGCTAAGCCGTTGTTAGCTTTTAAGATGCTTGATGCATTCACTTAAAATCTTCCTGTTCCAACAAGAAATATGAGGGAAGGTTTGCAATTGCCTGGCTCTCACTGTTGTGTTACCAATTCATACTGATTTTTAGGAAAGGTGTAGTTCTGACCATTGGTAAGCAGTTATCCCAGAACTGTGATATCCCAGAACTGTGCCTTCGATTGGATTGGGGGGAACTACAAGGTGGAAATCCTGTTAAGCATATTGTGAGGCTAACACAGGGATCAGATGGTTATACTGCTCAAGCCGGCAATTTACTCTTTAATTCTCACTGGCTGTCAGTTGGCTCCCAGAACCAACTCCTAGAAATGGCAGGTTTTGAAATGTCAGGGAGTGCTTAGTTTCCTCCAATATCCGTGTCAGCTGATGGTACACCAGGGGTGATGTTTGTTAATCCTCGGTCACCTGCCCAAAGTTCATCAGGTGCTCACTGCAACAAAAAACTGTCCCTTGTCCTTTCTCAAGCATTAATGCCCAAACCTGGAGAAAACAGGTTCATTCACTCTCAGGGTAGTGTTATTGTTAGCAAAGGGTTGTAATTCTGCTGTGGTTCAGCACACCCTCACAGAAAACGGAACTATTTTGTTATAATCTAATACAAAATGCATATGTAGCATATAGTGTGGAGGTTTGTTTTTTTTTGTTTTTTTGTTTTTAGGTGACCATGACACTCTAAATATTTTTGTTGCAAATGCCATAGTGGTTCTTTTGTTGCTGCCTGGACCTTCTTTATAAAGAAGAAAATCACACCCAGATACATTGCTTAAAAAAAATCCAGTACCAGGTGTTAAAACTTACTTTAAAACTTATTTAAAAAAAAGATATTTAGAGACCAGCTGAAATAACCTGAGAATAATTTTTGTGTGGTTGTCCAAGTCTTTGCACGTGCAGTCAGATGAGGAAGGAAAGGAGCATTCTAGGCTTAAAGATAGTGTGCAGCTTGTATTCAGTCCAGTCCACTCAGTCTGTATCTCCCTACAGAAACCTGTGACTTGATATGTAATCAGTAGATACAGTGTTGAAAGAAGTTCCTCAGTGAAGATTTTTCAAGGTAGTCTGGATGAGACTGAAGCAAATTCTTTGTAAGATATGGGGTTGCTCAAATAAATTAAAAGCAAAGTCTTGCAGCAGCATCCATTTTTCATCAGATATTTTCATCTGTGGGAATCACATTTCAGGAAACCACAAAAAGTTTAATACAAAAAAAAATTACTTCCTGAGGTAGAAACAAACCCAGCAATATAATAAGGATATATATTTATTTTTTCCTGTTTTATGTAATGAAGGAAGTTTGGAGAGAGAGCAAAGTGCTTCTCAAGAAGCATTTAGCCCTCGGTTTCTGGCACAGAAGCAGGATTGATGCATGCTGCAGTGAACTGTGACAGACACAGTTCACAAAGATGCTTCAGTGGTCCCTGTCCAGAGAAGACCAAGTTGTTCTTGACTGGATTTTGCAGGCATCAGGCAGGACTGTGTTTCTGAATCATGCATTGGTCTGCCTGTCTCGCAGCATTCCTGTTCCTGCTGGTTGTCTTCACCAGCACAAAAAATGGCAAAGCAGCAAAGGAGGGACAGGGAAGTAGGAGATGAGTTGTGAGCAGAACAAGGTAATGTAGAGTTTGGGGCAGTTTAGGTACTGTTCTAAAGCTGAATTAAGAACAAGGAGACTCTCTCAATTAATTTCAAAAGAAATGTCAACTACTTCACATCTTTCACAATTCCTGAAGTACCAGAGTGGGTTATCAATGTGGACTCAGCTCCTTGCACTAAGGTAGCTATAGCCTTACCATTGTCACTAGACATTTTACCAGCACTTATTTCAGTCAGAACTTTTGTTGGTTCCCTTTTGATAAAATCAATGACAGACATGGCTCAGCTGATAGAATGTACCAGTCTTCAAAAATGGAAGGCAAAAATCGTATTAGATAATTTTATTACTGGTTTGAGAATTATGCTGGTTATCAAAATGCAGTGCTGGAATGGATTTTTACAAGTAGATAACCTGCTAAACTAGAATCTAAGCAGATTTTAAAAGTGCCCATCTTTGGTGTTCTCCTATTCTAACTTCATACTGACAAGGTCAGCAGATACTCATTGGAAAGGGAACAGGTTGCAACATGCTTGGTTTTTCGGTGGAAAAACTTTACATTTACCACAGCTCTTGAGAGAAGTTTGGAGAGACTAGGTGGATTACACAGCTGTCTTGTTCCCAATGGAACTTTAGGAATTAATCAGAGAGAACTAGAGCCAACCTTTGGACAAAAATGAAGCTACTGAATTTTGTTTAGTGTGGCTGATCTCAATTCCAAAAGTCAATGAGTGAATCTTAGTGATGAAATATGACAAACCATTAAGATCCTTTGGAAATTAAATTAACCAAATGTATGTGGAAAGAAGACCGGATTTTATGTATCCCTGAATCAAAACGGTTGGGAAGGTCTGGATTTAAAACCATACATGTTGAGGTTTCAAAGACCCAATTTTTTCCTTAGTGAATATGGTGTAAAACAAGACTCAAATTTTGGTCAAAACTTTGAAACTGGCCATGTGCTGAAAGAGCAAATCAGTTGATAAAATTAAATTGCCACTTCCACTCATACACACCAGAGGGAATGGAAGCTGCACTGTGCCATATTCAAAAATTTATGGAATTTCACTCTGGACATGCCTTTTTATATTTGAGTAATACTTAGCAAATTATGACAAAACCCACATTTAATACCTTTAATTAAACCATTTTATGGCAGATATCTTCATATTTGCCTGTTTATCTATTTTTTTCCATTACCCTGTGTATGGATTTAGTTTATTTTGAGCTAACATTGAAATAACAGCCAGAATACAGGGATCAGGTGCTGTCATTTAGAATTACCCTAAAAATGCTTTACAGTCATCTCCTGTGTCTGCATAAACTTCCTCTCTCTGGCAGCACATATGCAGGTTGAAGTTCCACACAATGCAAAGGGGAGTTTTGGTGAACTATCCAGCCCCATTGTACCAGATGGTACCTAATGGAAGTACCACTGATCCTTTGACTCTGTTGATTTGTAATTAGGTTTCTAGTAATTAATATAGTTTGCAGGCCTTGCATGAACTCTGCAGATTGCCCATTCATGTAAATGATTAACTGAAAGGGGATTAATCCTGGCATAAGTTCAACCAAAAAGAATTTTCCAGACTGAAAATCTTCTCCATTAGTCTTGTATATTGTAATTGAGAATGAAACAGTAAGTTTCTATCTGTGTAGCTCCACTTAAAAATGAGTAACTTGATATCAGAATGTTAAAAGTGTCTGCACTGAGGATATAAATATACATTTGCTGCTATAGACCTTTTAGTCTTTAATTTTATAGAATTCAAAAGACATATTCAATATGCATTATTAGCTGGAAAAAATCTACTTATTTTTGGTATGTGTGCAGTCTCTTCTGAAGTATTTTTTCTGGCCCTAAGGCTGATCCCTGCTGCTCTGTGGATTGCCTGGATGTAAAGAAAGTCAACGTCAAATTAGTGGATGACACAGACGTTGTGGCACAGCTTCAATATCAGCTGAAGGATTCCCAGCTATGTAGGCAAGGCTGAATTTATGAGAGGTCAGAGGGTGAGTGGAAGGGACAGAGACGGAGAGAGAGGATAGAGAGGGCTATGGAGAGCAGTGTTGGATGTACATGGCTGGGAAAGACGAGGGCAGTGAATCTGCTGCTGGATCAGACCACTCTTCCCCATGTTCATTTGGCAGCAGCTTCTGGCACGTGTGTTCTGAGTCAGCACAGCCCAAGAGTGAATCGCCTGGCACTGGCCAAGTCAACTGCGGAGCCACAAACGTTTTTCCACCCCCAGCAATTTCCTGGCCTGTGAAACTGCCCCAGTTTCATGGGGGCAACAAACTGGGCCAAGCAAGAGAGGCCCATGGAGGCAAAGCTGGGGAAGAAAACCGCCATGGAAGCAAACAAGAGTCACAGTGTTACTATGTGCTACAGGACTCAAAATTTCAAAAATCCCTAGTAGATAAATACCCAAATCATTAAATTCTATATAAATATTGGGCCAAGTGCCTCCCTGGTATAACTGCAGTGTTTGTGAGGCAGCAATGATGGGTTTAGTCCAGTGTGTTTGGATTCTGCATTATTTTAACCAGATGCTTGGGGCTTTGTTTTCCTTAATGGATAATAAGTCATCCCAAACAGAGTTGCTACTTTGCTTGGGTTTCATTGAAAGAGACACTGCTAAAGGGAGAGGAAATCCCCAAAATGATACTTGGTGATTAAGTACATAGAATATAGGATTTCAGTGTTTGCAAATCCTTTTTTTCAAATGAACTTGTGGCACTAATCCTCTAATGGCATTATTTCTTTGGAATATATGCCGGATTAAGGAGTCACAATGAGGCAAAGTACAAAAATCCACATTAATCTCTCACTGATGGGTGCTGTGTGGGATGCAACTTTAACTGGTTTGTTCCAAAATTGGTTCTATTCCTAACCTTGCCCCAGGTCTAGACAGAGCAAAGGGTAGATATAAACAAGTGTGACACTGAGCACCCGGCAGATGGTCACAGACCATTTAACTGGATAGAAAGGGGAAGGCGTTTATAATTTTTAAATTCCAAAAGCTCAGCCTGCCCTGTGCTGCCCATGACATGCTGCAGGAAGCAGACACACAGGTCTGGAAGGCAGGAGCAGGACACCTGCTCTGCAGTGTGTCACAGAGGAGACAGACACAGCAGATAAGGGGGCCTGGCTGGGCCTGGCTGTCGTGATATATCATGAATTCACAGCGCAGCCTGGGCCTATGGCAAAGTACTGCTCATGTTTTCAGCCCAGTGTAGCCACCTCACCCTTGTTTACCTGCTTTGTTTTGGGATACCCTGTTGTCCCTTCTTCCCTCATAGCTGATGTAAAAAAGGTAGAGATTTGCTTTCTGGGAAGAGAAGACACTGTGAAGCTGCATTTCCCTTCTCACAGGGTTACAGGGAGGCTGTCATGGTGCTGTGAGGAATGGTCACTGTCACTCAACAGCATCATGTGGTGAAAGGATTTCTGCATGGGCAGCACATCACCTGAAATACTGATGTCAGAGTGTGCGAGTTAGCCCAGCCTAACCAGTGTAATTGGTCCTTAGCATGCTTAAGGATTTCCCCAGTTTCAGGGGATGGAGATTGTCAAATATTCCAGTTCCATGTTCTCATTGAACTTCAGTGGGCATTGAGTGTCTTGGGCCACGAGATCCTGGCACATGTTCAACAGTACAGGTTGCTTTGTCTCTGCTTCGTCCCACGTCATTCTGTTGTCAAGCACAAGAGCTGCCAAATCCATCAAGTTCTTTACTGGCACAAATAATTGGGATTTTCCATAGTCTGCATAGCTGAGATGCCTGAACATGTGAAGTGAAACACTACACAGGGATTGATCCTTCCTGGTGGATACAGGTCTGTAGTGAAATACTAGTTTCATAAAGTGGGACAGGACAGCCACTCCTGGTGTCAGAAACCCCTAAAACCAACTTGGAGATCCTTTCTGTTCAGGAATAGAAATGTGCCTTCCATTCCTGCAGGGGAAAATGGTGATCACAATGGTTTTGTGCACTCTTACGTGCTGTAAATGTTTCCCATTGCTGTACTTCTCATTGGCAAGATGTTCACTTTAAGTTTTTCTGCTCATAATTTTATCCTGTTGGCTCCTTGCAGCACCCTGTGCCTCATTCCACCCCGTGTGACTCATTTGTGCGGTGACACACTGAGTCAGGCCTGTCCTCATGGCTGGTGTCTGCTCAGCTGCTTGCAATGGAATTGTTAGTTTTGTTTACCAGCTTTATCATCCCCCACCAAAATCACTCTAGTTCCCATATGGCTTTAGTGTGCACATATCCATGGATGGCCCCTTGTGTTTAAGGAAGTATAAATTGTATTGCAACAGGTGCAGACAAAGGTGAGCAGGAAATGATAAGGGAAATTAAGAGTTTGCCACATGAGGGGAGACAAGAATAGTTTGGCTCATTTAGATTACAAAAGGGAAGAACCTCGTATGTTGAAAAGGATTATCAAGGCTAAAGAGATTCAGCATAAGTGGCCATGATAAGGTTCAGGTAGGAATTGTAAAATTCTCCATCATGGAAATCAGGCTTCAGGGCAGACAGATATAAAAAAAGGTATGATGAAGTTTGAGGTATGTATAGGATGTGTCCAACGATTGCATTGTGATGTTGTATCATGATATTGCCCACAGGCAGGTTGCAGTGGATGGTGCAGTCTGACCTCTCCTCTCATTGCTCCAAAATAAACAGGAGTGCCCTGGTCTTCTGTATCTCTTTTCCTTACTGAACTCTGCAACATCCTGCTGACAGCAGGGCTCTGCTCAGCCTCCAGCACTATTTCTGACCAGTATGGACAAAAGGGGTGGGAAAACAAAGAGCTTTTCTTCAGGTAGTCTTGTAACCTGATCTACAGGGTGACTCAGCCCCTTCCAACAACAGCTGTCTCAGGGAGGTGCAGTGGTTTGGGTGCAGTATCGAAGGCTGTGCTGCCACTTCCTGATTTCTGTCTTGAGAGTGATCTCAACTGGGACATGGTCGGAGCATTTAAATGGACTTCTCCACCCCCCCGCAGAAAGCAGAAGCCAGGGACAGCAGGCTGACGCTGCGATACAGTGCAGAGGAACAGAGGCACGGGGGAAGAGCCCACACACCACTTGTGCAGAGCTGCTGTTGTCAAACTGATGAAGACAGAAACTGTGAGAGAAAACTAGATGGAAAGTTCCTGTTAAGGAGAGGAGTGAGGTTTTGTTTGCATGCCATGCCTCACCTCTCCTGCAAGCCCTGAAAGCGCTGTGAAACGTGATAAAGATCCTCAGGAGAACCAATGGAAAAGACAGGTATGTTTGTTCTCTGTTTAAAATAATACCATTTTACAGAATGAAATCACAGCCAGGGTAAGCAGGATTGCTCAACAGCTCAGTAACTGTGCATGTACATCTAGGTACATTGGTTTGTATCAGTTTTGTATTTAAAAGAAATACAGCTGTGACAACATATTAAGAGCCAGACTTTAAACAGTGCATCAGCTTTTTGTAACTGTAAGTGCTCTGTCCTTGAACACTTGTATCGTGGCAGAAAACTTCCAACATGGTATGAAAATTTACGTACATATATGCACATCAGTATACATACCCACATTTTTATACACACACAAAGTATTTGTATATAAAAATTATATTTGCTTTATTTTTACATGTCTCCCCTGACACGCCCTTTGCTATAATAATATGAAGACTATCTGTGTGGGTTCCTGATATTTCTTCATGTGTTTCTCTTATTTTGGAAAGCAGGTATCAGTGACATTCTCTGTAACTGATGGTTATTGAAATGATCAAGTTCATGTACTCTGTAGATGACAGCAAATTGTGGAATGGGTTGTGTGCAGGTGTGTGCTGGGGAAGGTGGAGTCTGTGTGAGCATAGGAATCTGTTCTGAGCTCTGATGTGTTACAGTCTCTGGCTGAGCACAGGTAGTTCCCCCTGCAGTCAATGGCACACAGCAGGACTACATACACATGCTTTGTCTTGTTCACCAATTCCTCACAAAGTCAATGAATGCTTGCTTAGTTTTTATGACTACTCCATTAAAAGCATGTGTGTGTGGGCAAATGTTAGAATTAAAACTAAAGAAAGACCATTCAATTAATGTTCAGAGAAAAACAAAGTAGCTTCAGAATCACTGGCTGATGCTATAGATTGTGGAGCATAAAAAGAAATAAGGAAAGAATATATAAATTATAGAGTCAAAATTTACTTTGCCTGTGAATTAGTCCCTGAAACTGAGGTCACTGAACTGTTCCAAGCAATCGCTCGGGGATTTGTTTTCTTCCAGCAGTGACACACTCCCAGTATCCACAGCTACAATACATGGTTGGTTTTGGCACTATCACTTCAGCTTTGCTCTAAGGTTACTGGGGTTTCGTTTGCGTGTTCCACCCTGTGCCTGGGACTGTGTGACATTACTTGGGCAAGGATGTCCTTGTTCTCCCTGTGGCACACCTCTTCCTCCTTCTCTCACCTTCCTGACTGCCAGATTGGCCTTTGACATGAAAAATCATTCTGGTGTCAAAATGTAACCTGGCATCCCCTCAGAACAGGGACATCTCAGCCTTGCTTCTTTAATGAGGCCACAAGACTATGAGCTGAACCTGGGCATTACATGCCAGGGGGAGCAGCAAGTTAGTCCTCAGCACTCTCTGGCCAGGGGGATGGCCTTGGGGGCAGTTTGCATTAACAAGGCAGCAGGGAGTGATACCTGTGCCATTGAGGACTGAGAGCATTGAGTCTGCTCTGCCAACACTGAGCATTGCTAGTCTGGTCAGCTAAACAGAGCTGTTCTGTTATTAGCATGGAGGCAATGGTGGCAAGTTCTCAGTGCTTCTGCCATTATGAAAGAAGGTAAGTAAGAGTGAATGTTACTAAAGCTAATTCTGTGTCTGCTGATCCCCTGAAAGATGACATGTTGAACTGCCAGGAGAAGCATGAAGAGGACATCCCAAAGAGTTCCCCGTTTGACTTTGTTATAAAACAGTTGCAAGGAAAGAGCTGTGCTCCTGAAAAAAGGAAAGAGCAGCCTTCAGCCATCAAAAAATTCTTCAGGGGCTTTGACTTTGGGAAATCTGGAGACAAGGACAGAAGGGAAATTGAGGACACAGAAATAAACAACTCTGGAGCTGATGATCAAAGTGAGAAGGAAGATCTCTCTGTAGAAGGTAATGCCTATACAATAATGAAATATATGTGCATGTGTTTATATTTTAATTTCATAGTAAATCAGTTGCTTTTCCTGCAACCCAAACTCCTGTATTTGCTCCCTACAGTTTATCTTTTAACCAGGATTTACTTCTGATTGGAACATTATCAAGGATGTACCCTCTAATTTGATAGGTGCCAAGAAAGGAGTAAGATCCATGTTGCTGAGGAGGGATAAAGCTTTTGGGTGACCTCTCTCTTGGTCTCCAATGTGAGAGGTCAGTGCTGGAGTAGCTTGGCTTCTTGTATTTAAGATGGGTGTTTGTCCACCCTGCTGCTGAAAGAGTCTGAGGACAAGAAGAGCAGGTGTTTCCTTCCACTTGGCACTGGGGAGGGAATGGGAATTCACCATGTGTGTTATTTTGCACACACAAGAATATTCTTTACATCCACACCAGAGAAAATGAAGCTATGTTTAAAAAGGAGCTGGAAGGTGAGGGTCAGAACTCCATCTTTTGTCCTAAAGGGTTTTGGTCGGTTTGTGGAAACAATGAGAGGACAGCTGCTGAGAGTGGGAATGTGTAATTTTTGGCCACCTTTTTTTCATCTATAGGCATTAGATGAAATTACTGATTTATTAAAGGGTTTAGCAATGAATGTAAATGCAATTTTTCTTGCTGTACAAACTGCATGGAAGAAGGAGGTTAGTGGGTGTTGCTTTGCAAAGCCCAGAAGAGCAGAAACTGCCTTACACAGATGATGTATGAAGCTGAGCACAGGCTGTCATGAAGGAAGCAGCACAGCTGCAGGGCCACTGGGTGCTGAGGGATCAAACACAGACTGTACTACAGCAGCGTGGCTGCAGTGCAGGCACAGCAGTGGTAATACAGCTTGTGCATCCCAAATAGCTGCAGTTCAGAGTTTTGCATGAATTTCATGTCCTCGAACTGGTTTTGCAGTTCCAAACATCTAAAGTCACTGGCATAAGGCAGCATGGAGAGATGCAACAGGAGATTCTTTTCTCACTCTGCATCAGGAGCTTTGTGATTTGATCTATAGTGATCTTATCACTCAGGTTATTGGTCAACACTGATCAAAAGCAGAGCCTGGTTTACTGACAGATTTAATTAATTTCCTGAAGTCTTCCCATGGCAGCCTCAGGCAGGTTTTACACCTTGTGTTAGTACCACAGGTAACTAGGCCCTATTTCTTTGTTGCTCAGATGGACATTCACATCTCATTTCTGAAGCGGAGTCACCATCTGGTGAGCAGAGATTTAACCAGTTCATGCAGAAACTGGGAAAGAAACCCAACAGCAAGAATCTGGATCTAAATAACTGTGCATTAAGTGCAGCAGATGTAACAGAGCTGGGTAAACAAACATTTTATTCAACTAATCACTTCATACATTTCATTGATTCTTATTTGCCTGTTCAGTTATTCCCTCCTCTCTTTTCCTTTCCCTTTCTTTTAGCCAGGCCTGACTCTATTTAACATTTCATCTGATGGTCCTAGAGAAATATTAATTAATAAGTTATATTAATTATGTAATATATAAATATAAAAATCACACAGGTCTGTGAAGCAGATAAATGTCCTTACAGATTCAAACTACAAATAAAAAAAATGAGGTACAAGTTGTCATGGCTTTATCACACTGTATTGGTATAGAAAACATCTCTGTATTAAGATTTATTGACATCCAGAGTGTCAATACATCCAAGGTGGCAGAGACTTCCAAACAGAATATGCTTTTCCTTTTCTTTCTTTACAGCTTCTTTACTGCCATTTCTCCCAGAGCTGGAAGAGATCAGCCTGTCCTGGAATGGTTGTGTTGGTGGGGCTTTGAAAGCTCTCACTGTCCATCTTCATCATGTGAACCTGTTAAAAGTCCTTCGACTGAACAACTGCAGGCTGACAGCTGAGGATGTCATCTCCTTAGGTACAGGATTTCATTTACATTTACTTCCAGACAGCTTGGGGCTAATGCAATCCATCTCATCTCTTCCTATGTCCTACTCCTGCTGCTTCCACACTGGGCAATGTAAACTCCTGCTGTGAAACAGTAGAAACTTGGGCTTATGGGTGACCTGACACCTTCAGGTACCTCTGCCGAGTTCATTCCTCAGGGTGTGAAGCTTTTACACTCAGAAGGGAAGAGAATTCAGTCCTATTTGCAGGAAAGCATGTTTTCAATTTAGATCAGTTTTTTTTTTTCTAACTTTGATATCTACTCGTAGGCAGAAAACTGCAGAAGCAGAGTCAGTCATAGCAGGATCAGCTTAGGTCTTCAAGCTGCAGGGCAGATGAGTGCTCATCACAAAAACCCCAGTGGTCTTTTGGAGGAGGAAAACCAGAAGTGCTGCCTCAGAGCTTTAGGACTTGGATTTTTTTGCAAGTCTGGGAGAAACTTATGTCTCTGCTTACTTCTTTCCTTGGAGTGCCTGCACCCTGCTTTCTGCAAAGCGGGAGATTTAAAAGTTATAAAGGTGGTGTTACACACTCAGGTTCTGACACTGAGTCACCTCCGGGCCGGGAGTTTACTCTGGGGTGGATCTGTGATTTGTATCTGAGAGAAGAACAAACTCAATCAGCTAGGAATTATAAAAGTTACTGTGTATTTTGCAAGTACTAAAACTGACCTGAGTTATAAAGCTGGTATTTGCTTGTGTCATTCATATCCAAGCCTTTTCCAGGAAAAGTTCAGACATAAAATTACATATATGTTGGTAGCTCAAAAGGGGGTCATGCTATCTGCTGGGGAGGAAAAATGCATTTCTCCAAAAGCTGGTTAAAATAATTGATCTATTTCTGATGAAGGTAAAATCTAGGTTTCATTTTCTATTTTTCAAATTTAGTTCATTCTTTTAAACCCTTTTCTTATTCTTCTTGTCTTTTGAAATTTGTTATATTTCCAATTGATTTATTCTGCTGGGTTCTTCAGTGCTGTTTCCTTCCCAGATCTGTTTATCTGTTGCCGAGACGGACTCAAAACTGATCATGGGACTTGAATTTCCAGTCCAAATGAGATGCCCTTGACAAGAGGAAATAGCAGCAGTCAGTTTGCATTGATTTTGCCTGCAATTTTGAAAATAACTTGTGTATTTAGGCCAATACTGACTGTTTGACCTTGTCCACATCTGTCTGTGGAAATGTGGCCTCTTGTGGACTCAGTGCATTCTGCTTAGAAATCAGTGTCTCAAATATAACCATAATAATCTCTCCTATGAGACTGCTCAGAGCTGCGACTGTGAGAGGTGATAGGAAACCATTCCTGGAGTTATAGTCCTTTATTTATCTTCTGGGTGGAAAATGTGTCTGAATGCTGGTCCTAGTGTCAAACAGAAACAGGCTGTGCTGCACTTCTCAACTGTACAGCATTGCTCAGTATTCAAGGCTGAGCCAAAAATTAAAAATGAATACAAAAATAAAAATTAGGATGTCCTTTTCTCTCAAACCTGGATATTCTCTTTTAGAAATAATTATTTTTCTATTACAAATTTTTTGAGAAGAATTAATTCTGAAATCACACAGACATGAAAGGCAGTTACTATTAAAATACAATTCTCAATTATTAGGTTGATGACAAGACTTTAGATGAAAAATTTGTGTGTGACACTTTGAAATTGCATTTTTATATGGTCTGATTAATTGATCTTTCTCAGGAATGACTTTATGCAAATATGTATCTGCCTCCCACCTCTACAAAGGAAGTTAGGAAACTGGGCTTTACAGTGGGATGTTGATATTTCAAAGAAGCACTAACACAGATCACACTGGCAGATGCTTCAAGCCTGGAAAAGGCTGATTTTTCTGAATGTAATCAAAGGCAGTGCCGTCTGCCTTGAAATCATGGGAAAGTTAGTTCAAGTCAAAACAATGCTCATCTTGGTTTCTTATGAAGTGAGTCAGAAACTCCTGTCAGAAATGAAACTTTCACATTTCAGAAATAGTAGTGAGAGGAATTCTTTCCTCCCCTCCAAAATGACCTGTGGACACAGTACAGAGGATATTGGAAGTTTGCCAAATAAAACACAGCAAAACTCTAGAGTAAATTTAGACTTGTCACTTGTATTGATTTCCCTCTAGACTGGACTTTCTGGGTCCTGGCACAGGTCTATAGTGACATCCAAACAGCCTGATGAGGGTTGGGGATGTCAATAAATTTCATGTCTGTGTGCATGGTAACAATGACTTGTGATCTGTATTGCTCAAGATGAGATTTTATATAACATTGCTGCAGAAGCAACAATTCCTTCAACAATTTTCCTGGCAAAATGTTCAAAATAAAGTAATTTGAGAATTAAGTGGCTAACCTTCCTCTTTAG
The DNA here is from genome assembly GCA_035583155.1 of Acropternis orthonyx. Taxonomy (NCBI): domain Eukaryota; kingdom Metazoa; phylum Chordata; class Aves; order Passeriformes; family Rhinocryptidae; genus Acropternis; species Acropternis orthonyx. Next base: position 4,003,175 of record JAWWEU010000011.1, on the reverse strand, counting down.
TACATTCCAAACCTCTGTTTTTGTTTGCACTGAAATTGATACCTAGAATGAATCATCCCAGGCTTCTGTTACAGGAGAGGCATTTGAAATTGTTTCTCAGCTTGAAGAACTGGATTTGTCATGGAACAGTAACATAGGTGGAAAACTATCACTGCTGACAAAAAAACTCCAGCAAGGATGCAAATTAAAATGTCTGAAAATTACAGACTGTAACTTGACGGCAAAGGATGGAGAATCCCTTGGTATGTGTGTCTGTCTAGCTGGCCTGAGACTGGCTTCACAAAAATGGAACTTGTTTGTCTTAGTTGATGGCTGTACTGAGCTCAATATTGGTGGGAAGTTAATTGATTTCGAGCTCTGCATTATAACAGTGTTTATAACACAAAGTGGGGATTAACTGTACTTTCTTCCAAAGAAAGTTGTTCTCTCTGATCAGGTGAGGGAGTGTGGAGAAGAACAATTAGATCTAAACCACAGCCCGGCATCCTCAGTGGTCCCAGGGGTGCTGGATCCTTTGAGACCTTGAGCAAAAGACGAGTGCCAGAATTTCCAGCATTGATGACTTAAAATTAAGCAGCTGCATATGTAGTTATCCATGGGATGGGAAAGAAGACCTGAGGGGTTGGAATTTAGGCTGAGCTGGCAACCACTGATCATCCCTCCCATCTGTCCTCTCACCATATCTTAATCCTGTGTGGTCCCTTATCTGACTGTGTTTTAAAAGGTGTCTTCTCTGTAAAGAGAAGCCTTCGTGCTCCCATCTCCATTGCAGGAAAAGGCCCATATGTAACACTATATATTTTCATCAGAAATTTTTCATTCTCTTTGTATTTCTGCTATTTATTCCCTTGAATTTTTCTGTCCTTGTATTTTTTTTCCACCCTGATTTTCATACAGGTTTTACACTGATTTTCTCGATTCCTATCCAATATTTATTTTGCTGTATTTTGGAGGTAGAACAGAAACTTAGCAAGGCTAAACCACACACACAGGCAAACCCAGGCCACCTTTTCCTGTTTGTCGTGTTGATGTATTTTTCTAGGGTGCATCTGTGTGTATTCCAGACACTTACCAATTCTGGTTTTCCTTTCTTTTTTTTCTCAGCTGAATTTCTTAATGTGATCCCAAACCTTGAAGTATTAGATCTCTCTATCAACAAACACATCGGCTGCAGCATGAAGGTTATTGCTCAGGATCTGGAAAATGTGCCAGGCTTGAAAGAGTTAAACTTGCACATGTGTGGATTAAAGCAAGACAGCCTCCAGGGCTTAGGTTAGACTTTATGTTCAGAAAGTCTTTCATTCTGAATAAATTGTGCATCTGAAAACCATTTAAGAAAGGCAATGAGGTGGGATTTTGCTGATGGTTTGGCAGTATTAATGGGCAGTCGTTATTTGCTGTTTGAGGATTGATAAAAGACTACAGAGGCTTTCAGCAGGAGTCACATTTATCTGCCCTGAGCTAAAGCATGTGAAAGTCAATGGGGAGAGTCACCGTCCACACCATTTATCTGAGACACATCTCAGCATTGATGAGTGGCTCCCTGGACATGCTTCCTCTTTCACCAGACAGAACATAGACAAGGACACAGACAGGCCAGCTCACTTTTAACAAGCTAATCCTACTCTCCAAGGGAAATCCAAATTCACCATTAACACTTAAAGGGTGTCCAGCAAAGCCATATGCAATGGGCTTGTTATCTGTGTCTCTCCCTAGTGGATGTCTCATGGATAAGGCAAAACAACTGGCATTAATTAGCATATCCATCAGTAGTTTCTGAAAAAGGCTGAGGATTGAATGGATCTGGGGGATGAGCTGGCCTCACCTTCACCTGCTCTCTCAGAGAAGAACGGAGCTGCATGGATGGGGAAGCTTTGCTGTATTACTGTATGTCTGCTGTGATTACACCCTGAAGCTTAGTCTAAGAGCTTTGCCTGCAATACCTTGTGCAAACTTTGATGCTGAGGTAAAGAAATGCCAAAGCTGTGACCTGGGCTGTTGTAGCAGCTGGTGACCAGCTTGCTCCCTTTCCCATTTCAGACACTGCTTTACAGCACCTTGCAGAGCTGAGGAAATTAGATGTATCGTGTAACAGAGAGATTGGTGGTGGATTTAAAGACTCAACAGCTCATTTGGCCAGCTTGAAAAATCTGGAAGTCCTTGATCTTCACCAGTGCTGTGTCACAGAAGAGGACATGACAGTTTTGTGTAAGGACATGTTGAGGAAATCTATTAAGAATTCAGGTTTTGCCTTCTGAAAATATCTCAAAAACGTAAGGAATTCTGCCTGGCAGAATAGCTGAACTCAGTACTTTTTTCATTAGGCAGTTTTGGAAGTGCAGTGTGGGGAAAAGCTTTCTTGGTCAATATGGAATGGTATTTTTGCTGAACCAAAGAAATCTCAGAGTGTCTCATCCCACATAGAATTAAGGGCTTGAATCCACCATGATTCAGACCCACAATGGGAATGTGGGAATTGCCTCAAGCACTGCTTTTTTGATGATCACTAATTTTGGAAATACCATGGGATAGTTCCCCCACTGGTATAAACTGGGTGGATTCAAGGTGTGTATGTGCATGGAAATGTAGCTGCCTAAAACTCACTTGGTGAGCTGCACGAGTAGGGTGATTTTAGGAGATCTTGCATTGCTGTTGCTGCTGTGTCCTTTCTCCAGACTGAATTGGTCAAACTGTAAATACTATTAGGAAGAAAAAGGCATTTCCCAATCAATTTGTGAGACTGGGGGTTTTTTTGTTGTTTGTGTTATCATAAATTTTGACCTTCGTTTTTACTCTTAACAACAACAAAATTCCATGACTCAAAGTCTGTATTGCCCACATCTTATTTTCCATGATAAAGAAAAGCATTTGAAAAGCTGCTTATGAAGCATTGGGAAATACTCACTATTGGTAATAGCAATCATGATTTATTTTTAATTTATTGAATAATAGAGAACAATAACATTAAGATGAATTTTCAGTTAGCAATGAAGACACTTGGAAATAACCCCCATCTAACTGAATGTTTAATTCCCTACTTCACTTAGAAAATTTCCTAGAAGCCATGTTCTGACAACCTTCCACACAGTATGAAATACCTAATTTCTTGAACATTCTTAAGGAAAATGGTAAGGCTATTTATGGGCTGAAACATTACTCACCATGAATTTGAGTGTAAAAACTTGGCCTTGACTTTTTGATTGATTTATAAAGCAAAGAAATTATGTCAGGCAAATGTACAACTAGACATTTGTTCTGGATCGGTGACTGTCTAATAAATATTTCATGTTTTCATAGCCCAGGTGATACCTTTACTCTCCAGTCTTCAAGAGCTGAATTTATCCTCGAATAAAAGTGTAGGAGTCTCATCTGATCCTCTTCTGGGCAGACTCAGGTTTTTACCAAAGCTGAAATCAGTGGCCATCAGCAATTGTGGTTTAGGTGAAGAGTCGCTTTCATCACTAGGTAGGAATGTTCTTTAAAGTGTATCTATTCTCTGGGTATCCTCCTGGGACAAAGCACTTCATTCTCCTTTGGCTAAACTTCAAGGCTTGTGGTTACATTACACCACAGGTCCCAAGGGAAAAAACCTGTGATCAGACCAGTTCCCACATTATATCTGACTGGATGAAGCCCTTTTAGTCCTTTGTCTGATAGTGAGCTTTTGTATATTGCCTAATTTGGGGGGAGAAAGGAGAACATGATTTTATGTTTTGCTGTAATTATAGTTTGGATGTAACATTTTGTTTGCAGTTTAGTGGAGTAAAGATTTGACTTAGGGCTTTTCACCTCACTGCAGGTGAAAGCTTCAGTAGAAACTTTCTGGGGTAGAGTTAAAGCTGGGGAAACAGAGGAAATGTCTGCGGGAGTGGAAAAGGTATTGCACAGCCATAGGGAAAAGTCCAGTCTAACACAGGATGTGTAAATTCAGCCCCTTTTGCCTACTTATTGCAAATCTCAGTGGATTAGTGGATGCACTGTGCCTTTGATAGGTGTTCCATATGGCACATGAAATCGAAGTACAGAGGGATCCCTCAGTTACTGTGTATTGGGCACTTACGTTTTGTGCTGTTTGCTAGTGACATTAAACCTGTAGTAAGACTTGACTGTGTGCAGCAGAAGGAGTAGCAACCAAAACTGGTCTGAGGTCCCTGCAAGAAGAGTACTATATTTATATCATTACAATTATGTAAGAGTGACACCCTGGGAATCAGTGTTGTCAGAAGATACAGAGCATTTCACCTTACATAGTGAGTTCACAGCAAAAAATTGCTGTCTTTAAATTGATATTAAATGTTTTAAAAGCAAGCTGTTAAATTAAATGAGTTCTTTGGGAAAAGGCCAAGCCAATAACATGAACAGAAAAGCAATAAACCCCTCCACAGATTCCTTATATATTCTATAGGCAGGCCTTTCTTCTTTTCTTTTGTCTGATTTTTATTAGGATAAAAGAAGTCATTCTAAGCACAGCCTATTAGGATCCTATTTACAGGTGAATTGCAGGTGAGGTGTCTGTTGAGGCCATGTTGTTTTCTCTTAGTAAGCAGAAGTTGTTGGTCTTAATCTTTTCAGCTGAGGCTGCCCTTCACCTTCCTGAACTGGAGATATTAGACCTTTCTTGGAATAAGTGCGTTGGTGGGAACCTAAAGCTGCTTTTGGGAGCGCTAAAGCTTGCAACAGAGATTCAAGTGTTAAGACTGAGCAGCTGTAACTTGGTGGCTGAAGATTTGGCACTCCTAAGTACGTATAACGTGGTATTTACCAGCAGTCAAGGAGCCAGGGCATTTAGACCACAATTCAGAAGGGACTTGTTCCTCGGGTTGAGCACATTTTTGCATTAATCAAATGAAAAGATGGAAAATACAGCAGTATTTTCCCAGAAGGTGCTGTCATTTTACTGAAGACTGTGTGTCCTGTACATGTTCAGTGCAAAAGCTGAAATAGATAAAATATAAAGAATCTTTTAGCGCTTTTATCTATTAATACAAAAAAGCATCACTTAGAAAAAGTAGGGTTTGGATCTGGTTTTTATAACAGATATTTAAAACTCACTCTGAGGGGCTTTATTTTGCTCAATTTCTCTTTTAGGGTTCAGTACTTTACAGAAAATGTGTGTGCTGACAGCCAGCAATACAGGCACTACCAGCCCTCAATCCATTAGGTGTGTTCTGGGGTCAGACTACTGGGGGAGAATTAAAGCAGAAATATTTTCACCTAACTCTTAGCAGCTGCTGAGAAATACTGGTAAATGGGAACCCGATAAAGGAATACATTCCTCTTAAAAACCTGTTAATTTTGTACTCATTTTTGTGATTCTGTGGGCCTGACTCAGGGTTTGAGTGTCTGAAATTGGCAATTGCTGTTGTGACAGCTACTAAGACCCTGGAATGTGAAATCTGGTGAGGTGAAACCTGAATATTTTTGACTTTAAAAAACATCACCCTGGATGGTGTCTCCTTTGCCAATCATATGTTAAGCATCCCAGTTCCCTTTAGGGTATATTAAGCCCTCCCACAGTAAGAGGTTGCTATTGCAGTAATGCAACCTCATCTAGTTTTACTTTCCTCTTCCTAAATGTCCCTGTAAATCCTGTCTGCCTATTTTAATTGGCACTTGATACAACTGCTTCCAACTGAGTCCAAGGTTTTCAGGGTGCCATACACTTCTAACTCAGTAGTTCTGTTCCTTTTGAATTAGCTGTGTTTGAAATGTTGTACACTCCTTCAGCTGTGAAAAAACAGTCTTTCTGAGATCAGCAGCAAGTGATTTTATGCTGCTGAGGAGTTAAATCTTGCTATTTGACTGCTGAAAGGCCTTAAATCATGAGGTATTAAAATACTACTCTCCTTCCTGAGAAGCTTTGAAAGCAATTGCCAGGATTTGTTAGTTGTGTTTGTGTTTGTCATCTCTTGCAGCATCACTGACACGGGATGGCCATCTCACCAGACTGCAGAAGCTGGATTTGAGTTACAATGACAACATCTCTGACCAAGGGTGGGCTGTTTTCTGTCAAGGTTTAGCAGTATCCAAGGAGCTCTCGGAGCTGGATCTCAGCCTCCGCCCGTCATCCTGCCGGGACTGCAGGCCGTGGTTCAGTGAGTTGTTGGCAGCACTGGCACAGCTCCCTGCCCTGGCAGAGCTGGGCATGCAGAGATGGGTCCTTTCAGAATCCCAGAGGAAACAACTGGAAAGCTTTAATCAAGACAACAAAAGAAACATTCGTTTTGACTGTTGATGAAGGTTGAAGGTTTCTGGAAGGCCTTTCAGGAGCAGCACATGAACCAAGTATTATGTGTCTCTGACTCAGGAGACTGCACAGTTTTTAACAATCTCTTGAAATAGTTTCACAGTTATAGAAAACTGTTATTTAACCTTCTGCATAATAGATCATTCAGTTTAATAACATATTCTTTCAGTTTCTCTGGGCCATGCTTACACCACTATAGACACTTAATCTTCACGTTGTGAGTTCTGCAGTGGGAACTGCCCAAAGAGCAGTGCTGGATTCAGATGGACACACTGCAGGTTTTCCAGTGGAGGGAAGTGTGTGGGATGTGTGTTAATGCAGGTGGGTGGGCAGTGTGAATGTGGCCTTGGAAAATGCCTCTAATGTGAAAATACTTGAAACCTCTATGTTTTAAATATTAGTTTCTTCCTCTTCAAAACTTTTGCCTCCTTGTGAATAAATTAAATCTATATAATGGGGAGATTTGGAAATCATCCCAACAACTCAACATTATTTATTAGTCCAGTAAGGAATATGTAGAAGGAGATGTTCTGCCTCTGCCTCCTTGTTGCCATCTCGTAGTGTAGATGAGTCCTGTATACAGAATTGGCATAAAATCAAGGTAAGAAACAGTTGGCCAGTGTCTTTGCAGGTCTCAAAGGCAAGGGAAATGCTGTGGTACCTTAAATCAAAGATAAGTCCTGCTACCTGAGCAGGATTTTGAACACAGTGCAATCCGAAAGCATTCACAATAAGGCTATGCAAAAACTTCAGGATACTTCAGGGATGCTCATTCTCATCTTGAGCTGTTTCAGCCTTACCCAGACTGAGCTTTTGGAACAGACCATTTTATGACACACAGCACAAACCCAAACTTCCATATCTAAGAATCTGATCTAGAGCATATGAAAGCCAGTGGCACTCCCTGCAGTGTCTTCATGCTTCCTGCATTAAGGATTCATGAATCAACCTTCACATCACCTTGTGGCATGGACAGTGTTCTTATCCTTACCTTAGTGATGAAGGAAATAAGCAAAGTCTATTACTCAAAGCCACAGGTCAGCTCCTACTGTGGGCCCAGCATTCTGCTCTGTGTCAAAGACTTGTTAGAAAAAGAACCAACTTGGGAGGTGTAACCAGCTCTTTTTTTTAATGTGATAATTACTTTTTTTTTTTTTTTTTTTTTTTTTTTTTTTTTTTTTTTTTTTTTTTTTTTTTTTTTTTTGTATTTTATTGCATTTGCTTACACAAAGCCAAATTCTGGCACAGTCACTTGTGTCATGGAGCATGTTAACCCACACGTGAGCTCCAAGACTGCAGTGGGATTATTCATCGGTAAGGTATTTTAGGAAGTAAAGATATTAGATCTGCCCACTGAGTGAGGAGTCTTAGAGAAATCCTGAGGCAGCTTGAGGGATAAAGCACTGCTCAATTAGCTCTGAGTATCTCTACATGCTGCAGCACTCTCCTGGAGGAGAGGCACAACAGGATCAGTCAGTGGCACTTTCCTAACTTGCTAAGGCCCCTCTCAGCAGGTTCGCTCCTGCAGATGCTGATCAATATTCACCTTTCAGTCCATGTGATCCTTCCAACATCAACTTGTGGCTGGTCAGGGCTATCACCAGCAGCTGGCAATGCTGTGCTGATGCCTATTGATCATTTAATCCATGATTTCATGTGAAAGTCTCCCTGGATTCAGTTCCTCTTGAAAAAAGCACTTGACTCCCCCAGCTCTGAGAAATGTGAGTTGAACTGGAGTCTCTTGGTCAGAGGCAGCAGGGAATTGCTACAGTGGGAAACCAGTTATTTCCTACACAGTTGCTCAGCCTCTGAAATGAAGCAGAGTCCCTGTTTCATACAGGGATGATGAGAGATTTTCAAGCAGTGACTTGAGCCAGGACAGTTGTTCTAATGTGGAAGTACCATCACCTCTGTTTAACAGAGCCTCTTCTCTTTATCACTTGCCTTCCTGTGACTTTCCTCTGCAAATCTGCCTCTCATCCAACTGGGGAATTCATCCTTTATCTGTTCTGTGAGAATCTCTCTTAATCACTCCTTTCCCACTTGAACCTCTCTCTCTAATTCATGTTTAAGGTCCAGCATCTGTTGAAATTTTCCTGACTGAACTGGAGTTCTGTATTCAGGTTTCTTTCTCTGTCATAGCTGGGTTCCTCATTCTCAGCTTCAGAGCACATTATGCAGCAAAATCTCCCCTTGCTGTTCCTGATCCCCTGCTCAGTCCTGTGCCCTCTCATGATTCTGTCATACCTATTGTGCCACTAAAAAGCTTTTATTACTTTTATCACCTCTACTAAATGTCCTATCTGCCAGTCTTCCCAAAAATCTTTCTTCCAGTGATTTCCTCTGAATTATCCTTCTCTCTGTTCCTCTTTGCCTTCACTTAGGGTGAAAAGATTTCATAAGACACCTCAAAACAATCAAAGCAGCCTCAGTTACCCAGTGAAATGGAAAATTAGAACAGAGACGTCCCACTTTCCTGCAGTCCCAGCTCTCTCCTGCCAACAAACATAGTAATGAGATTTCAGTATCAATCAAGAGCAAAACAGAAATGAGTTCCATACCCTGGATGCAGATTCAGAGAGCACTCCCTGGAGATGCAACTCTAGGAAGAGCTGGTCTCAGTGACCTGCCTTCACCACCTCTTTCAGGATGTACAACCTTCCCTGAGGCAACTGGGACCAGGGGAGGGACAGCAGGACTGCAGTTCTGACCAGCCAGTTAAACTAAATAAAAGGTTCTGCTCTCACCTGCTCTGCATTTTGAACTTGCTCAGTGGCTGGTCCCACCCAGCTCTATGCTTTGTATATGCTGCAAATAAACCTCTGGAGGGGGTTGAGGAGTAACTGAGCAATACAGAGTGAAAACTAGACAAGGACATCAGATGTCTAGGACAAACAGCTATCTGTAAAGTGCTGTGGAAAGACATGGTTGAATATAAATTTGGCACGCAAGAATTACAGCAAGGAGTGTTTGTCATGGTTCTTTTGAATAGCAAAGGTGTTATGATGTGCCAGAACCATAATCATGGCAGAATATTGTACCCTTCAAACTCACTGCTTTTGTATGAGCCTGTCACACACAGACATCTCACAAACTGTCACCAAGCCACCTCAGAGAAGAGCTGCACCAGTAAGGATGCAACAGCTTGCAGTCATTCAAATGCTGTCACTGCAGGTTGTCAAAACATCAGTGAACAGTTTTGCAAAAGTGTGGAGATACTTTCAAAACAGCTTTCTGCACCTCTGTAAGGCAGGATGGTAGAACGGTAATGCAGGTTTCTGGTACAAGTGTGTGTGTTCTGACTGCCTGGAATGCTACTCTGTATTTCCAAACAAGGAACTGATCATTTCTGGAGGTGAAACTCGTTAAATGACTGCTGGACAATCATTCTCCATATGCAGTTCTTTCAGATTCTGGAAAATATGTGTGCAGAAGGTTTAATAAGTAAAGGATTTTTTCTTAGCTTGATATATAATCAATGTGCAGAGAATATCAGGAAGTGCACAAGCAACGTTTATAAAGTTGCAAAACAGAGAGAAGCAACATGAGTTTTAAACACTGATTTTTGCTATTATTTCTATTCTGACAGCCCTGGCCTGATGCTGCACCATGTACCTCAAGAGATTAGGAGACACTTCAGTCCTGCATTTGGAAGCAGCTGAAGTCCACAGAATTTCCATGTTGCAGCAGACCCAGATCTTCCCCCTTCTATTGCTTCTGCCTGCATTTTACTGATGTCTTCTGGCAGACTTCTGAATTTAATTCCTTTATTTTGTCCCAGCTATAATATCTCTAATGACTCCAGAAGAACTTCTGGAAATATACTGAATTGGTTTTCAGACAAGCTAAGGCATTTAAAATTTGTCAGTTCCTCTACCTCCACAGGTATCTAGACACAGTCATTAAAAAGATACATTATGTCAATTAAACAGTAATCTTTGGGATTTTGTTTTCAGGGAAAAAATCTCCCAAGAAAATGCTATGAAGCTGCATTACGGGTGATGGATGAACACAGAATATTCTGCTCATTAATGTCACATTATACCTCACAGTATGGTGGAAATGTTGGCAAAGAAATCCATGTTGTTTCCTCTGCTGGAAAGATTTCTTATGGGGTTAATTTTATTCCTTAGCACAAACGTTACTCTGCTTCTTCATTTCCTTTGTGTGCACAGCGCAGGGGAGAGCAATTTAAATGAATGAAATCTGAAAGTGAGTCTTTTGCATAAATTACTACTTTGGTAAATGCAGCTTTCAAGAAGAAAATTGCACCAGTGAAAAAATCCTTGGAGAAGAGGTGTTGTGTTATATGAAATGGGAGGTGTACTCTGAGCCCTAAAATGAGGATGTCCATGAATATTTTTACACAGTTATTGTTAGCACAGCTTTAGGGTGCATAATTGTTCATTGTCAAATGAACAGCAAACGTTAGTGGAGTTAAAGGCATTAACAGTATCATATCCATTTTTAAATTGCCCTCTGCTCAGTGTGTGACATATTAATTCTATGCAAATGCAACTCCTATTTTCCAGTGTACACAGAAAGAAAAAAAGATGCAAGAAACTGCAACAGTCCCTCCAGGCAGTACTTCGTCTTTATGATTCAACACAAAGCTCAGTGTTTCCACATCTTTGCTTTTTTCTCCCCGCCTGAATGCCGAGGTGCCGGTGGTAATGAGTAACCCCGGCTCAGGTGTGTGCCAGGCGGAACTGCCTTCTCCCTGCAGTAGGGAAAGGTGGCACTTGGAATACCATTTTCGCTCAGATCTCATACACTGGCAGTGGTTAATCCGGTGAAGGACCCAGGTGCAAGTGCACAGTCCGGTGTTCCTCGCAAAAACATGGCAAAGGGAAGGCCGGCAGCAGAGGTGGTGTGGGAACTCCTCCAGGCTGGGCAGGCAGCCTGAGCGCTCCCATTTCAGGGGGTTGCCTCAAACCTGGGGGATCCCGTGCAGGACGTGGGCTCCCATCATCCCGCGCAGGACGTGGGCTCCCATCATCCCGCAGGGGTCTGCCTCGGGTGGATGGAGCCCACCCGTTCCTGCCTGCGAGGGCAGTGCTGGAGCCAGCGGAGGGGTTTATTTGCCGGAAAGGGCCGGCCCAGGCGCCTGTGGAGTAACAGCTGATCCACCCGTGGGCAGGTTTGCAAAGGCTCCTCGGAGGAGGGCAGAGCGCTAAGCCCATACTGGGGGGGTGGGGTGACGAACCATCCCTTCCCTTCCCAGCACCGCTGGCACAGCCCAGCTCGGCACTGGGGGCTCCTGGCACCCCCTGCGGGGCCGGCATCCCTGCTTGGGAACCAAACACTGTTCCCCTGGAGCAGCCGGGTGCCCACATTCATTCGCCCGTGGGCTGACCCGGGCACAGGGTGCGGGTGGTTCTGGCTCAGGTAAGGCCTGGGTGGGGCTCCGGGGCTGCACAGTGATCGCTTCTCTGCCGGCTCAGCTCCTGTGAGACAGCAGCTCAGAAACACCCCCGCCAACCCACGGCTTTTCCCTGTGCTTTTCCTGCCTGTGCGTGTTACCCCGGGAGCTGTAAACCCTTCGCAGATCGAGCCCGATTTTGCTGTTACGCAGGTCCCAGCACGGCGCTCGCTCCCGTCGCTGTGGCCACGGAGCCCTAGCGGTGCGGCAATAACACACTTTGTTTTGTTCTCCGCCCAGGGCATGTCGGTTCCTCCAGACCTTCACCTGCACTACGTGCGGGCCTGCCAAGATGTGGGCCGGCCCGAAAACCCCTTCATTGCTCACGTGCTTCAAGAAGCCCATAAAAACGGTGACATGTAAGGAAATAGCAAACAGCGTGTTTCAGATGCTTCTGAAAGCCTTAAACAGGGTAGCAGGATGAGGAATTGAACGATGAGAAAGTTCATGCAGTTTCAGGCTTAAACACAAATCAAATTTAGCATTTACTGATGAAGTTCTGGTTTGACTCATCTTGACATCATCTTGGCAGAAGTTTGTAGCTATATATCCTTTCTGGGCAGCTTTACAAGAAGTGAAAGCAAAAAAAAAAAAAAAAAAGAGAAAAAAAAAAAGGGGTAAAAATGTATAGGATGGTGCCTTTCTGTCCTTTAAAGAAGCCAAACGCAGTGTCTAGCCATCCTAACTCCCTTCCTTTTGTCTTGCTACTGTTTAAAAAGCCTCAGCTGCATCCAGTTAGCTTCCAGCTAGTCATGCTTCCCTGAGCTGTCTCTGAATCCTGCCAAGCTATTAACGACCCGAATTCTCTCTCATTATGTGGCTAGGTAGGGCTTCCTCTCGTGGATGCTGCTGGGGTCAAAGTTAATTTTCCTTTGGGGAAAAAAATTTGCGAAAATGAAATGGTTTGTGTGAGGTTTTGATCCTGAGGGCAAGATAGAGTAAGTAAAGGAAAAGGAAGAAGTAAAAAGAAGATGATGAGGTAACCCCTGGGATAATCTTTATTTCCATCAGCCTTCCCCTCATCTTGCTTATTCCTGCTTTCTGTGCCAGGGTGATCTTGCAGATGTGCAGTTCCTTCAGAACGAGAAGTGCTGAGGGCTAGCTTGAATCAAAGTGCCTGTCGTGGTGTTACCAAAGGTGTATAACCATGTGCAAGCACATCAGTGAGGGCCAGCACGGGCACACCTCTTACCTGGAGAGACAACTCATTTCTGTGTGTTGTTTTACTTCTCCCCATGTGCTTACATTTTTATGTTACAGCAGATCTACAAAAGGGATCACATTAAAAATAGCTGGAAATAATCACCCAGTGCCTGTGCAGAGAGTTACAGATGATGATCTTGGAATTCTTGCCTCTGTCTTATGCCATGCTGTGTTTATCAAAGGTAAGGTTTTTCCATGTGTGGTTGACATTGCTGTGCTAATATAAGAAAATGTGACCAGTCTTGATTTCAGCTTAGTTCATCTTTCTTTCTTTTTGTTTAGAGATCAGTTAAATGTAGATATGCATCTGTCACATTCCTCATTCTTCATCTTTTTCAGGTTTGGATCTTGGTTATAATGTACTGACTGATGCTGGAGCAAAGGCCATGGCAACATTCCTCCAGGTGCCAGAGTGATGTTTATCTTTCAGCAACCTCTAATTTATGTGGCCATGTAAATATTTATATGTGGTGTACTGGAGACAAGAATGTGCTGGTTTGGCAAAATTCCATTAGTTTTGACTTTCACATCCCAATCCATCCTACTAGAGTCTTGGATTGTATTCTCTGTGGAGATTTTTAATTTCTGGTAGAAAGCCATTGGATATTTGGCTAGGGTGTTCTGAGGAAAGAATGGTGGAATAAACTACAAGGCTTTTAGGCTTACAGTTCAATTCAACAAGGTGGGGGGTGGGTAATGGTTGTGTCAAGTGTTCCAGGGCCTTTGCTTTAGCTACTTTATCACCTGTATTAGCCTTTTGTAGGCCTAAACATAGGAAACTTTAATGCTGCCTTTTAATCACTGTAAGCACTGGAACACAGATGGAAAATGGTGAGGTGTCACCTGGTGCCTGTGCTCTTAGAGCTTGGGGGGTGCCATTAAGTTCACAAAATGCCTGAAGTTTTGCACCTGAGCTTGAGCACCTGCCTCCTTTGGTCATGCTGAGCACACAGGTTCCTGGGTGGTTTCTGTAGGCCCCATGAGGACCTCCATGTTGACAAGTTTTTATTCCTTTCTCTCATTAGCTGACATACTTTGACATTTTTTAACTACTTCTCCAAGTCAGAGGCTGCCTGAAATGCAGCAAGGGACAGAGTTTTGTGCGTGTATCTACTTTTTGAAAAATACAGGTATTCTCTGGAATAAACTCTCATTGCTTCCTGCTCTGTTTGTTCCTAAGGAAAACTCCTTTCTGCGGTATCTGAACCTCATGTTTAATGACATTGGCACCAGTGGGGCAGAGCTGATAGCGGGAGCACTTTATGTGAGTATTTGTCTGGGAGGTTCAGACAGTGGCATCTCGTTGGATGTTTTTGCTTTTGATGGCCAGTACTGGCTGTCCTGCCAACATCAGAGCTGGCTGAAAGGGGCCTCTGTCTTTGCTCCATTCAGCATGTTGCTGTATCACAGGGATTGCCTGTTTTCCCAAGGCAGACCTCAGAAATCGGATTTCACACAAGAGAAAGTTGCACTGTGCTGCCATTAACACTTAATTATCTATAAAAACAAAACTCTAGCAGCTGGATTTTTCTGAGTGAAAAATGCTAAGCTCTAGGATATATAATGCCATCAGTTTTCCCCTTTCTTTTTGTCCCCAAAACATTGTATTAAATTTGCCTGTACGTTGATGTCAATATTTGTCCTGATACAAGTTGTCTGAGACATGTTTTCAAAACTTTGCTTTACAGCAGCAGCACAAAAACAAGTTTGTTATTTTTAATGTGGTTTCCCAAGGAAATGAGGCTTGTGTGTAAGATTTGTTGTGTTTGTGAAAGGATACTCATGTGAGCTCTTTCTTCCTCCTTCACAGTCTTTGAACCTAGAACTGATTTCAACTAAATCTGACAGGCCTCCAAAACACTGAGGCTGTGCAGGAGGTTGTACAACACTGGGCTTGTACAATGCTTAACAGGGCTTAAAGCAGTTTGATATGCTTTGCATCTTAGATGGCAGTTTAGGCAGAAATATTTGCCTGGATTATTTTCATGGGAAATTTGTGAACTTGGGAGAAACAAAAGTTTTCAAATACTGGAGTTTTGCTTGCAGGCTCTCATGTGTCTGATGCCACCGAGAGGAGTCTGAGCCAGAAGGCTGAGCTATCACTTAGTTATCTGCATTACCACTTAGACACAATTCTTCTCAAGGCTTGTTTTGTCTCTGTGTGACAACCAGGAGGTGTCACACAAAAAAAGGACAGTGTTGTTTTTCAGGCCATTTTAAAAGGAATCGATTTTTTAATTTTTGTTTTTTTAATTTTATCTAGAGGAATAGTAGTCTTGTGTACATGAGAATGACTGGAAACAAAATAGGAGACCAAGGTGGGATGTTCTTTGCTTCAATGCTACAAATTAACTCATCCTTGGAGAAGTTGGATCTTGGAGACTGTGATCTGGTAAGCAATGCAGTAAAATTATCAGCAATGACATAAATCTTTCAAGGGTATTACAAGGGTCCTGCAGAGCTTAATTAGGGGGAAATGCCATCTGTTGTCATTGATTTTACATTTTGTGACAGCCAGAGGTAACACAATATATAATATTGCAATGTGTGCTTGGAAAGGCACATTGCATAAAGCACCTGGGAAGTCAGAACTGATGCTATTTTACAGCCACTGTATCCCTGGGGATATAAGGGTTCATCTTTCACATTCTCTGAGGTTTGTTTCTGCTGCTCATTTCTGTTGTGCTAAGTCCTGTGTAATTCATGTTGAAGAATGGACTTTTTATTCCTTGGAGATTCTTTGAAAGTGACCCATCCCATAGCTCTCTTGCTCCTATCAGAGCTTAATCCATAAAGGACATAAGCACAGCAGTGCTAAATTGAGTAGAAAAGCACCAAATTTGGTTTTGGATTACCTGCTTTCTCCAGGAGTGTGCACTGACACTTCTTACGTAGTGCAGAGGGAGACTCAGGAGGGTTGGAATAGCCTGTGGATCATTTTTGAAAACCTGTGTTTCTTTCCTGGAAATTCAGAATTTGCTCCTAGGCTAGAAGGGGGAATACCCCCTCAGGAATTGTGGAGGTGCTATGAATACATGAACAAGAAAAGTGTAGGCAGTGTAGCATTTATTTAAAAGCTTAATATGTGTGTTCTTGGTAGGGAGCTGATTGAGAGTTGGTTTAAAATTAAAGGACTTTGGGCATGGAGCAGCCTAATTGGGAAGTAGCAAAAACATAAATTAGTGAGCAAAGCAGAAGGAAATAAAAAAAAAAATCCAAATTTACCCATATTCTAGACTCTCACTTCTCTGTACTGTGTGATTCATACTAAATGTGAATTTACCTAGTGGATCAATGTTAGGGAAACACACATAAGATGATTTTGTTTCATAAATCGGTAAAACCAAAATACAGGATCATTTTAATGGACAAGTATCTTTGAGATTTGTTGTTCTTGCTTTTTATTTTCTGAGTTGCCAAGTAATTTTTACTACTTAGTCTAATTCCACTCTGCTATTCCATAGGCAGTTGGCATTGGTATTATCAGAGAATCTGTTAGGTGTGCAAGCAGTTGGCTATTGTACTCCCACCTCTCCAGGGCACAGGAGACTGAAATAATAGTCATGGTAATTTGGCAGCTTGATCTATACTTTGAACAGGTCTCTCTAAAGAGTTTATTTATTTCCATTTCCAGGGCCTGCAGTGTCTGATAGCAATAGCCACAGCCCTGACTCAGAACAAATCACTCAAAGCAATAAACCTAAATCGTCCCCTACTGTACAGCCACGAGGTGAGTGAGTGACTGGGGTGTCAGCTCAGAGAGAGGAGATAGGTCAGTGCTGATGAAATTATGGCTATCTGAACCACACAGCTCTCTGGAATTCCTTGCAAACTGAAGTAAATGGTTGCAGAAATATTACTTCTCTTTCTGTGCAGTCACTGGCTGCCCCTGTTTAACTGGAAGGTTAAATTTTTTTAAAACCTCTCTCTTGGTGCATTTGTTAAATAATGGGCTAGTGGAGAGGGGTTGGTAATGGAGAACCAAGTTTTCCTTCTGCTGTTCCAGCATGGAGTTTCCTGCATGGCTCAGCAAACTGAGAGAGAAGTGCTGTTTAGCAGGAAATGAGGGGAGGCACAACGGGCTGCTGTTTACCTGGGCCTAAAGAAGGAAGGCACACTGCTCAATACCCCGCCTTCCCTGGGCTGGCTGGTTTGGCTGTTTCCCTCTGCATGGCTGTAGGGCTGAGTGCTGGGGGGGGCTCACCTGCCTGGCAGCACTTCTCACGTGTCTGTGACAGCAGCAGTGGTTTCCTGATGGCAGGATAACCACAGTAAAATGTCACGAAGGCCAGACCTTCCTCCATTCCCTAAGGTAAATTTAACGGCTTAAAACAGATTTTAGTTGTTTATTTTCTACTAAGTTGTTTCTTTCCTATATCAGCCCAACTCCAGCTTTAGAAATCAATTTAAACTACTGCTCTTGAAAACAGAGGCCAGTAAGAACCTGGTCTGGATCTGTCAGAGACTATTGCCATTGCTTCAACCTTCAACTCTCTCATTTTCTGAGGCCTCTGAGTTGTTCCCTTATTTTTGACTCACAGTATTCCCTGGTATTTTCTTAACTAAACATGACAACTTCAGAACGAACTTCCTTTGTCTTAGAGTGACAGGACATATTTTTCCCATAGCAGTCCTGTTTCTTTTTTGTAGAATCACTGAATCATTAAGGTTGGAAAGGACCTCCAGATCACTGAGTCCAAACTTTGACCAGTTCTTTCTTTTATGAAAGCATAGATTAGCACCCTGACAAAATACTTTCAGTGTTAGCAAAGACCGATTCAAACATTCAGTTTTTTAAAAACATTTTTTTTAAAGAGCAATGACTGTGAGGAAAACTGGTTAGACATAATAATTAAACATTGATGCTTCTGTTTGCAGGGATGTAGCTAATACTCTAAATCTGCAAATATCTAATATTTTTCCTTTCCCCCCCCCATTTTCAGCTTTATCACAAGTTGTTGTTTCATAATTATTTTAATACAATATACAAAATGGAGCCCTGTTGTTGACCAAATCTTGGTGTTAGTTGTGTTTCTCCCTTCTACAGAATCAAGACCATATCTTATCTAAAAGTTCAGCTTAATAAAACCGAGTGTGTGTTTTTAGGAAGAGACCACAGTCCATATAGCTCGGATGTTGAAGAATAACTCTTCTCTCGTGGAGCTGCACTTGAGCAAGCATGAAATGAAAAACTTTGGTGTGGAGCGGCTGTGTGAGGCCCTGTATGAAAACTCCAGCCTGAGATACCTGGACCTTAGCTGGTAAGAGTGATTAAGTGACACATCCCTGACTAACATTAGAAACTAATTTTCTTAGCACCCTTTTTTTTTTTTTTTGGTTTAAAAATAAAATATGTGCATCTCTCTCTCAGTAATAAAATAACCTGGGATGGTGCAAAATGTCTGGGAGAGCTACTAAAGCGCAACCAGACCCTGGTAATCCTGGATCTGAACGCAAACCGAATAGAAGATGTTGGAGCCATGTACCTGAGCGAAGCCTTGTCTTTGCACAACAGGACTCTGCAGGCGTGAGTACTTGCACAGCTTCCCCAGGGACTGCAGGTGTAAGAAGTCACTTTGCAGTGGCAGAACTGGCATCAAAGCTGTGTGCTTTGATGTTGATCAAAGCAGGAAGCTCGGGAAGTTCCAAATGTTTTTGGTCTTTTTTGTCTTCTTGGGTGAAAACAAAGATGTGAGTGAGAGATTGGGTGGGATTTCTTTGCTAAGCACTGGTGTCTGTTGTCATGTGAGGTGCCCCTAGACCTGGGGGACATCCTGGGGTGCTGGAGGTGAGCCCTGTGTCTGCTCAGATCTCCCACAGCTTTTACAGTCACTCTAAGAGGTGGGGGGTGGGGAGAAGGCAATTAGATCTGTCAGTGCTTTCTGCATCTTTAAAGCGCAGGTCCCTGTGGTGCACAGACAAAACCAAGAGCTGCAGGTCTTCAGAATTTTGAGATAATCAGATTCCATGCAGGGATACGGCACTATATTTGTTGATTCTGATCTCCAACACTTAAGAAAATCCTGTATTTAAGTTTGCTTCCGGGTGAACCCAGAAGAGCTGTAATCTCTCCATCAGGGTGTCTTTCGCAGCCGCGTTAAACCCGCGCCGGCAGGATGTAAAAGCTGATCAAAGGTGTTACCTGAAGCCATTAGTTTTAAGTAGCAGACTGAGGAGGTGGCGGCTGTGAGGTGCCTCTTGAGAGCCTTCCAGGTTCACTAATATAAAAATAACTGCCACTCCACAAAGATCAAAGCTTAGCCTGGATAAATGCCACAGCTTGGGCTTCAAAGCACACTAGAGGTGAGACCTGGCCACCCTGGAGCAAGTCACTGACACCGAGGAACTCGACAGTAACAACCTGGCTGCCCGAGCCTGGAGAAATAGAACAAGTCCATAGTCCAGCTGCCTTTGTCAACCTGAACCGGATATTATAGCAGGGCTGGCCTTGCTACAAATAAAGAATTCTATTATTAATGACATATAAAAGTACAATATATTCTATATATAATAATAAAATACAGAATAAGCATAAATCATAATTAAACTCATATTTAACGAAGAGATGGGAGTTCATGGTTTGGCACACATGTTGTGTAACTGTTCTCTCTGTTTGTCAGGTTGTCAGTAGTAAGCTGCAATATAAGTGGCAAAGGACTTACAGCTCTTTCAAATGCAATCAAATCAAACATGATACTTTCCTACGTGTACATCTGGGGGAACAAATTTGATGAAGATGCCTGCAGGGTAAGTATTTGTTTCTGAACTCCTCTGAGAGGGTTGGGTTTTGTTTGTTCTGATTTGTTTTTACCATTGTTGGGCAGACTACAGCAATTAGTGAACAGGACACCTGATTTACTGTTTGTTTTGGGTTTTTTAAAAAAAAAATAATTTTAATATGGTGGTGCTGGATTGGGACTCACTGAAGATCAGAATACTGATTAAGTGCTCTCCCACCGTGTGTCATTTTCTAGAGCCTTCACTGCAGTCAAAAAGAAACATCATATGTCATATTCTGTCTTTGTTTTCCAGTCATTTTCAGAGCTGATCCAGGCGGGTCGCCTGAAGCCCGAGTGCACAGACGTGGCCCCGTACAGGGTGGATGGGCACGCTCGGCTGGCAGAGCTGTCCCACGGCCTCCAGAAGCACTACTACTGGGCCCCACGGCACAGGGTCATGGCAGATGGTGCTGCCAACGCCAGCCTGGCAATTGCAGATGTTGTGGAGTATTTGTGAGGGAGGCAGCAGCTCGGTGCTCTCCACGGGACTGAGCTTTTCCTATCTGTTTTCTAGTAAAATAGATTATATCAGTGTCAGACTCGCTGTTGTTTCTTCAGGGTTTAGGAATCTAAAAGGAATCTAAAACTGCTTGAAATGGTATTAAAGATACTGAACAAATGACTTTAAAATTCAGTGCTAAATAATGCCCAGTCTATGCAGAGTCTATTACTGTGAAAAAGTTTACACCCAGGCAGAGCGCACTGACAAAAGCTGATACTCGGAATTGCTGGGCAGCAAATCAGACACGCAGAGCCAAATTCCTGCTTGGAGCTAAGAGCTTTGGGTAAATCCATTTGTGTTACCATTGTACTCCATAGACTCTCTCCTTTTACTTAGTAATTTGCATCTTTTAGATCTTCCCATCGTGACGTTTTTAAACTAAGGTAAGTGAACTTAAGCACTAAAGCCACAGTCATGCTGGGACTTTAAAGCCAGTCAACCCACTTTACTGGGATATACATGGGATTCTGATTTATTTGCAGCATGTACTTGTTTCTTGCACTATAAGTGGAAACCCACCACCAAACCTGGTGCTGTTATTTCTTCCTATCTCTTGAAAACTGCCTGAAAATATTTCTATCACTATAGCTCTGTGGCAACTCCTACACACGAGTAAGACAACATCTGCGTGTAATGGTAGTTGAATTGTTTAGTGGTTTGGAGGCAGACTTTGCAGAAGTTTGGGAGACACTCAGCTTGTTAGCTTTTTCCATCTGCTCTGCCCATCCCTGCAGAAGTGACTCAATTTATGCTCCTAAATAGAAAAAGTCACCAAACAGGACAGCAGAAATAATCCATGATTGTGTGTACGAGATCCAAGTATGAGGGGAAAAAGGAAAGAAAATAATTTTACCAAAACCAGCTGAGAAGCAGTGATGTAACTGCTGCTGTTCTGACCCTGTATTATCACAGTGGCAGTGTAGAAACAGGGAGATTCACAGACACCCTTCCCCAGAAGAAATGACCAAGGCTGTTGTGAGAGCTGTTGGGTGTGGAGGTTTTTTTGCTGTTTGGTTGCTTTTTTTTTTTTTCCCCCTCATTGGCCCCTGCCCCCACCCCCAAACACAAATTAGTCAGACTTTGTTGCTCCAAAAAGCACCTGGTATCACAAGAGGACTTAGAGGTAAGCCCAGAGCAGGTATGTTTCTTCTACACACCTGCACAGGGCCCTCCTGACCTGCAGCCACTGTGATAAGCACAAAGTCCATGTGAACACCCTGTTTTAGAGAGGAGCTTATATTTTAACTATTGTTAAACAGGAAGGATGGAGCAATGACAACTAAAGTTGAGGATACACTGAGCATGGTTGGTTGAGAAGAATCTGCATGCTATGAACATTCCCTAGTTTTTAAATAATTAGGTAAGCCTGTATTGGTATTTTTCCAAGTGTTGCTGCTCTGGGGCATTGCAGCTTACACTCTGTGTAAGAGTATTCTCAGTACTGGTAACAGAATTTCTTGCCAGAAATTCACCAAAAGACTCAGACTAAGGTTTTTTTTCCATATATCTTTCTTTCCTTTGTCTGGTATATGAAGTTCAGACTAATTTCACCACCCAAATTAAGTCTTAATTTACTTGCATGAATGACATTCATTAATCTGCCATGGTAATGGGGAACCCACATCTACCAATCAGTCCCAACTCTACTAAGAACAGTATTTTATTTTTAGTGATGTGGTTAAGATGGCAACAATATCATATGAAAATGTATCAGGATAAACGGCATCTACTTGCAAAAGTGCTGGTGTGTTTGAAGTATTTGCACTCTCTCTGAACCCTTGTTTAACAGCAACATGCTCGGCCCATAAGAGCACTCTGCATTATTGACAATACCCATAAAAACAGCTCGTGTTATAGTTTGACATTCTTTTGTAAGAAAAGGCTGCAGAGTAATTCCTACTGAATTCTGTGCAAACAGCTTCCTGAAAACTGAAGTAAGTATTTGTGCAAAACCCTATAATGCTTAAAGAGGACTATGCCAGAGGCTTTTCTTGCTTTGCTTTCTCTGAAAACCAAACCTCGACATCTTGTGTTCCTTGGAATGAGAGAATTTATACAGGCTAGAATTTTTTGCCATGTTCTTAGTTATTCTAGTAGCTAAAGAAAGCACAATCCTGCTCTGAAAACCACTTTCCCCAGCTTTTAGGACTTGCTGTACTTTGCTGAAAGGCAGAATTTTTGTCCCAGTTCTAAAGGGAAGGCAAATGACTGCTCCAGGAGGGCAGTGGTGCAGCACAGCTCCCCCAGATCCCACTGTGTGCTCCAAGGGCCACTGTGGTCCTTGTTCCAGGTGCTGGGAGGGGGGCTGTGTCTGATTGTTTCCCTTTGGGTGTTGCCCCTCGCATTTGTAAGCAGGAGACACGAGGTGAGGGAAAATTACAAAACAACTTTATTAAAGTCTAACATAAAACACTTCAGGCTAAATATGTACAACCCCCTCCCTTCCCAGGGGATTATAAAATTGAGAGTTGAGGTATATACAAATAACAGAGGAAAAATTGTATATACATGACAGATAGTTTAAAAATAATTTAACCAAAAAAATCATTTATTAGTCCTTATCTGAACTTAAATTCTGCAAGGCTTATTGAGCCTCTCTGGGATCACAGCCCTGAAATCCTTCACATGGGACTTGTCCATACTTGAAAATTGCTTTGTAACGTGTGATTTCAGAATGGTTGTCATGCTTTGTGCCCACTTACAGGCACAGATTTGGAAGTAAATGTCATACAAGGAGTTATTCTCACTGAAGTATTTCCAAGCAGCCAATTCAGAGATTTGTAGATGCAGATAAGCTATCTAGGCAAAAACTTGCACCAACTTCAGTGCGAAATTGACTGAAACAACAGACAAATCATGTCATTTTATCTAAATGACTGTTAACAGAATTATTAAAATTCCTTTTTTCCTTTTGCAAGGAGACATCTTCCTAAAAAGATTCCATGCTTTCCCATATTAATCCCTTATAGAAATGACCAATACTGTTACAAGCCTTGTACCTTCAAAATGAACCCAGAATTCCTAAGCCCAGGTGTTGGGTGTGCAGCTGATTTCCATGCATCTATGGGCAAAAGGTACAGTCCAGACCTACAGCCTGAACACATCTACAAATATATTTTTTTTATATATATATATATTTATTTAAAATCTATATTCTAGTAAATGAATACAGTTTGTAGAGATCATACCTCAGTAGCTGAGATATCTTCATGAAAAATGAGGCTAAAAATCAAGATTCTCAGATGGGGACTCAAGAGTGCAGGTCACTAAATTATTGCTCCAAGACAAAACTACAAGCTTGTGTATTCCAATAAGAAAGGTTAAAATTGTTGTCTTGTAAAAAATAATGATTCTCTTCTTGTCTACAAAGAAAACTAAATGAACTAATAAAGCAAGTGTTACTGTTATAAGTATCTAAACAAATCCTGTATAAATCTAAGCACTGTATTTTTTAAAAAAAGTCTGAAATCTAAGAATACAGTAACAAGCTATGATTGTAGAAATACAAAAACAGTCCAAACAAACATTGTTATGGAATGCATTTTCTATGTAGGAATGTAATTACTTTTTAGGTTTCTTTCCAGAGCTAATACTCTCTCATGGTCGTCTATGGTGGACATGTTTATCTTCAGCTACTTTTCTCAGGTAACAGCAGTGTATTGTTACTTTGTCTTCCAAAGCTGTTTAAATATGGAAGTTATCAGTTGTATGGTGTTTTCTTTCTCAGTATTCATGACTAAACCTACATCTATCCCAGGATTTCTGCTCTATTGTCAGAGAGAGAAAGTAAAGAGGAGGCTTAGGACAAGCTACACCCAGTCAAGAGCCCTGTCTTTGGGGTTCTTCAGTCTTAAAGGGCAAGGCTAAGGAATCCCTCAGGGGCTACACCAACAGCGGGAGCTAAAAGAGAAAAGAGGGGAGGAAAAGGAGAAATGCCAAAGAAACAGGAAGAAAAATACTAGAGAATTTCTTCCTTTATCCTCTGCCAGCGTTATGAACATCAGCTGTTCATGAATGCTGTGGGACAAGAGAGAAAAGAAATTAAAGGTCAGGCAGGTCCAGCTCCAGGGGGCAGAGTGAGAGATTCCTGGGTTAAGGACGTTCCTGTTGAACATGGCTGTATTCCTGCTGTCTGTGGTAGACTTTATCAGCAAGTTTACCATATATTAAAGCATAAAATATGATTATTTTTTTAAACATGTCATATACTAAGATGATCAACGTAAAGAAGCAAAAGGTCTATTACTTTACAAGTACAAACATGGAGGAAGAGAAAAGAAATAAATCTATAGTCATGCTCAAGGAGTCAAAGGATCATTTGCAGAACATTTAAATGAAATCCTCAGAGAAATTTTTCACGAGTCTGTTTAATTAAGGTGCAGATTAATTATTACTCCATGTAGAACAGGATCAGTTAAGAGGTATCTCCTACGCTCTTCCATTTATCAGTGTCTCGACACAAGGCATCAGTGGAAATAAATGCTAGCACCAAGTAAATAACCAACAAATTATAGCTTTAAATGCATTGTTGGTACAGTATGATCACTGTTTCATTACCATTTGATGATTACTTAAATAATGCTTACATTATTAATGGCAGAAACTGGCAAAATAGAGTAGGAAAGCACTCCTATTGTCACCTAGTCTTTTATGACCCTACCAAGACACTAAAAGTGTTGCTTTTTAAATATGTTTGTTGCTAGTAATAACATATCTTTACATGGGCCTTGCTAGGTACCAGGTTTGTGCAGTTATGGTGGAGAAGTGACATGAGACTTAAAGCAATACACAAAAACTTCAATTGAAACAAATCAGTCACACTCTAACAAAACCTTCCCTGGAAGAACATCAATCTGCTCTGTCATTCCTTAACGCCCTTTCATGTAGTGTTTGCTTACTATTTTCACAGTGAAGGGCAGGATTTATTTCTTCTTCTGTACCTCCTGTCTAGCACAAGAAGCAGCACTACAGTAAATAAAGGATTATGAAGCTCTGATTTATGCCACACAAAGTAAGTCACTGCATCTTTTGGTCTCATCTACAACATGCATGTTCCAGCTCTCCTTTTGTTGCCGTTTGTGCCAAACCTGGGGTCGTTTAGGGATGTGAAAAAATAAACTTGGGACAAGATAGACAATGCTGGATTGACTTACACAAACAAAAAAGGCAACTTGTTGGAAAGAAGACCCAGTGGTATCCATGCCCTTAGGACCTGCTGACTTGCCATGCTACAGAAAGAAATTAACCTTCCTTTATTTGTCAGGAGAATACACCCAAACCTTTCCTTCCCTCTGGTCAGGCTTCACCTGCAGATGGCACTTCTGACAGCCAGCAGCAAGTCTTTGCAAGCACCTCAGCAGAGCCCTGACCTACCTTCACCATGGACCATTCCAGCACCTTGGAGTGCAGGCTTACTAGGACAGCCAAATTATGTTCTTCCCTTGCACCTCTGGGTTAATATTCTTAAACTATCAAATATGGCTTAAAATATCTGTTCTCAAATGACATTGTGATGCATCAAATCAGCAGAAACACGGGAGGAGATCTCCAAAATACACGAACATGTGTAACAGAGAATTCTTAAGGCAGGTGTTGCTGGAAAGGAATCGTCTCCTGGAAATCAGTGTTAATTGCCAATAGAAGTTTGATTGTAGATTAGCACAATTCAGCACTGCACAACGGAAATGCCTTACAGGTGTCTTTACACAAAGGAAAAAAAAAAAGAACAAATCCAATTCAAAGAGCGTGACTGCCTGTTTGATTATGTTCATCTTACCAAGGGTTTGCAGGTTCACTACCAAACTACCTCGATGGCTCTGCACTGCTCTGTCAGTACAACTGCTGCAGGAAAATAAACTGAGGTTCTGAATAGCCAGTCACTGCAGATCTCAGCAAGGTTTCTGATGAGGGGGACTGGCTCCCCGTCACGGGAAGCAGCATCTGATGGTCTTCAGTCCCAATGGGAAGAGGAAGTGCTAAAGACATCTCAGAGGGCTTCACATCTATGGACTCGGACAAGGGGCTTTTCTGACTCTGAATGGGTTCTTGTTCGTTGAAAGAATTATCAAGTGCATTAGAATCGGGGGGAGTTTCAGGTCCTGGAGGAAAGAAAAAAACAAGCAAACAAATGTTTAAAAGCTCCTGTGCAAATTCCTTTTCAAGTGACTGTCAAAGCCAACATTTGGTGTGTCACAGACTGCTTGGACAGCTGGGATATCAGTGGCTTCCGTGTGCTGGAAAGGCAGAACAAGCTGTAAGTGCCGTGTAAGCACCGGGAGTCACATCTGCTGCTGCTCGTAGTGTGACAACTAGAAGGATGATGCATTCCAACCTGATCTCTACTTGGCATGGCACAGAAGATAACAAATCCTTAACATCACAGTGAACAAAGGGCCTTTGGAAAAAATGTAATTATGAGACTTTCCTCGAGATTTTCCACCCCAGAAAATCTCAGACCCAGAGACACAGCCAAGCATCCTCTTTTAACTGAGACAGCAATGTACAGTGTATCATTTATCCATAAACTTCTTCAGGGGAAACCATTTGTTAACTCCATTCCAGCCAGACACATTATAGATTTTATCCAGTCACTTGAGAAATTACTTTCTATTCCAAATTGAAATCTCTGTTAATGGGCTCCTTGCTGCCTTCCTATTTGAATGCAGCCTGACACTGCTCTTGGATGTTTCTCTGATTAAACCACATTGCATACCTAACCTTTCCTCTTTCAAAGCACGCTCCAAAGCCTATTATTTCAGTGCTGGGGCACTGCTGTCTGCCTTCTGTCCCTCCACGAGGGCTGGCCTGCCTTGGCAGCTCTCCCAGCTCACACCCTCCGGCTCTGCCGGGCCCTCTCCACGCTTAGTGCTGCTCTCCCCTCGCCACTGGCTTCCTAAATTCAAATCTGTCTCTGCACATGGCTCTTCTTTGACCGTTCTCTCCCTCCCAATCCAGATGGGCACAGACACCTATTATTCCTTTTTCCACGTGACAGAGGCAAGGGATTTATGGTCAGTAAACAAGGATGGACAGATGTCAAGGTGTAAGGAGCCAGTTTTGAACAAGGCTGGGTATCTGAACATCTCCAAAGCAGATGCTTTTGGCTCTACAGAGAGCTACTATCCAAAAATCTTTTATTTTCTAATTTTAGGCCTGGATGAGCAAAAAGATTTATTCAGCATTGAAGGCAAAAGAGCTGATGTGGTTTCTTCAACCCTTCCTTGCACAAAGAACTCACCTGCATGAACTTTTGTTTTGTGCTTCTTTAGATTTTTTATATCTGTGTAAGAATTTCCACACATTTCACAGATAAATGGTCTTTCACCTGAAAAATATTGGTTTGGCAGTTAGAACAATCTTAACATTGAAAAAAAAACACAGTAAGAGATGTAGGATAATGGATTTCAATGTTACATTTTAAAATACAACTTTGTAATTCTTATTTTGTCTTTGTGTCTGTATTCAAAATAAATTTTTTTTCCAGAGTAATAGCATAAAATAGCGCAAGAAGAACTAAACATTTTAAGTAAAGTCTTGATCACACATCAACACCCACCCTGGTGCACAAATACGACTCTGAAAAAGGCAGTTAAAAAAAAAAATTAATGCGTTTTTTTCTTTACATTATGTTAGTCCAGAGATACATAAATTAAGAAACTCTGCTACTTTCACATACAGCCCAATACAGTGCATTTTAAAGGCAAAAGGGTAAAGGCAGAATATAACTTACAGTGCAGGAAGCAGCTTGTCTAAAAACTGACCTGTATGGGACCGAAAATGTTTATTGAGCTCTCCAGAGGAAATAAAACTCTTTTCACAAATGCCACAGATATATGGCTTCTCTCCTAAAGGAAACACAAGGACTTTGTTATTTCAATATATAAACCAGAATAAACACAGGGAACAAATCAAAATGAAAGGGAGATAATGTTCAATGGGAGAAAGAGCTCCCTAAACTGGAATCAGAGGGAAAAAACCAAGAGAAAGTTGCTGGATGACAACTCCAGAGGTAACTTCCCATCTCCAACCCCTCAGCAGGATTCTCTCTTGCCAGGCCTGTTTGGCACCGCAGAGCTCTGTCCCTTCTGGGTCCCTTCCAGCTCTGGGATTCTGCCCCCCCCCGGCCTTACCTGTGTGTTTTCGGGAATGGGTGATGAGGGAGCTGGAGACAGCAAAGGCCTTCCCACAGCTGTCACACACGTAGGGCTTCTCCCCGGTGTGGCGCCGGACGTGGTAGGTGAGAGTGCTGGCCTGGGCAAAGCGCTGCCCGCACCGGTCACACACGTACGGCTTCTCCCCGCTGTGCTTCCTGCCAAACAACACCCCCAGTCACCTCCGGGGGCAAGGGGAGCAGCACCCCCGCCGAGGAACCTGCCTCGGTGAGCACTGTGTCCCCAGAGCTCCTCTGCTCAGGCTCTGTCATGTATTAAAGGTCCAGCTCTGAGTTGGTTTGAGTTTGCAGTTCTCTCAGAGTGAAACTCGCTGCCTGTTCACTCTGGGAGCAGCATATCCCTGACCTCCATGGCAGCTGAACTGAAATACAGGCCCTGCACATGTAACGTGCACCACGGGAAGTCAGCATGCTTTGCACTACAGTGTACTGAAAAACACAATGATGATTCCTAGCAAGGGAATATCATTCCTGCTCCTGCCAAAAATGCCAAAACCCCTGCATAAACAGCAGTGAGAACTGTTCTGTCACTTCTCACCACGGAACTCTCTCCTTTCTGGTGCTACAAGCAGTTTAGAACAAACCCTGCACCACTGCCACGAGGATACCAGTGCACAGCCTGCAACATTCATACAGCACAAATCTCCCTAATGAGCCAGTGCATCCATGGAATTATTCTGTTAGGCACTGTGAGAGAAGTCCCATGAGAAAAGGAGTGGAAATGCCCAAATTATGTGAACGTGTAACTCTTGCTCACACTGGAGTAAATGTTTGTGTGTCAATAAACCCAAGGACAAGCATTTGCAGGGTCTCCCGTGTGCCCACCTGGCGTGGATCTTCAGGTTGCTCGAGGTAGCGAACTGCAGGTTGCAGACATCACACTTGTAGGGTTTCTCCTCTCCGTGATGCATCCGGCTGTGGAACACCAGCTGGCACTTCTGAGCAAAGCCCTTGTCACACAGTTCACACTTGTATGGCTTCTCCCCTGGTGAAAAATAACACCCTTGTGCTCTCTATATTTACATAAGAAAGCTTTGCAATCCATGACCCGACCAAAGCTCAGGTGTCTGTTCTAATACTTGTTACAAATAACATCTTGGAACATCCTGTAATCACTCCACTGAAGTGGAACGCTCTGAACACAGAGGATAACACGACTATTTTTTAACACATTATGTCTGGGAAAAAAGACAATAATGCTTTTAATAGTGCCACTTTCTCCACATTATTTTAACAATGCTGCTACCATGTTTTCAGACTTTTCGCTGGTTACTTCTATTCATCATTCAAAATATTCAAGCTGAACCATCTGCTTTTTCTTGCCTGCCCAGCAGCAACAAGTCTTCAATGTACAGTCTAGTGCTCACTAGTTTCTTGCTAGTGTCTGCTGCAGAATGCAGGTACTTCTCTCACCAGTCATGTTCTCTTATTGCTGAACAGTCTCCTGTAAGGGCTTGTGCAACTCTGCAGTCCTTGATGACAGTAAAAAAACACCTTTCTCTGCCATTCTGTGGCAGTGCACAATCAAACCACAAACTCAACAATTCATAAGTATATTGTGTATATAAAAACTTTAAAAGTAAGAGTATTAGACACCTAACATGCCATCTAGCAACCACCATGGAATTCCCTACCCACTCACGCAAAAATTCCCAGGACACTACCCTCAGAAGTACAAAGTACAGCTGATGTCCCTACCAGCGCCATCCCTGAGTTCTGCTCACAGGCAGGCTCCAGCAATTTGCTGTTTTATCATCTTTTTAAGTCAGGCATGTTGTTTTAAAAGGCTTGAGTCTTTCTAACTGATTTCTCTTTGATGCTTGATGTGACACAAACTCCTGGTAATGTTACTGAACACACCATCACACATTCCAGCTGTCTGTTTTGCTAAATAAAATCCCAAATGCTGCAGTAATTCAGCCAACTTCCCTACCTGTTTTTGAAGACTCTATGGGAAAAATTATTTGCCACAGGATTGCATTTCCCCCCACTTTTTTTCTCAAACATACATTATGAAGTTTTAAAAAAAGCAACAGAAATTCTGGTATCAAGTACAGCAAGTTTTTCATGCTCTACTGACTAGTTTTTGGCACTCTATCTCTCTACAAAGCTAAAGGACAGCCAGCTCTTCTAAGTCTCCCCAGAAATCAAGATGCTCAGACCAATAAAGTATTTTCTAGCTTCTAAAAGTAAAAACTATGATTTTGTACTGAAAAATGCTGAGACATTTCACGCTACCAGGATATCAGTACTATCCCTGTATGTGTACCAGCAACAAACAAAATTTCAAGAGGCAGAAGTCAGAACGCAAAGATCTTTCTAATCCTGCATTCAGAAGCTGTCTGTGATTCCAGGTCTCTACAGCCCACGAGGCATGGCCAGTGGCTTACCTGTGTGAGTTCTTACATGTGTTTTCAGCTGATTGCACTGGGTGAATGCCTTCCCACACAGCTGACACACGTAGGGCTTCACCCCTTTGTGTATCCTCATGTGCCGACGGAGGCTACTCGCTTCTGAGAAGACTTTCCCACAGGTGTTGCACACTGGCTTGGCTTTGGAGTACTTCTGGTCCAGCTCCTCCCCCGAGCTCTCCAGCTGGTAAGAGCCCTTGTCGCTGGCTATGTTGGCCATGCAGTGCTCCTTCAGGGCACAGCTCTGCTGAGGCTTTCCCCGTTTCTGTTTGGCTGCCATGGTCTGGGCCAGGATATCCTGTGCTGCCAGCGTCTCGCTCTCCACCACGGCCGCCAGCTGCAGCTCCGAGTTGTCGCTGCCCTGGGCAGCCTGCTCTGTTATCTGGGTGGCCAGTTTGTTGGCATCCAAAAACATCTCAATGGATGTGTTCTCGGCCACATCGTTCTGATACGGGAGGGATTTATTCTCCAGGCTTTTGGGGGGGCTGAAATTCTTCTTCCGCTTTTTGGGTTGAGGTGATTTCTTCTCTAAAGCTGCTTTCTTTGCCAGGGGTTGAACCAGCTCTGCAGCAGCAACATCTGCTTTGTCCCGATTACTGTAATCTCGGAGAGTCAGAAGGCAAGTCTGCTGATTCATTTCAACGTTCCCAGTGATGCTGGATGTCTCTGTGGAAGAGGGATTAGCAATAAAAGCAAAGTCCTCCATCTTGATCTTGCATTTAGTGACCACTTCTTCTACTTTGAGATAGTCGGCAGCCTGGTGAATCTCTTTAACATTCCAGCTGCAAGGAAACAAGACTTGGGTGAAACATTCCGGACAAGGCAAATGTTTGTTCTGCACCAACTGTATCACACAGGGACTGCAGTAAAGTTACCCTATCAGAAATGTAACTTTGAGACCACACAGCAAGACTAATGTTGCAGTGCTGTACAGGGCACTAGTACAGCACTGGCCTCTCCTGAGCTGAAGGTCATTGTCTCGTGGGGTCTGAACACACTCACACTGAGGAATTTATTTCCATTGCATGCCTTTGTAGAATTTTAAGTTAAAAGTCAGCTTCTAAGATGGTGATGCTAGTCGTGGGCTTGTTGGTCCAAAGAGCTCAGGAATCACAGCACAAAGGGATAAAAATGCATAAATCACCATTCCATAATCCTTCTGGCAAATGTGTCAGGTAATTCACAAGCAGCACATCCCCCTCTATGAGACTCGTAATAATCTTGTTTTATAAAACAATTTGCAAAGAGTCTTAATTCTGAATCACCTGCACACAGACACCACTGACACCAAGGAAGTCCTCATTTAAACCACTACACTCCATTTTTCAGTTCTTACAACACAGGCCTTGATGGTTTTGAAAAAAATTCATCTGGAAAAGGTGGCAACGTGTACCATCAATGCAGTTACGGATTTACAGCACTTTAAAGAGAGATTAATGGCAAACAACATAATTCTAACAATCTCTTACACAGCAAATGCAATTGAACAATAAGTAAATTGCACAGTTACTCTCTGTACGTGAATACAACGCACCCAGAAACTCTCCTGCTGCAGTCCCAGACGTCAGGAATACTGCACACTTCTGCTCACATGTAACAGTCAAAGCACCAACCACGACACCCAGCACACGGCTGTGCACTGCTCTACTGCTGGCAATGCTTGTAGCTAATTAAAAACCCACTCTGCACTCTGGACTTAAATCATCAAACATGAGTTTTCTCCACTTCAGTAGAAACAAAAGGGGGTTTAAGCCTGCATTTGACACCGGACACTGAGAAAGGCGTAAAAATCCTGGACTAGGTACTCCTAAGTAGCCACAGTTCCCTCATAAGGGATGATCTCTTGCTGACAGAAAAGCAATGAAAAGAATCCCGACTGTACATGAAGCAACACAACGGGCACAAAATCAATGCAGTGATGGGGGGAAACACTTTTTCTGTGACTCCTTTTGGGCACTGTAATATAAGGTTTTAAGTAACAGATCATGCAAATTCTAACAAATGTTATCTTTTTATCCTCATCCATTCCTCAGACTTTAGTGTCTACCACATCCACAGTTTCTGTGTGGTTTTGAAAAAAGAACTATTGTAATTCACCTCCAGAAACAACACACTTGTCCTTCCCTCTCCTGGTAATCATGCAGGATATTTAATCCCTGCCAACCCAGAAAGAAAGAACAGGAGACTGAAACTATCAATCAGTGAAATATTAGACAACACACCTTTGTTTTGGCACTCCCGTGTCATGTGCTATTTTAAAGCATGCAAACAGGTGAACTTCAAGCTGTTAATATCTATCACATCCCCTGCTATTTGTTCCTCCAGAACTCAGGACGGATCCAGTTCTGCATTACCACAAAGTTTACTTCCCTGCCCTTTAACAGCCTAAATTACCTGTCGAGGTTTAAGTTTCCCGTATAAATAAACTCCAGGAGCTTTTGGAACCCATCAGCCTTCACTTGAGTCTGATCCAAGACAACATTATTGTCAGACGCGTCCCTGTAGAAGGCCCCGAAGTACTCGCTGAAGGAGGCGAGCACGTTCCTGTGTGCCTTGAACTGGAACTCCCCGATGACCACGGTGCAGTCGCAGAGGAACCCGGCCTCTCGCTGCTCGTTCAGCCTCTCCAGCAGGTGCTCGCAGTGGTGGGAATACTGCATTTTGAGACCGCGCTGCAGCCGCTTGGGTCCGACCTGGGGAAGCGAAAAGGGGGAAAAAAAAAAAAAAACAAAAAACCCAAAACAAAATCGATTTACGTGCAAGTTTTCACTTTGTTTCGCCCTTAACAGAGGTAATGGCTACAAACGAGTCAGTGTGCGGGCGCGGAGACACGGGGCTACCGGCACCGGGCCTGGGCTTGGGGCCGCCTCAGCGCCGGCCGGCCCCGCGCTGACCCCGGCGCGGCCCCGCGCTGACCCCCCGCGCTGTCCCTTCGCTGTCCGCCGCTCTGTCCCCTCACTGTCCCCACCCCGCTGTCCCTCCCCGGTCCCCCGGCCCGGCCCGGCCCCCGCGCACCGGCCGGGCGGGCCGCGCTGCCCTCAGGCCGCCATGTCCCGCTGACGCCGCCGCCGCTTCCGGGACGCGAGTTCCGGCGGCAGCGCCGGGGCCGGCCCGGCCCGGAGCGGGGTTGGATGGAGCGGGTTCGGCGGCCCCGCCGCGCGGGGGGGTTTGTTTAGAAATAACTCGCCTGAAAGGGGTTTAAGAACCGAGAGCGGCGCAGCGGCCCCTGAGCGGCGGGGGAAGGGGAAAAAAAATGAGCCGCCTCGGCGAGTGTTTCCGCCCGGTTTCGAACCGGGGACCTTTCGCGTGTTAGGCGAACGTGATAACCACTACACTACGGAAACGCCGCTGGTGGCGCTTCATCCCGGGTGTCTCCCGATACCGCCCGGCCCCGCTGTCCGCACCGCGGGCTCCGCACCGGGTCCTGCCCCGCGTGGTGCCCAAAGCACCGGGATCGGCGGGATCTGCATCCCGAGGGACGGGCATCGGCGGGATCCGCATCCCGAGGGACGCGCATCGGCAAGATCCGCATCCCGAGGGACGGGAATCGGCGGGATCTGCATCCCGAGGGACAGGCATCGGCAGGATCCGCATCCCGAGGGACGGGGGTCGGTCCAGGACCTGCATCCCAAGGCACCCGCAGCCCTCCCGCGCCCGCAGGTAGCTCCGGAGGCGCCCGGGAAGAGTGACGGGGAAGGGAAAGGGGAAACAAAAGAAAGCTGGGAACAAACAGCAACAATGTTCCGTGGAGTCCGGCAGTGACATCTGCAAGATTTCTTAACGCTACCTCATCCCGCAGGGGTTTCTAATGGCTGCAAGGATGTGTGTGTGAAGAGGTGACAAAATCAGCGTCCTTAAATAGGCCTTTTCGTGCTTGTAACGTCTCCCACGTGGAAAAACGCCCCTGGGAATCCACTTCTGCGCAGCTGTAGCACTCGGCATGAGTTTGACATCGCAGAGACGTCTCTGCCCACCCACATATCGCCCCGGCATAGATAACACAATAACATAAGGTAATAACGTAGTAGTATAAATTGCACCCCGTCCTTCCTGCAAGATCTTCAGCAGTCCTCGAAGATTAAATTTTAGTAACTGTAAATAAACGAAGAAAACAGAAAATACAAATTAACTAAGGCATGGGTATTACTAGTGGACTAATAATATTTTCAGCCACAGCTTGACAATCACGGTTAAAGAAGGAGAGTCCTGCTTAGGTCACATGCTATAACCTTCTCCAAGGAGCTGAATGGTCTCCGCTCTCACAGCTGCTGAAGTTGCCTGGATTGTGAACAGGTCAAACACATTTCCAGTATTTTTTTCAAAGCAAAACACATAATTTAGATATACACATTCCCAATGTCCTTTACCTATGACATCCCCGAGGATCTCGATCAAAGGGAGATGCTGCTGTTGCCATGGAGACTGGGTTGGAAAAGTACTTGTCCAACACCACTGCATTTTGTTTAATTCCTCTAGGTATCCAAAAAAGTGTGGGATTGTCACTTTCTGGGGAGGTGGAGGGTTGTGGGGAAGAAATGGTAGAGCTGTGCCCTGAGCAGGCTGATGTGCCAGCTCTGTGCCTGTCCAGGCTGTGCTCACACTTTGTGTCTCAGCACAGGCTGTGTCATGGACTCTGGTTACAGTGTCACCCACAGTGACAATCAATGACACCAATCTCTGAAGGCTGCAGCTTGCCCTGTGTTATTTCCCAGCCTGACCTGGACAGCTGCAAACTCAAAAAGCACCGAGCATGGATTCTGAAAGAAAGTGGCACTTCTCAAGTCACCAGAGCTGAGGAGCTGCTTGTTCAAGGCACAAACGAAAAGTGATGTTATATGTGCCTCAGGCTCAAGGGAGAGATGACTAAGAATACTGGTGAGGTGGAAAAAACTTACCACCTTCCTTAAAGGTTTAATTGTCCTGAAACCCTCTTTCACCGTCCTGGTGTTGGCATAGTTACCAGGGACTGACAAGCTCCACTTCAATCCTGTCAAGAATGAATCATCATGTTGGCTGGCATAAGGGCTGGTGCCTCATCCAGGGATTCTCGACTGGACGGACAGGATTTGCGTGTGGGCCCGGGCCCCTGAGTCGAGCCCCCAGACACCAGCCCCCAAATATTGGTACCAGCCCCCAGATCCCTGGTGCCACCCCCTAGATCCCGGCACCAGCTTCCAAATCCCGCTCCAAGACACAGACCCGGCTCCGGGTCGCAGGCCCCCGGCGGCATTTCCAGGCCCCAATTCCCAGATCCTGACCCCGGTCCCGATCCCGACCCCGATCCCAGTCCCGGCGCGGGCCGGGCGCGCTCCCGCTCCGGGCGCGCTCCCTCCCGGCGAGCACGCGGCGCGTTCCAAACTCCCGCCACTCGCCGGGCCCCGCCCCCTGTCCCCGCCTCGGCCAATGGCGACGGGGGAGGGCGCCGCTCCGGCCAATGGGAGCGCGGTGGGCGTGGCCGCGGCGCTTTAAGAGGCGGTGCGGGGGGGCGGGCGCGGCGCGGGCCGTGTGGGGAGCTCCCCTGCTCACTAACCCTAATGGCGCCCGCGCTCCCCGCGCCCGCCCGCTGTTTTACTCGCTGACTTTCAGCGGGCGAGGGGAGCGGACCGGGGGGCGGGGGGAGGCGGAGGAGGAAAGGGGGTCCGCTGGTAAAAAACGTCGGCGAGGGGGCTCCTCGCCCCGGCCCGCCCTGGGGCGCCCGCCCCGCAGCCCGGGGCGCTCCCGCCGCCGCCGCCCCGCTCGGAGGCCGCGGTCGGCCGGCCCAGAGCCACTGCCGCCGCGAAGAGCTCGTCTCTGTCAGCCTCGGCGGCGGCCGCCGGGGCCGCACGGGCCGCCCCCTGCCCCGGGTAGCCGGGGGGCCCCAGCAGAGCAAAACGGGAGCGGCGCCGCCGGGCCGAGCAGCCGCGGCTCCCTCGGCCGTGGGGTGCGCGGCCGGCGCCGCCCCGACACCCCCTCAGCGCCCCCCGGCACCCCCTCGGCCCCCCCATCCCCGCGGGGAGGGTCGGGCGGTCCGGGCGGGGGTCCCTGAGGCAGCCCCCACGGTGCGGTGCCCCCCCGAGGTGCGGTGTGTGCCCCCCCGGGGTCTCGTGTGCCCCCCGGCCCGGCCGGGATGCGCCGCTGGGATCGCGTCCCGGGCCGAGCCCCGCGGCGGGGGATGCTCGGAAATGCCGAACGCTGCTCATCGAGCTTAGGAAATATGTTTTTGCTCCTCGGTTTTCAGCAGCGCGGGGCTGAGTTTGTGTAAACGTGCGAGACCGAGCACGGCGAGCTGGGGACAAATATTTGGCCGAGGTGTGGAACAGGGATTGCGAGGGGAAGGTGTTGGGGCTTGTCCCCATTCCTCCCGCTGGGCCGAGGCCCTGGCACTGCCATGAGGAGAACCTGCCTGTTGTGTGCCAGGCACGGCACCAAGAACCTGCCTGTTGTGTGCCAAGCACAGCACCGAACCTGCCCATGGTGTGCTGAGCCACAGCAACAAACATTGCCATGGTGTGCTGAGCCACAGCACCCAAAACCTGGCTGTTGTGTGCCAAGGACAGCACCGAACCTGCCCATGGGTGTGCTGAGCCACAGCATCAAACATGCCTGAGGAAGGAGTGCCCAGAGACTATCCTGTGCCATCACCATCACGAGAAGGGGCTGTTCAGTTGCCTCCTCCGATGGTGGTTCTGTCCACAGGCCCAGCCTTTTTGGTGTTCCTACATCACCTGCTTGCAAAAGGCTCACTGGAGCTGCAGGCACACGTGTGGGACCGGTGTGATGATGCTGAGGGTGTCCTGCTGGCCCATCGTGGGTCTCTGCAGGGAACAGGCATGGCCCTGCAAACGGCTTGGGCATCACTCAGTGCTCACTTTTACCAACCCTTCCATACTTTCCTGAGCGTTTGACCAGTGCCATCTTGTGGCCTCCTTTTCTGTGCACTAAGGATGGGAGTGAACTTAGGCGCTTAATTTTTTGATTCTGTTTGAAAGAAACCTTCTGCTGCCAGAATAAATAGAAATGGGGGAGTCCGACCCCGCACACTTGAAGATGTGTAGGTCCTTTCTGGTAGTGAAATCTGAATGTTGCTTAATAAGCCAAATCCAGCTAAAACTAGCACAGGCTCTGCCGCTGGTAATGTTCTTTCTTGGTTCAAACAACTGTGTTTTCAGTGTTTTATCTTGTTTCCAAGCAACAGCTTTCACTTAGCATCAAATACTTCATTTCAGACTTGTGACCAAACATGCAAAGCCAAGATACTTCATGTGCTCACTACATTATGTTTTTCAAAGGAAACTTTGCCTTGTCTTACAATTGTCTCTCTGAGAAAAGTCTTGTCTCCTAAATAGATCTGGTTTTGTGGCATTTATAATGGTTTGTTTTTCTGCTGTCACTTCTGAAAGAGACAATAAGCTTTAAACTGCCAAGTTTCTGCATACATGAAAAAGTATGTGCTCTGGAAATCCACATGTCAGAGTAAAAATGCTAAGAAACTGAGAACTTGGTCTACTTTTGTTTCTGCTTATTCATGGAAGCAAGGAAAGCTGTGCAATGTGGTACTATTGCAGAGACTACAACAAATGGGGCTGTTGCCACTGTTTCTGAACAGGCTGCAGGTGCCCTCCTGGCCCCAGTGAAAGGGTAAAGGTGCTACTGTGGCTTTTTAGGAATGAAAACAGAAACTCTCAGCCATTTCTCCCCTAAAGAGTTTAAAACCATTGGGAATTGTGTCAAAGGACTTGCATTCAGTGTCTCTCCTCGAAGCAGAGCTCACCTGGCAGCAAGCAGTAGTTGCCTGCCAGAGGGAGCAGCTCCACCTTGGTGCCGAGCCTGAATCACCTGGCATAAAGTCGATTTTCTTCCCTCAGAGTGCAAGTGCTCTTCTTCATATCTCCAGGTTTTTTGGTTTTCAAAAATCTAATAGTTCATTTGAAGCTTGTGTGCACTGAGAAGTTTACAATCAGTTCTGTCTGTGATACAAAAGGGTACAGAGGGAGGTGATGATGTTTGGAAGAAGAGGAGCTCTTGTGCTCTGTAGTTGTGGAAACCTTACTGAGGTTCATACTCTGGGCTGCCACTCAATTGGTTTGGGATTTAGGGCTGCACATCCTGGGTGACTTGCTGAGTACCAGATGCTCAGGAATGGACACCAAATCCGGAGGTTCTGCAGGAGGTGTTTAGACAGTGAGCTTTGAAGGGCAACTTCTCTGCTTGTGTCTGCCTAAGGTGTTATCACTGCCCCGGGTCAGTCACACATTTCCTGTATCAGGTTGGGTACGTGGACAGTGCTCTGGCCAAAGGTGATACAGCACTGTCTGAAACCCCAGCAGCATGAAATGGTCTCACTGCACTCATATGTGCCAGGAGTCGCCTTCTTTCTGCATGGTCATCTTTTAGTGTGTTGTTTCTAAACACCCCAGAGTTTTCTGTCCCTGTGGGAAATTGCTCTTCTTCTGTGGAGAAGCTAGGGGGGAAAAAATCAGCACAACATGGATGAAATGCCTTAGGAGATCCCACAGAATTGATGGGATAGCAGGAGGGGTAGCATTACCATGCTGGTGCAAACAGCCCACTTCTGAGGGTGTTTCAGGAGCTGACGGACTTGGGGCCCCTGAAGAGACAAAGTGACTCCCCCATCACCACATTTTCAAGTACTCATTTCTAAGCACGGAATCCCAGCCAGGGTTAATTCCAGCCGTGTTCCATGCATGGTCCTGAGCTGTGTCCCACCCCTGGCTCTGCCTTGGCCTCTGCCTTCAGTCTCCTCTCAGTGTCGGTACCCTCTTCCACTCCCTGAACAATTTGCTGTACAGAAAAGCAGCAGGATTTGATCTTACATTGCTTTCATTACTCTGTTTACATTTTAGCTTTCTTGCGTTAGTTTAGAAACAATCATGGTTGTTTGGATTGTATGTGATGTGTCAGTGCACAACAAACAAACCAAGGAAGGTTTAAATCAGTTCAAGAGGTTTATATGCAAAAATGAACAAACTTAAGCAAATTAGAACAGATTCACAAGTTGGTATGACTTTGTGTGCAAATTTAAAGTATATTTTGCTTGTACTTGAAATGACCAACAGAAAAGCTGGAATTTTTTCACTTACTGAAAATTCTGCTAAATACTTGGCAGAGTTGTTGGCAGAGGTAACAGCACACGCAGACTGTGTAAGAACAGCGTGAGCAGAGTTAACGTTGAACTGTGATATTGAGTCTAACAACACAGTTCAAGTTGACCTTGCTTATGAGACAACAAAAAGTGTCTTAAGGAGAAATAATAATTATCAAAGAGTAAAGAATGGTTTAATTCAAAGGCTGTTTAACCTCTGACAGGTCTGGCAAACATTAATAGAACCCTACCCTAATTCTGTTTGTAGATTGCCTCAACAAGGGGTACTTTGAAAATGTGGTTGGATGTGGTATCCAAGGATATTTATCAGCAGAGGGCATAGAAGAAGCATACATCTCAATCATTTTTACATAAGTAGTCAATGGTAAAGTGAAGTCATGCAATCAAATCGTTCCAAATGCTAAAAAACATGGGCTAAAGATGGTTTAAGAATAGAGCAACTCTCTGTGCCTTTCTTTGCCCGGTTCTCTGCATTCAGGTCAATACACACAAGCTGGGAAGTTGTTTTATCCAAAAGAAGTTTGGAAAAACCAACCCCAGGCAGTGCTAAACCTCTGGCACAAGAGCCTGAGAGAACTGCTGTGGGTCTTGGTCCTGGGGTTGGTGACTCTGACCTGCTCGATGGGTCAGATCAGGTCCCTCTTGGAGCCAGAGCTGTGCACTGCACGGCCTCTGCTCAGAAAGCCGGGGGATGGCTTTCACCTCCTGCATTGGCAGTTTTCAGGCTGCAGAGCCACGACTGTAACTTGGGTGGGCCTATTAGTATATTAAAATTAAGCTTTATTAGTTAGTATTTTAATTCGGGTGTATTCAACTCTGGCTGCAGTTCTGGGTGACAGCTTACAAACCCTCAGCTCCGTACAAAAAGAACAGTAGTCAGTGTTTGAATCCATCTATACTTTCCAGCTGCATCAGACCTAAAATTGAAAGTGGTTTAGGAGTAGAAGGGACTTTTTTTCCTACGTTCTTTTGGCTCAGTTGTATATTGTATTTCAAAGATTTCATTACGGTGAGTTGCTCCCCTGTGGCCCCTGAAGTCTTTGTTTTCTGCATCTTGTCTGTGCTGTGGGATGTGCTCTTGCTGTTGATCCTGTTTTTCCAACGGTAGATGGCAACAGCCATTCATTTGTAAAACAGCCGAGTGGGACTGGGTGCATTACAGAATTATTGTGCAGGGAGGATCGTTGTGGGTAGGAGTTTAAGTGAAACTGTGTGTAAATACTTTTTTCCCTTTTCTTTTTTTCTCCGCCCCCCCCCCCCGCCCCGCCCCGGCCAAGTACAGGCAAACTGCCTTTAAATCAGAAGATTTGCAGTTAAAATACATCTTTATAGAATCCAGTTCAAAGCAAAAGTTTGGAAAGATGGTCTTTAAGCTTCATAGGAAGGTACTATAATGAATTGTCAGGTATTTAAAGCGCACTTTTCAATGTATATTCTAGACATACTCAAATGATTAAGAAATGCTGGTTAGCACTAGATTTTTATTCCCTTTCAAGTTTGCTCAAAACATCACTAATTTTCAGGTTATGTTTGGTTGAGAAACTAATGAAAACAAAACTTTGTACAAATTAAAGAAATTTATTTCCTGTCTATAAGCTTTAGGATTCACCTTGACAAATTAGTTTGACCACTTGACCCCCACTGAAAATTGTGACAGAGATCAGCATTTGCAGATCTTCAATTTTACTTTTGCCTCTAAAAATGCACTGTGTGATTTGAAACTAGATGTGCACAGCAACATGTCAAAGGATAAATTGCTTTCCACATTTCTCTTTTATTTAAATAAATTTTACTCTTTGCTTTTGTGGAATATACACTTTGGTTCCCAAAAGCGAATGTGGGAGTTGTGTGAGTGAGGAAGGTAATCGTCTATAACAAAGTTATAACCGAGTCACAAGACTTTTGGGAATTTTACAGCTGCGAACTGAAGTTCTCGTGCATTATCATAACATTCTGGTTTGCAACGATAACGAGTTTAAAGGCTGGAATTTCTCTGTTTTTATTGGAATGATAATCACACTTTCGTCCATTAATGATGGAATATTGGCAGCTATGATAATTTCACAGAAAACATTTTAGCGCTGCAATTATTATTTTAATAAGGTTGTTTCTTATTACTGTATTGGCATTATCTGAATTGTACAGTCGGGCGCTTCACTGTGCTCCGTGGGGGACAAAACAAGGCAGAAAGGGTAAAAACTGACTGAACCGAAGTGATGAAGGGGGTTTGGTCCCCGGGCTGCTACTGGGTCCAGATGTGCCCTTCTGGGCTTCTTGGGTTGCTGCTCCATAAATCGGTGGCGAGGATCCTGACCCCCTGTGGAGGCTGTGGATGGGAAGCGCTCAGCAGCACCATCCTCTGCTCCCCTTGCCCGGGGCAACAGACCCATCGAGCCCTATTGTTTCCGGAGGGACCGGACCCTCCGTGCATAAAACTGTCTGCTAGGTCGCAAACTTTCAGGATCAGGGACATTTCCCAAGTCTGCATGCTGAAACCTTTTCTCTCCGGTCCAGCCTCGGAGCCTCCTAAAGAGCAGAATTCCATCACTTCTTTCATCACTCTAATATTCCTTTAAACAACTGTATCATGGGATCTATTGTACTTAGCTGTAGTAATGTCTACCGTACAGTCCATGTTTTTCATCACAGGAAGCAGCTTGAACTGCTTATAACACATGGAGTAGATGTTTGTCTTGTTTTAGAACAGCTTTATATCGTTCAGCTGGCTTTACAGCCTCTTCTGGGTCTAAAGATAAGTACCTTTAAGGATAATCCTGAAGTTTTTATCTTCTGCATCATCAGCCCACACTTTCGTTACCATTTCATATTGCACTGCTCCAGGCAGCTTTGAACAGCCTTAGCTTGACAATTAAGGGAGTGACCAGGCAAAACTGCTAATTTCTCTCCCTTTCCTTCCACTCTTATCTCGTATTCTCTAAGGTACACGTCTTTATCTGCGTGTTTCCAAGAAGGTGTTCAATTAATAACTCAGACAAGTCAGAGCTGATAGGATCTTTTCATGTATTAATTTAACTCTTCCTTTCAAATGGAGTGCCAGAAAATCACTGTTTTCATGTTTTCTCTATTTATTCTGGCTGGATTTTTTTATTGAAGTTGCTCGCTGTAGTCCTTTGATTCTGCTCCCAAGAAATTATCAGGGATTGCAGTGGTGGCCTTACAGGTAACGGGGGTTCTCACCGATGTGTTGAGTAGCAGCTTTCTTCTGTATTAATGTTGGTTTCAGATTGTTTTTACTTATAGTAAAAAACCCCAAATGACAGGCTTGGCCGTGCAGGATATAAAAATATTAGGGGTTTGGTGTTTTTTTTTTTTTTACTGTTTGTTATGTTTATTTGTTTTTTTCGCTCATAACAAGAATGATGCAACTCAGCTGATGAGTACAACAACATTGATTTTCAGTGGACAATCACAGGATTTGTTCAAATGCAGACGTTTATTGGTCTGTACATATGAGTCGTTTATCAGTTACAGAGAGCAATGTTTGAGAGCTCCTTGCTCTTTCATTAGACATGAACGACAATATATTTAGTTTACACTTATGATGGTATTGCAGCAGGTTTAAACTTGCAATAAGAGCTAAGCTGATTTGATATTACAAAAAAAAAAAAATCCTCTTGGCTCTCGTCTACAGCTTAAATTCATCTGGTCCCAGGGGAAACCCAATGTAAACTGGGAGATGCAGAAAATCCATAGTAATTCTTGGCTGAACTGGAGATGGGGACACCCATCTCCACAGAAAGCAAGTTGCTTAATGAACATGAAGTGAAGGAATTTCACTGAGTAACCAACTAAGTAAAACATGAAGTTCTATACTGAAAAAAATCACATCTTTAAAACCCGTCTCAGGGAACCTTTTTTTTTTATTGGAGGTGATGATAATGATTGTTTATTGGTGTTTTTAACACTAAAAAATTACTGGTATTTTACAGCTTTCTATCCCTATGGCTTATAAGTTCATGTTCTAATTGCTTCCAGAGAGAACGATTGAATTTAAAACTATCAAAATAGATGGCAAATTCTGAAAAATGCCAAGTAGATTCTTTTCTCCTGATTTTCCTTGTGAAAGCACAAGAACCTTTCAGTGAAGGATTCCTCGGAAATAAATGTATAGAATCTAAAGGTGATGTTAACCAGTACAAAAATAGTTATGCAGCACAGAAAGAAAAGAAAAACTACCCATTAATCAGCATTTTGATATCACCCATTTTCCTACCAGGTTGATTTTTCTTTCTTCAATCACGAGGACTTCCTGTAGTGATTTTTCCTTCAGGAATGCCATTTTTAATGTAGCAAACTTATGTCACCGGGGAAAAAAGTTGGGTTACATCCAGTGAGGATCATAAACACATGTGGACTAATAGTTAAATCGTTGATTCTGTGATTACTACTGACCGTTGGTCTGGTTGTCAGTCTATTT
This sequence comes from Acropternis orthonyx, assembly GCA_035583155.1. Lineage (NCBI taxonomy): Eukaryota > Metazoa > Chordata > Aves > Passeriformes > Rhinocryptidae > Acropternis > Acropternis orthonyx. Next base: position 3,958,900 of record JAWWEU010000011.1, on the reverse strand, counting down.
CATGGAAATCTTGTGAGTGTAAAGTTCAAGTTTAATAAGCTCGGGGAATACAGCAGCTTGGAGTATTTCCAGTGTTTTGCTTCTATTTCCAAGTTTATCTTGGTAGTACCACCAAAGCAGGTGACACGTGAAGCTGCAGGTGACTTGCTGGCTCGTGAGCCTGCTGTGTCACGGGACTCAGCTGCAGCATTGTAATGCTACACTTTAAAATGCAGTTTAGACTTGTAATAGAAGCCAGTTCACATCATGTTTTAAGTGTGTTTCTCTGCTGTAAGTTCTGGCCAAATATTTCAGATAGTTCAGGAATACAGCTTAAAGAAAAATATTGCAAGAAGGAACAATCTTTAAAAAGGTGAAAGTCTACTTTCTCAAAGCCAAGTCCCGAAATACTTTATTCTCCCCACCCCCACCCCCCCAATCCCCCCCTGCCTTTTTTTCTTTTTTTTAAATTATGGTGAGGGCTTAATGCTTGTGCAAGGTAAAATATGCCCTTTAAATGAGCCTTTTCATATAAATAAGACAAATGTACGTTCATTGGTTGAAGGCTTGGGAACCAAATGTGAAACCCAAAGGGGATGTTTTCGAATGCTCGCTGATACAAAGGCAGGTCTTGGGCTGTGCCCAGGTTCCTGAGGACCATGTCCTGCCTGACAAGGAGGAATATGCACTGACAGCGTTCCTTAAAGGAATGCTTCAAGGACAAAATGAAAACATTTCCAGAGGGTGTAGCCATCAATCACCAGGAGGATGTTCTTGTACACCAAGCACAACACCGCAGAGCTTTCCAGTGACCTTAACGCAGTGGCCAACGTAGGAGCTGCTACAGTAATTACAGATTACATTAAGTATCGAGTAAAAGCCAACAGCCAACTACCAGGCAAACCTTTTATACATTATTAAAATCATATCTTTCCCCGAAGATTCAAGCTAATAAAATTGAATTCGATAATGCAATCAGTAAAAAGCAGGTTTTAAAAAAAAAAAATAAAAAATTCCTCCTTTGTTGATAACGTCCCAAGAAATCCTGTGTTTTATACAGTGCCTAATATACGTAAGTGTGAAAATAATCCCTCAGGTATATTAACAGTTTCAGTTGCACGTTCTCTGAGACTGCCTTGATTTTTTTGTAATTACATTTTATTAAGAAATAATTGTTATATATCAAGTGTGGCTTGCACTTAGATTAAAGATTGAAGTCAGTGGTTACCTAATATTTCAGCAATTAAGATACTGGGAAAATTTTATAAAGTATCAGATTGGAAGGATTTTTGTTGTTTATTAAGAAGATCATTCTCCTTCCTGAGCAAGTGGCTGGGACAGTTTGTTGCAGGCCCCCCACCCCCCCCAAAAAAAAAAAAATAAAAAAATTAGAGGTTTGACATGAAAATAGGGGGAGGGAACAAACACTTTGTAAGGAGACCAATCTTCACCGCTAACATTTCTAATAAATTACTTCTGACTGGGTATATCCTGTGTTTGGTCACCTTAAAAGAGCCCAGGTGTGCCTGCCTTTCAGACCAAAAGATTTTGAAAGCCTGGCATTTTGAGGGATTGACTGAATAAGAAATTCTTCTTGGCCAAGTTAGTATATTTTATTATGTAGGGTTACCTGTGTTTGAGAACTGACACTGCACAGCAGCTGCTTTTGTCAGGTTCTTGGTCAATCTTTGATTTCATATGAGTCTTAAATGTTAAAGGAAGGCATATACTATCCACATATATCATATACAAAGTTTAGAAAAAATTTAATATTGAACAATATTCTATGACTAGATTAGTTTTCTCTTTCTGTGAGCCTAAAGGGTCCAAGACCTGACTGTAAAAAGCTGTCAGCAAATGAGTTGATTCTGCACTGAACATCTAGAACACGGCTCGAAGCAGAATGTGGTGCAGATTCCCTGAGTAGGTGGTAAAATGATTAAAAATAAATAAGGCCAGGATAAATCAGTTTCATGATGAAGTTTTTTACACACAGAACGCTGTAGTTGCAAAAATCCACCTCTTCAATCAGTAGCTGGCATAGTAGTACAAGATCCAGCTATACCTGGGTGGGAACCTACATGTTTGCTGTTTCTTCAGTTCTCCCAGAATGACTGGAAATGTTGCATCTTTGTGCATTAGATCACAGCTAGTACCTAAAGCCAGCAGTACTGCCTGCTCCGTGCCTGTGGAAGGGCACAGAAATACTGCTTCCAATTGGACTTAACTATGAGTTTGTCCTTCTTCATTTAGGCAGTCAGTTACTCCAGGTCTGGATATAGTCTTAGCTATGGCATTTGAATCAAAGTTGCCCCTGTAAATCGTATTTTTACTTTTAAAAGTCACATTGCTTATTTCAAAAACAAAGTGTAGGTTCCTATTTTTGCAAAAAAACCCAAGCAAACCCTCTGCCCCCTGGCCTGAGTCTTTGTTGTTCACTGTCAGGAAACTTGCCTGAAGCATTAAATGGATCGAGGAGTAGCAGTACAGCAGGCCAAAGTCAGCCCTTGTGCAGGTCCAGCACAGTCCTTGGAGCAATGCCTACTGAAACTGGGGCTCAGTTTAGTTCTCTATCTTTGCTGTGTGAGTAGAGATTCTGTTTCAGTTCTTCAGAGGCGCCCAAGAAAACTTTGTAATTGATGTTTTCCACTCATTTTCTTTCTCTGCTGGTTCTGTATTTTGGTTGAATCGTGTTTCCCCAGCTTTCAGATGTATGCTTGAATGCTGGAAAAACTCACTCTCATGCATAATGAAAGAGGAAAAGTAACAGAGGAGGAATTTATTGGCTAGAGTCTCCATTCCTGCTCTATATCTTGCTCTACAAGCTCCCACAGCAAGTGAGTGGTAGAGCCAAGAATAGAACACCACTTCTCTGACACCCAGTCCAGTGCCTTAACCCCTGCCTCCCGTGAGAAATTTTGTTTCGGGTTTCTGTGCAGTGCAAAGATAAGATCATACTTTATTTTGGTGCCTAAATTGATCTCTAGGGTGAATGAATAAAGTTGGGTAATAGCCAGAGAATAACACAATGTAAATAGTGAAACATAAGGAGCTTATATATATATATATATATATATATATATATATATATATATTTAAAAAAATAAATCTTCTCAGACAGCT
>JAWWEU010000011.1:3917788-3940690 GCA_035583155.1 Acropternis orthonyx | reverse complement strand
CTTTTCTTGCCCCCCTCCCCCCCCCCCCCTTTCTCTCCTCCTTCCCTCCTTCCTATTCTTCCCTTTCTTCCCTCTCCCCATTTTCTGCCCTTCTCCCACTGTCTCTTACTCAGGGCCAACAGCCACCACTGAATTCGGGACCAACTTTGCGGTGCTGCCGCAGGCGATGCCGCCCGGGCTGAGCCCGTGGCCGAGCCCTGCTGTGCCTCCTGGCTGCTCCCCGGCCGCCCGTGGTGCTGGGCAGAGAAAGGACACAAAGGAAAAGGACGGTCCGAAAGGCGAGCTCGTTATTAATACAGCCCTGCTTGTAAATGAAAAATGTAACCCTTGTTAATTAGCGCTGTTTACATGGGGTACAAGAAACTTAAGAAATGTTTCTACAAAGGGGAAGGAACTGTTTACAGAACTCTTTCAAAAGTGTGACATATTGCTGCAGTTCCAGCACTAAAAAGCCAAACACACTTACACGCCTTTGAAGTTGGCTGGCTGAGGCAACATTATTTGACTCGGATTCAGATATTGCTTGTGGGTATAACTAATGGCTTTTACCTAGTTAGTGGGCAGGGAGGGGCGAGGGCCTGGGCGCCGTGGCCATTGGGTCCCTCTGGAGAGCCGGGGCTGGCTCCCTGCCAGCTCTGTACAATGTCAACATTGAATATTTGAATTCCCAGACTCTATTTAACAACTTTCTAAATAAATAAACTCATTGTGTGTCTGTGTTTAAAATTATTTCACCTCTTTCATGAAAGCTACAGCATCTTATTACACCAGCCTCTCAGGCAGCTTTTCCCCCTTTTCTTTCCAAACAAACACAAACGGAGCTGAGCACCGGTGGGTTTTTTTTTACTGTCTCATATCTCTCCCTCTCTCCCCGTCTCACTTTCTGTCTGTCTTCTCAGGAAGCACGAGTGGAAGCTGCTCGGGCATCCTTAGTGGGACAGCTCTGTGCACCCTGTTATCTAATCATAGCTAAAACCAAAGCCAGGTTCACCAAGTTGGTTAAATATTAATCATTTCTAAAAGGAGGCCCATGTGAGTGCCATTGCTGCAGCAGTGCCCTGTACATACTCAATCATTTTGGCTGCCATACCCTAGGCGGGCTCCAGGGACAGCTTTCATTGTTGTTGCCATAAATGGCTATTAGTGTTCATATTCACCTATTCACCTACTTATTTAAGTGCACGTAAGTGTGGATGTGGCTGTGCTCCTGGATATGTGGGCATTTGTGTGTGTTTATAAGATACTTTTCCGTTTATGCCACGGAGATATATCTGTGCGTGTATATACCTATGTGTGCACATACAGAGAAAAAAAACCACAGGTAAACCCTTTTGATATTTGTAATTGCAATTAATGTATGTACGGTATATAGTTTAGAGAGACTGTGGTATGCACATGTTCCTGGGGTGCTTGTAGTCCTGGCATCAACATCTGCTTATCCGCCCAGGCTCTGAAACGTTGTGGATGCATACAGGGAACACAGAGCTGAGGTACAGCAGCCCATTTGTTGTTCCCTGGGATGCTTCCCAAAGGCACTAACTGTGTGCTTCCGTGGTGGGAGTATTCACTGTAAAATATTTATTGCCTTCACATGTAAGTAGAGCTGTGTGGACAGAGAGGGTATTTCTAGCAGTCCTGGGGAGCACAGCTCCCTGATAAAGCTAAGTTGCTGAAGAAGAAAGAGGGATGGATTTTCTGCCAGGACAGGTATGTGGTGGATGAAAGAAAGGGTCGTTGGTTGCTCCAGCCGAGGGTGGATGAGGGAAGGGCAGTAGGAAACCAGACGGAGTTTTATAAATCTCAGCTAATGAAACCTTGTCCACAGAAATTGCCTTTCTTTGCAGTAAACCACTCTTTAAACAAATGTACTTTAGCTTTGGAAGGGCTTGTACAGACACTTAGGTTTCCAACCAAGAATTCATAATATTTGTTTATTTAAAATTTAACTAGGTTTGCTGTCATTTTTGGAGCAAGTCAGTGTTCTTTTGCTGTAATTTAATACAATCAGTTTTACATCATTTCAGTTTAGTTAGGCAAGGAGTGGCTTATGAAGAGCAGAAAGAGGTTTAATCCCATACGGTTTTCAAACTAGCAGATGCAAGTGCCATGTTATTCAGTAGACAGAGCTAGAACTGGACAAATGCAGATTAGAAGTACAGTTTATATTTCAAGTAGTGAAGGTATTTAACCAGTGAAACAATTTACTGAGACCTGGGTGGATTTCAGCATCACTGGAATTCCTTTGTCTTAATTAAGGTTGGCTGTTTTTCTAAAAAGATATGAGCTAATCCAAACAGGAATTAATTTAGGGAATTCCTGTAGCTTGTGTTGTACAGGGGGGCAGACCAGACCACTCTTCCTGGTTTTATAATCTATGCACCTAGTTAAAGCAGTGCCGTTTCATATGGAGACATAAGCTCAAGGCTGGGATCACAGGAATGCACTTAAAAACTAAATGGCCATTAAAAAACCTGGGCTCAACTCAGACAATGCAGATCCAACGTCTGGCTCAAAGTCTTTTCCATCCTTAGCACTGCTTACCTGGATCACAGGCATCCTCAGAGCCGTGCTGGGCTCAGGAGTGCCCTGCCCATGGGTTTGAGGGTGAAGGCAAAGAGGGGTTTTGCAAAAGATGGAAGGAGGAATGGGGTGTAATTGTTGAGGTTCGGGTACGGAGGGTCTGGGGTCACAGGTTTGATCACTGCTCTGTGGTGGGTTTCCAGTGGGTTCTGGCCACATTCATGTGCAACTGGTCACTGCTGCAGTTCTTAACACCCTGAGCAGGAAACAGGCAAGACCAATACAGATCATGATATGAACTAATCAGCCTCAGGAAGCACCTCCAGGCCCCCCTTACTGCAGGGGCTACTGGAGGGGGGGGGGGGGTGCTGGCAGGAAGATGGCAAAGCGAATGGAGATGGAATGGCAAAGGGGATGGAGATGCCAAGGAGAAGTGAATGTTGTTGTCCCCAGGACTGTGTCCCATTGCACTGTCATTTAAAATAAAAAATTCACAATGCTCAGGGTACAATCCAGCCCTGCCTGATCATTCATTGAGTTTATGTTCCCTCCCTTTTGTTTGCATTTCCAGGCTATGCTGAGGCATTGCCTTCTCCAATGCTGCTGGAAGAAAGGGCAGCCACGGATACATGTGGGAGGAGGGAAGCTAGCCTGCAGTGAATATTGTAGTTGGTGCTAAATATGTAACAAAGAGAAAGAAATGTGAGTTAATCCAGCAATAAGAGTTGGGAAGTGAAACACAATTTGTTTTATTTCAGGGTTTAATACCGTGGTCTGTTTCAGTGAAGCATTATCTTTTAAAGTAGGATATGCACGACGACATAACCCCCCCTACCTTAAGGGAATGTCAAAGTTTGATCTCCGAATAAAGGAAATTCAGAGTTAAGGCTGAAATGTACCACATGGCCTCCAAGTCTCAGGAACAACAGGAGGCAAGGAAGTACCTAAAGTTGTGGGCTGCACTTTAAAATGAGTCCAGCAACTACCAAGCCGCCAGCTCTTGTTGCAGATACGCGGCACTGTTTGAGCTGGGATTTGTATTGACTAGAGAGCGCCTGGCTCAACACGATCTGTGAAGATCTCGAGTATTTTTGGAAACCTTGGCTGATCTGTTACGAGCCTGTGAGTTTTATGGTGAAAAGAGCACAGGTCTGGGCTCAATTTATGCAACAGAAACAGTCTCCTTTGACACCAACAGCTTTTGTTTAGAAAATCTTATATTGGAGCAAAATTTCAGTTCAGAAAAGAAATATACCCACGTTACAGCTTTATTCCTTTTCTGAAGAATTGCTTATATGTCTGAATGGGCGCACTGCATTTTAGCCCTGTTTAAGCTCCAAACTAAATTTAAATTGCCTGTAAAATAATCCACAGAATGGAAACTGCCACACAACCGTAGCCCTTGCTCCCTGACCCAAACCCATATTCCATTGCAAAGCACTGCGCTGCTCTGTTTAGTGATTACAGTAAGTTAGAAACCAGAAGAGCAAGACTTCTATGAATAGGTTATTTTTGGCAATTGCATCACCAATTATGTATAAAATTTCAAAAAATATGAGTTCTGCCAGTTTGATCTCTGAGAGGGATACAGAAAATGAAAGCTTTGAGACTGCTGTAACATCATACTATTTTGTCTATTAGATATCATTAGATTACCAGAATACTGAGACCTTCATATCAACCAGTCTAACAAAAATTTCCCAGGTGGTTTAAATTAAAAAATTAGCCATAAATATATTTTGTATAATGCAATTTATTATGGATGTTTATTGTGTGCAGTGGGAAAAAGTTTGGTTTCGGATGATCTTACCGTATAACATGTGCCCTGCTGAAACTGTTTATACTGTGGCAGGCTATAAAAGCCCCAGTCTAATTCCAAGACCGGCTGGGCTACATGCTCTGAAAGCCACAGGAAGGCACAGCCCTTTCCCTGGAAAGCCAAAGGGGCAACAGCATCTTGTATGGGACATGTGCAACAAAAAACGTTGCAGTGGGGAAAGAGCTGAATGGCAGAGAAGACTGGGGGACGGTTCAGGGCAATGTTGTTTATTAGGGAAAAGGGGATAAGAATGATACCAGCTCACAGCAGGTCCTGTTATACTGGGATGGGAGGCTCACCTGTGTCCAAGGGATATTTTTCTCCCACATCCCATGTTTTATCAAGCCTCCTCTAATTTCAGCCACGTTTCGTGAGTGGGACTCTGTACTGATGCCCACCCAGGACTCCATATTTGCCCTTCTGCAGCAGAGAGAGGGGACTAACCTGGCCTTAGGGACCTTGGGGTCCCTGTAATGGACACATCCACCCCGTGCTGGGATGCTGAGGCAGAGAGCAGACAGCTTCAGGAATAGATCTCCCGCCTCCTCTCTTCTTTTGCACAAAGTCCACATGCTGGCAAGGGTGAAATCATTCCTCAGTTTAAAAAAAACAAACCCTCAAAAACTTCCCCCCCACCCCAGCCCAAGCTCCTTCACACATGTATTAACACCAAACTGGCAAAGCCAATGGAAAAGGATTTTGTGTTTTGGCAGCAGAGCTGGCTCAGAGCTCAGTGCGGGCCTTATCCCAAACCCACTGGAGCTGAAGGAGCTTGTACCGACTTCAACGGGCTTTGGATTGGGTCTGGCCAGGAGGAATCTGCTTCCCTTCATCCTTGGGGGCTGGGGGGTTATCAGCAGCTTTTGCTCTGCGGTGAGCCCCAACATGCAATGCTGTAACAGATACCTGGATTTACATCAGTGTAAGTGAATTAGGTTGGCCCTATAATCTGGCCTCATTTAAGAGTCATTTTAGCCATTACAATGAAACATGAACAGTGCTGATGGGGGGACTGCAGTGACTTTGAATACTTGTTTCCCACCATGCCCTATCCATTCCCCCTGCTCTCCATCTCTCCCATGGGTTGAGGAGTGCTGGGGGCACTTGGGGGGTGCAGGAAGGGCCCAGTACCTACATCCAGCGTCTACATCCCAAGGACTGTGGTTCTCCAAATAGCCTGAGTTTGTACCTTCTGAACAAATAGCTTTGCTGCTGAAAGTACCTGGTGACTCTAGTAAGTGCTCCATTTATTGCCTCCCAATTTCGTCTCAGACAAACAGAAGGTATGTGAGAGACAAGCACTGACCACTGGAAAAAAATCACCTCAAACATGTCTAAAGCACAGCTTGAGTCACTGGTGGTGCCTATATTTTTGATTTAAAAACCATTTAACATTTCCAACATTTGACAGAAATGATTAACCTTCCCCTCTTGAAAACTCTGCGATTTGAACTTACTGTGTCACGTTTTATTTACTCGCACCTTGGTGAGGAATTAAGCAATGCTTTTGGTGAGTTTTAATCTTCCCCATTCTCTTTGTGGCTCTATATAAAGGAAGAAAAGGAAATATGTTGTTTGAAATAATTTTGAAGTGATGTTTCTATTTTACTTTTTTTAGGCTCTTGATGTATTTTTGGCTGCAGGGACTGGCATGGAGCATTGGTCTAAGAATACATAACATCGAAAAGCACAGGGATATCAGCGGCATCTGAGTGAACAGCACAGCTCTTTATTCTGCTGTTTTGTTGAAAACTTGTTAATTGTAAAAGATTAACACTGTGAGATGTTTGTCCTGATTTTTTCAGTTCTTATGGTAAGCAATATTTCAGCAGTCACTGGCTGCCTGTGTAAGTGTTACTGAGCAGTTATGTTCTGCCTGAATAATTACTGTCCAGGAGTTTGTGCTTCCTGATAAAGCCAAGGTAACTGAGAAATGAAGAAATGATGAACTAGATCACTCCAGATGATGCACGTCAGAGACATCTGAGGGAATAAACCTGTGCAGTATTTTTCACACCAGTTGCCACGCTCAGAATGAAAGAAAAGGTGAAATTGTCTGTACTGAACCAATGCCCTGAGTGAAAACTGAACTGAGACTGAGCCAGAAGGGGTGGTACGGAGTCAGACCCAGGATGGGATGCAGCAAAGCTTCCCAGCTGGGACTTGCACTATGCACCATGCTGAAGAATCAGCTGTGGACCAAACATAGGAGATTTATTTCCATCCTGACATTATTATTTATTATGACACAAATTAAAACAGCGACCACAGGACTGGATGCCTGTTGTGCTGAGCTCTGTGCAAACACGGGCAGCCCGCACTGAGCTTAGGCCCTGAGAAATGCAGATTAAACTTCGGGCCTGCTGCCCTACATGTGCAATTACAGCATCATTGGAGGCAGTAATAAAATCCCAAGGAGAAATGGATGCTTTAAGGAAAATCCATGGGGTTGGGGCTGCGGAGTGCTGGGCTTTCCACTTGCACACGGGTGGACGTGCTTCAGCTTTAATCCCGTCAGACCTTTCCCCCTGCAAGGAAATGGCCCTCCTGGCTCCGTTTTAGCCGACCCTATTATTTTTGGCTGTCCATTAATCTTGGGTGATCAAGCTGCATTAAGCTATGAGTATCCTTGCAGCATCACCTGCTTGCTTTCAAAGAAAATAGCTCTGAGATTCCCAGAGAAGGAAGAAGGCAACACCGGCAGGTAATCCAGCCCTATAAAATCCCCGGGTTGTGGTTCCAGCCCGCTTTCCACACGGGCGCTGCAAGAGGGACCCGAGCAGTGCGGCTGGCAAGTGCCAGCAACCAGAAAGTCCCTCAAGCCTATAAGGTTTATTAAGGTTCTCTTTAAGTCTCTGCCAACAAAAAGGGTCCTCACAACCTCTGAGCGAGGCTTCATAAGCTCAGTTTTATGTTTGGATAATTTGGAGCCAAACCGTCACGGAGTTCACATAGCGAAATACCCTACGGAGCATCGCAAACTGCGAAGGAAATACATTGAGGAAAGGGAGGACTGATAATTTTATGGTTTTCCTCGAAGCTAAGCAATAAAATGGGCTTTATTTAGCAATTTCCTAACTTCTGATTGCAATTTTGTTACCAATGTGTGTAAGGGTTTTAGATATAACATTTTGTAAACAGGGAGAAATTTTATAAGCCAAGGTGCTACAGCTTTGTACACAGTGTTTGGACCTGCTGTGGGAAGCGGTGCCACACACTCCATGTTCCCAAAATGTTTGACTTTCGGATCAGAACCCTGAGCAGGACACAGCAGCAGCACTCAGCTTTGCTGTAGAAAGCCATCCAGCATGGATGGGTAGCCCTGGGATGGAATAATCCTTTAAAGACAAAGGAGTAGTTTGACCCAGCTCCAGGGATGAGCAACATAGTCTTAATTTTGGAGTGTGAGGCATTTCTAATTTGAAATACATTTAAGAGTCTTGATTTTTACAGGTGAGGCAATCATCACAATCTCAAGGCTCATCTTCTAAAACAGGCTATTAAAATCCCTTGTCCCTTAGCCTTTTGGTTAAAATATGTATGTGTAAATCCAGGTCCAGAGTTCTTTTGATGGAATTTACAAGATAAACTTCTGTTATGTTTGCTCCTCACAAAAATAACTATTTTACACGTGGCATGGCCCATCCTTTAAAATTCTATTTTACAATGTAATAATTCACAGCCACTTCTCTTTGGGAAGTCATTTATAGAAGGGAAATTAAACATGGCTGGGCATTAGAGGGAGTACTGCTGATACATGCAACAGCTCAAAATGTTGAGGGAAGTGGTTATGGATATGGGAGAAGATGCCATCTTGACCTTGCCGGTTTGTTTATTAGACACTAAATCACAGACATTTCTTCTTCCAGTTATGACTGGTCTGAGGACACAGATATGACCTTAAAAGTCCTTTCTGGGGTTTTAAACAGAATTTAGACCTCATCAGTGCTCAGTATTTATGCAGCTTGAATGAGAAAAGGGAATGCAGAGACCACTGTGGGAAAGGAAAAAAAAAGGCGAAGAAACTAGAGCAAAAAAAAAAAAAAAAAAAAAAAAAAAAGAAATATTCATTCCTATGACTGTATTTCCTTTTGAAAAGGTTGCCCCTCCTGGTGCCACAGAGAGATAATGAGAAAATATTTGATGTCTTTTTACCCACTTTGTTTATGCAACTTGTGCATATGACAGCCAGTAACCATCAAACGCATCCTGCCAACCTTCTGTATCCCCTGGAAGGAAGGGATATCTCTCAGTGTCAGCAGCAAAGGTGGCTGGAAATAAGGTGGAGTGACCAGACAGTAGGCAGGGATGCTGGGGGGAAGAGGACTGCGAGATGGGACATGCCTGATGGTTTGCTGTCAGACTCCTGAGCAGAAGGATGCAAACCAGTCAGCCCTGCTGGCACCTTTCTGTGCAGGAATAACTCAGGACATCTCTTCTAAGAGATGATAGGTGTTTTTCAAATACTAAATAGGCCCCGAATATACTGGTCTACGTGGTTTCATCTCCCCAGTGTTATACCAGTCATATATATATGTGTGTGTGTGTGTTTATGATCTCAGCAAGCTGACATGGCTAAATCACCTCTGTGCATCCCGACCTCCCGCTTAGTCTCTCGTTTCAGAGGCTCAGTACGAATTTGGGTGCTGGGCTTTCTCTTCAGGCCCACATATTTCCTGCGTGTTCGTGCTCTGCAAAAATAGCTGTGCTCGGCGGCTCGGTGAGGATCCAGCTGAAGCTTGCGAGGGCTGGAGGGAGCAGTGTTGCTTTAGGCTCCCTGCCTGTGGAGTGACATATCAGAAGCAATAAGTCTGAGCCTGAGCTGATGTCTAACAGCATCGGAGAGCGGGCTGGAAGGCTGAACTTCTGCAAAAATGAAAGCAAGGAATTTAACAGCAGTGAAAGAGAGGTTAAGGAAAGAACAAAAAGGAAAGGAAATAAAAGTGATACGAATGGCTAGAAAAACAGCTGTGTCCAAATATTAACCTCTGCTGCTGTATTTGGACACTGGGCTGAGTTAATAGAAGTACACCGTGAATACATGTTTCATTGGAAGAAGCTACTTAATTTCAGAAATTATCTGTATCATCTTGATACAAAAAATATATTAGTAAACGATACTTTACGTATGTTCAAGTCTGCCAGTAGCTTGAAGATATATTCTGCAGGAGGTTAGCAAGAGAATATATGTTTTACTGGTGGGGTTTTCAGCCAAACTCTCTTGCTCTTGGAGCTTCTTATCCCTTTTTTCTCCAAGATATCTTTTCCCTAACCATCAGAGGAGCAGGAGCAGACAGACCTCTTCCCAGCCTGCCCAGACATACCCCCTGTCAGCTGCAGGAGCCACACAGGCAGCACTGGCTCGAAGGGTTTTTTCCTCTTAGCATGCTGAAGGAACAGCCCCAAAGCACAGGAGTTAAACTGGTGTCAAACTGGTGTGAGAGCAGAACCTGCTTTGGCAGGGGACGGCCTCAATGCAGTTCTGCTGGCTGTGCCTCCTGGGATCCGTCCAGGATGGGGAGAGAGCAGATACAGGGCAACCTTCACTCTGTCAAGGTTTTTCTCTGGGCTCTAACACTTAGAAGTGGAAAATATTTTCAGTTCTTTAAAATAATGATTTTTCTCTCCCTTTTGGATTTCTGGATGTCCCTGGGATTAGTGTTCTTCCATAAGCATCATTTGTTTCAGAGCAAAGAGTCATGGTGAGACAGACTGGGCTTTAATTTCTGGGAATAGGTTTATAGGCTTGTTTTCATGGGTACATAACAACATTATTTTATCTATCCATCTCTCATTCCACTTACTGATATACTGAATTATAGGACTACCCATCAGTCACTCTTGTGTTTTCTACCCCTCAGTGCCAGGATCAGTTTTAGGATATTTTTCCAGTACTACAGCTATGCTGATCTTGATGACTATTAAAAAAACCCGTAATATCTTTAAAAAACTCTGTTGAGATGTGCAACACCGTCTGAAAAGAAGCAAAAATTAGGCTTGAATTATACCATTATTGGCTTCCTGAGTATTCGAGTGAGGAAAGACAGTTAACTAAGTTAGTTTTTGTTTTGTTTTGTTTTGTTTTTTTTCCCAAGACAAAAAAAAAGGCAGGGTGGAAGGGCAGGACATCTGCTTTTCTAATTATGCACTAATGAGCTGGGACTGTGCTCCACCTAATGTCCTCTGCAGCCTTTCAAGTACCCAGGGTGTCCAGTTGATTTATTTTCATGATTTTTGCATAAGGATTTCTCAGGTTTTCAGAGGCTCACACACTATTTTGGTGCAGCCCACATGTCAGATGGCCTGAGATGTGATGGGACATCGGGGAGTGGGAGATAAAGGGATGAAGATGACTCAGTACAAAGAGTAAAGAAAGATTTTGTGGGTATGTTGTCTCTCTCCTGATCTTCACCTCGACACAGCTGTGCAGGGACCTGCTCAGCTGAGCCACATCAAGGTGAAATTAGGCCCTGTATTTTAGACTTGTTTCCTCAGATAGCTGATGAGTAGCGAGGTTGGCTTTGTGTTAGACAGAAGATAAGTGTTTGCCTGCTAAGTATTTTGCTGTTCATCCTGTAGGACCTCACAGAAAGTGTTTCACACCTTGCTCCAGGTGAGGATGTGTTTGTGGAGTCACCATCTCAGGTACTGCTCAGTTAGTGCGAGGTTTGGGTTAGAGGGTGGTTTGAATTTTGGGCTTTGGGAAACTGTGCTGCTTCTTCTTTGCTGCCTCAGTTTCTTCCAGCGTTGTCTGCAGTTAAAGATGAGGGTGTTTCCATGTCCTGGGTGTAAATACATGCCTTAATAGCAGTCTCAAGGTGTCATCCCAGAACTGCTACCAACAAAATGCTGTTCCTCCTGGAATCTGAGCAGAGGCTCCAAGAAGTGTTTCTGATGTTGCCTTTGAAAATACATTTTTTTTTTTAATTTTGTTTTCCTGTGGAGTTTTCACTTGTTTAGTATTGTGTCTACTGGCACTGAGTTTTTTTCGGTGTTGGTTACAAAGTCCCAAAGCAATAGGAGGAAGAGGTTTTTTCCCTTCCCTGTGTGCTGTTCAGATCATGTTGGAGATTAGCTCAGGGGAACGACAAACCACTCTGTTCCCAGCAGTCTCCCCATCCACAGCTAAAATGTTATGGGAGTAGGTGTTGGATACCATGTCTAGTTTTATTTTCTATTACAACTTTGAGTGCCAGCACTTCCGCTGTTTCTTCTTCCAGCCCTATGATTCTTTGTATTTTCCTGGATGTATAGAAATAGATATAAAACGTGGAAAAACTAACTGATTTCTGACTGGAGGTTCAGGTGACCATCAGTCAGCAGCAGAAGTCTGTGTTTCTTCAGTTTCCTGCTGCTCTGGTCAGTATTGCGTGAGAAGGGAGAGGGTTTTGAGGGTGCTCAGAGCCTGCCTGTGTCTTGAAGTCTCACAGCGTGCTGTGTGTGTGTGTAGCTTTGCCTGTTGCATTTGTGGAGGTGATGGAATAGCACCATCCCACTCTGGTTTTTGGTTAATAAGCAAGAAAAGTTGTGCTAATCCTATCACAGCATCTGATAAAACCAGCAGACCCTGGCTGTGCTGTCCCGTGAAAGCTTTGCTGACCACAGCAAGGGTGAGGTGTGTGTTGGAGGCTGTTGCTGTTGAGGGGCATTCTCTGGAGAGGGCAGGAATTGCTGAAAGGGCTCTCCAGCTTTATGTGCTGCCCTCAACACTGGGCCAGTGGGATTTCCCGTGTCAGTGGTAGTGTTTCCCACATTTATGGGAACCACAGGCTTCCCAGAGCCAGCGGCCACCTCTGGTCTGAGCAATACCAGAAGCAGGAACCTGTTGATCCGTGCAGAGCATGCTGGAGCTGCAGAGTGGTGGGTGATAACTACTGTTCCTTAGGCTTTGAAGATTTTTGTTTTTCTCTTTCTCATGTGGAAGGGGACTTGCACAACTGATGCCCCAGGTGAACAGACTGGAACTGTAAGAGGCTGCACATGGGTGAAAGTGCTCTAGCACCTCTTGTGTGGCTTATCCCTAGCTGGGGGTTCAGCAAGTGGTGCCCAATTGCTGGACCTGTGAAGTCTGTGGAAAACCTGGAAATGAATTTCTGACCGGACTGAGGCATCACTTGCCATTTAAAATTGTAAATCTGTGTTTATCCAGCGTTAACAGATGTAACATAAATGAGTTCCTGTGCTGTCTGCTGGTTCATTAATGGCACTTGTTTGTAAGTGCTTTATGTTAACAGCTATTTGATGATGCCCGTTAGTTTTTCCTAGGTTAATGTTATATAATAAAGGGAATGCTGGCCAAAAGCAATAGTAATACGATAAACAAAAAATCCAAATGCTGGGTGAGAAATGTAGTGGAGCGAGGGCTGAACTCTGGTGGGAGTTCGGTTTAATCTAAAGGTTAAAAAATGTTATAATTTGGGTTTAAGTAAATTGGCTCTTCAGTCCCAGAGGTCTTGCTCTTGTACTTCTTGTGCCTCCAAAGCTTCCACTAATGCCGATGGGAGTCTTGGGCGCACAAGAAATGCGGGTTCAGGTACTAAAGTTACAGATTGGCTTGGACCAAAACCCCTAATCCAAATACCTCTGGCTTTTGAAAGCATTTGCCAATTGGATTTGAATCTGGACACAAACATTGTGGCTTGAGCTCATCTGAGCTCACTTACATCTGTGTAAATCTGTAGTATGGCCCTGATCCAGCAAAGCACGTAAATATGTGTCTAATTTGACTTCAAGGGGACTATTGTGCGCTTAAAGCTAAGCATGTGTTTAAGTGCTTTGCTGGACTCAAGTCCAAATACATGGGAGTCAATGAAATGACACCAAATAGTGCAGTGTAAGTGAGATCTGAAATGAACCAAAACGTTTGCGTTTCTACCTGGAAATGAACACCCCGTTCACATCCTACGTAAACTGCGTGCACTTTGTATTTTCATCCATCTGCACATAATGTATTCTTTACGGTAACCTGTCCATGTAGTACAGTAAAAAAAGAAATACTTTGATTTTTCCTGTTCTGTTACTCATATTTCATGAAATGGGTTCTTATGCCAAGTGTCTGTTTATATATATTTATACATGTTGTTTTTTTTATTGATATTGGCAAGATACAAGAAGAAAAGAAATATTTTACAGTTAAAAACTTGTAAACAGTTTTATCCTTAATTTAAAACCTTTTTTTTTTTTTTAAAGAGTTTACCTGATATGGTCAAATTACTTTAACTTGTTTTTGGTTTTGCCAGTCTGACCAATATGAAAAGTATTTGTTGAAAATACAGGTTTGTTTTTAGCTGCAAATACACCTTAAACATGTTTGCAATTAACTGACATGTGAATGTGCCTTTGCACTCAACTACTAAATGCCACTTTTGTACTTTAAATCCCACTTTTGGTGATTGCCACGCTACATAAAGCTGTCAATGAATATTTTCACATGAACACATTAGTACCAGTTAAAAGATTGTGAATTGCTTGTCGGCTGCTGCAACTCATTGCAAAGGGAACACAAAAGGGTTAATTGAGCCCAGCCCTGCAGAGGTGGCAGAGGCATAGACTAGAATTGGGAATTAAACCCAAAACAAATACAACAAGGAATAGCCCTCGTGCCTGAGTATGACAACCACAACGCAGACATAAAGAGGTGTAAGCTGCAAACGTCTGTAGGTTATTAATGAGGTAATAGAAGCAAAATTAGGTATCAGCAGGGTTTGGCTCTGTTTGAATAAAACTGAGATCTTTTATCTCAGAATATGCTAGGAAAGACTCATAAGCTGTGATTTGGTGGTCTGGGCTCTGCCCTTCTTGGTTATGGGAGTTGACTCATGCCATTTAAACTCACCCGTGCTTTCCACTCAGGGCAAACAGATGTGGGATCAGATGCAGAGAAAGGTTGGCAGGGGAAAAGGTAAAAGGCTTACATGGCATTTTATGAGGAAAAACACTTTTGTGTGCCCACTTTTGAATCAAATGAATATTTTGCACTTCAGCTGCGTGTGTCTGGTAAGCTGATGCTATTTTCTTGCAAAGCCAGTGTAGGGGTAGCACATAATGGCAGTGCTAAAACCCCTCTGTGTCCAGGTGACCCCTGCCCAAGCTGAGACTGGCTCCCTGTTGATTTGCCAGCTTCCCTCTGGATTCAGTTCAGCCTGGGTGAGAGCAAAGCATGGTCACAGACCTCCGATCAAGGCTCAGTATTTGTTCCCTTCAAGAGTCAACTTTTCTCCAAAATAATGGAAAAAATACTTGTTTCCTGACTCTCAGAGAAGTTGACAGCCAGAGATGCTGATGCACTGCTTGGAGTGATCTGCCCAGCCCTGATCCCTCCTCAGGCCCACTGTCACTGAAGTAAGTGGCAAAACTCCCATTAACTTTAATGATGCAGAACTGACCCTAAATGGATAAGGTTTGTCTTTAAAAAAAAGTCACTAAAGGATTCAGTTACACCATAAATGTATTCAGTGGTTGTGAAGTGATTCTGGTGTATATACAGCCAAACCCTGAATTCCTTCTCAAGTAAGTGTCTGGGTGAGGATTGATTGCAAATCCTGTTCTAAGTTCCACCCGTGTAACTCCCCCGGAGCTGATGGCATTCCTCACTGCTTCCCTTGCATGGACAGTGCAGGGAGACTGAGCTGTATGGAGCCTTCCACATCCTGCTTCTGCTCACCTTGGATGGGAGCTGGGAGGGATGGAGCCTGTTGCTGCAGATCTGCAAAGCTCCTTATGACCTGGGGCAGCACCTGTGGTGTGATGGAGGCTGCACCAAGGGTAGTTTTGGCCCTTCAGCCTTTGAAGAGCTCTGGAATGATGTAATCCCAACCCTGTAAACTGCTGTGGGACCGTCGGGTTGAGAGATGGCCTATAAATCTCAGTCACTGGGTTTTGTTACCTGCCTGCTCTGTTACATGACTAATGGCTTCAGGTAAAGAATGGGCGCTGGAGAAACAGGTAATTAACAAAAACATCCTTCTGTGTTTTCTGCTCAGCTTCCATGACTGGCATTTTCAAAAGCTGGGCAGATATGATTTGTAGCCTCCCTCTTTCACCAACGCAGAGGCAGGGCTGGTTTGAAACCTGGCAATCCCTGAACGCTTCCCTAGTTTCCTGCCCTTCCATTTGATGCGGCCAGGGCTGGTTTTCCAGAGAGTCACTGGCATCTGCCTTGACGTGATGTTTTTGTGCTGCAGTTAACTTTTTTTTCTGGAGTGTGGGTTGCTCTGAGAGTGGCCTAGTGCAAGTGCATTAGCAAAGTGAGCCTGCTGTAAAACATTGCTGCATCCAGCTGCCCCGTCAATAGGTCAGGCTATTTGTCCGATCCAGACAGGGTGTCTAGTTCTCCTGGCAGCGTCCCTTGCTTTGGCATGGGAAAACCTGTTTTGTTTAGCACTAGGGAAACAATATGTATAAATAGTAATGCTTGAACTGAAACACTCCCGTTGTCTTTATGCACAACGTGCTGTGTTACTGGTTATTTTATGATAGACTTTTTTCCCCCCTCCCCCTGAAGAACTTGAGTCCCAGCCTGCAGAATAGCTGCCGTTGAGTGGAAGCATTCCTGCTATTTTCCCCTCAATTCAGAGGAAGCAATGCACTTGTTGTGTTACCTTGGTGAATCGAAAGTGGTTTTCACTTCCCTTAATTAAGCCTGCTTTGGCTCTGGCCCCTCCAAGATGGAGAGCGGAGCGCACTCAGGAGCGCTGCCGCTGATTTGAATTCCTAAATTCCTCTCCTTGCAAACTTCAAAGGCAAGTATATTGCTCTGTCTAAGAGGCACCAATTATGTAAACCCTGGGCTATTCAGAATGTTCCATAATTATTTATTTTCAACGAAAGAGGTTTTAACCCAAACTAGACAGAAAACTGGCATTTCTCCAGTTATTAGATTCTATTGAAAAAGGTATTAAACAATGGGCAGGGTAACATGGTAGATTAGTGTCCCTTCATCTTCCTGACCTGGGCATGTGTCAGAGCTGTACTGAGCTGACCAAAATTACTTTGATTTGATGGCCATTAAGGTCAGGAGCAGAACAGGATCAGTCATCTTTTCAGGCTGAAGTACACAACATTATATATTGATAGTAATTAAGTTGTTTCATTTAATAAGCACCATCAGATTTTAAGGCATTGTTACAGTATCAGGGCTGGGAGGAGGAGAGAGGCAGCTGTGATATGGGCTGGGGGAGAGAGGGAGAGAGAAAGGGTTCTGGAATGAGTGAAATGTGTCCCTGGAGTAACTTTTTATTTTATAAACTGAATGCAAACCTGATGGAGAACTATGGAAATGAGCAGTCATGCTGGATACATACACACACACTCTCTCTCAATATTCCCATACTATGGGTAATGAAAAGTGCCTTCAGGGATGGGGTGGCCTTACCATTCATCAGTGCCATGGCCTTAAGTGGGTAATAACTAAGAGCTCCCATATCTAGTGTGTATATAAATTCTAGCTCCTCAGTATATTTGCTGCAGACTGTATTTAATTTATACAATTCCTTAGCTTTAAAGCTGTCAATTGATAACATTCAATCTGCGAGCCTGACTGATAAAAGGGAAGGGAAGAAGTACTCTCTGGTGACTAGAGCAGGAGAAGGATGTAGGGGCCAAAGATTCATGTAGGCAGCAGAGTGGTGGCTCATCTGGGCTTTGCTGATGCCAAACAACCCCACCTTTGCTTTTTTTCTTCATCTCTTTCTGACACAAACTGGTCCCTCTGCTTGGCAGATGTTGAATATCTACAGTCAGCAAGCAACCACCTGCTGTGAGGATGAAAGTATCTCTCTCACCTTTAATGGTGATGAGAACAGTATTCCTCTGTGCTGCTGACCCTTGTGAGTTTGGGAGATGGCTGAGAGTGGCGGCTTCCCTGCATCCATATTCCAGAGATGTCTGTAGGATCAATTATTGTGTTTGGGAGGGTTGGTGATGGAGCTGACTGGCTTTTGGAAGGAGCAAGATAGGAAAGAAGTCCCCAGCACAGCAAAATGAAGGGATGTGGGTAAGTGAGGGCTCTGCAGGAATTAGCTGTCCTGTGGATGCACAAGTGGATGTTGAACTTGGCCAGTATGTGCTAACCCAAGAGTTGACTTTGCCCTCAGACACAGCAGTGACTGGGGATGTGAGTCTCCATAATTGAGTGGCGTGCCAGTCACTCGAACACTATAAAGAGAGCCAAGATCTCACACTTCAATAAGTTTGGGAAGTTGAAGGGAAAATGGCCAAGCAGTTTAGAATTCAGCTTGTGAACCCAATATTGCACATTTTTCACTGCTCGAAACAAACTGTTATTAACAGGGAGCTTTGTTCTTGATCCATATTTCAAAGTGTCTTTCTGTTGGGGGGGAGACTGGTCCAGAGCTTGGCTCAGCTTCCCTTCATTGTAAGATGTACTGGTTCTTCCTGACCCCAAGCTGCTGCTGGGCTGCAAAGACTTCCCAGCGCCACACAGTGCCCGTCTCACGGCACAGTGACAGCACCTGCTTGGGTAGCTGTGGTCTCTGCTGAGACTTGCAGAGGTGAAACTGTGCAGATAATGGTGATTCTCAGTGGTGGTTTTTAGGTGCTGGACCTGGTATGAAGCACAGCAGGTGCTCTGTATCCCAGTTTGGGCACCCTGGTCTGGAGGCAGTGAAATCACCTGATGCTGCTGGGGGGTTTGGCCAGGCTTTGGGCAGAGATGTTGACTGGGGTCTGTCACAGGTGAAGGGTGTGGCAGAGCAGGTGTTGTTCAAGGCAGATCTTCAGGAGAGCTGGCATCTCTTTCTCCTGGTATATGGTTACACATCTTGCTGATAGAGGGACCAGGAGGTTAATCTGGCTTTCAGGGTAATTTCTTCCTCTATATGAGACTTCGAGAAATGTCACGCCTTGCACGTGGAAGCTCTTTAAAAGTAATTTAATATATTGATTGGGAAGGAACAATAATGAGAGTGGACTGGATTGGGATTTTGTAGGTGACAAGTGCAGAGATTGTTGCTCTTTTATAAGATATAAGAGTTGTAGTAGATGGTGGTGTGGGCTTGTGTGTTTGCTGGTTGGTGCAAGAGGAAATCCCACTTGCCATGGTGGTCTGAGACAGTCAATCCATTAAAGACTGTCTTTGCAACCTGGCTTCAGGATTCACCTGAAACTCCAAATAATGCCTTGATATGCAGTTTGATAACATTCCCTTTAATTCTGAGCTAATGCACCCGATGCTCAGGCTGCAGTGCTGTAATTCAAATAAAAGGAAGAGTGACCTGCTAGTAGTGCCTGCAGAAGCAGGATAGATATTCTTACAGTTGCCAAAATAATTGGCTAGGATGGTCTGAATCCAGATGCTGTTTTATAAGTTCAGCTGTAGTTCTAAACGGGTGAAACCTTGAAGTTTCTGTTGACTGGAGCCACGGAGCACAGCTTCCCCAAGGTTCACTGGCTTCAGGCAGCGGAGGGTGGAAATGATTGCGTGAACTGGGAGGTGCTGGATCCGGCCGGGAGCAGTGTGGGACGAGCAGGAAGCACGGTGTGGGGCAGGCATCCAGGAAGGGGATGTGAGGAGGAGTGGGTACCACATTCCTGGAAAGCTGGTCGTGAGGAAGTGCTCCTGGCCGTGGGTGGACTAAGGAGTGGAGGGAGGGTGCTTGTTTTGAGTGTGGTAGCCTGCAAGACAGAAGACATGTGTCTAAGTGGAAATGTAGTGGCTGGGCTGGATTTTGGGTTTGCTTTGGGCTCAGATTCAGGAATAAAGCCCTTTTTTTGGGCTTAGCAGTGCTCTATCCAAGTTCCTCACTGGAGACACTGCATTTCTTAGTGAAGTGAAGTTGGCTCTTGTATCCACTGCCTACTGCTTCCTGCATCTGTGACCCAACCTCTCCAAGCAGCCCACTTTTCAATGACAGCTGAGCATCTTATTTGAGCAAAATAAGTCCATTAGAAGAGGGTTCCAGTGCAATCAATAAACAAGCATTGAGTAGAGATAAATAAACTTGAAACAGGCATCATAATTAACCTGTTGGGGGAGAGCAAAATGATTTAGCAGTGCTTGAATGTTTGGCAAAGAAGTTTTCAGCTGGCACCTGCTTTGCCCAAACTTTTTGAATGGGAGAGGAATCTCCTGAAAAACTACTCGAAATGGCCCAAATCACAGATTCGAGGTTGCGATAGCCCAAGATAGGAAACGAAAAGGATCATTTGCCAAAGAAGGGCTGCAAAGTCTTGGAGAGCTGTGATGGAAATAAACCTGTTGGAAGTTAAACACCACCATGTATTGCCCCAGTACAAAAGAAGGAAGGAAGGTGATCACGGTGAAACGCTGGTGCGCTCCCTGAAACCCCTGTACCCTTCTAAGAATACCCTTTCAGTATGTGGGTCAGGAAGCAGCGAGGCTTCAGCCTGGATGCCTAGTGAAAAACAAAGCGATTGTTCGGTGGTATGTTAATGTAGCAGGTGCAGTTTTATTTAAACGAGAGGTAGCTATTGTTTTCTGGAAGTGTGGTGATTTACAGGCTTCATAGCTTATCCTGGAGGATCAGGGTGTTAAGTCATGTGCGTGTATGTGTGTTTTAGCCCAGGGTGGCCGTTCTCCTGTCGGCATTTCTGAGCCAGGAGGAACTTAAAGGGCACGGTGCCTGTAAGCTCAGGGACATTAAGCCAGGGGTGTAATAGGTAAACTCCTGAAAGTGGGGATCTGGATTTGGAATGAAAGGGGGGTGTGGTCTCCAGTCCATATTATGGTCTTAGAGGCTTGTGTAGGACCCCAGCTGATCTCAGTGGGATTTATGTGTGAGGATTTGTGAAAAGAACCTGGCCTTATAAACACTGCTTGTGCAGTAAGCTGCGGGAGAGAACAGGAATTAACCAATATCATCATTCTCGACAATTATTTCAACGTGGTACCTCCATGGCTGAGAACGGAACTGTCAAAAATGCAACATGTGATCTGGCATCTCCCCTTTCTCTGTCCTCATTGATTTTGCTTTTGCTGAGCTACATCCTGAGCAGAGGGGCAGCAGGAGAAGCCCCTTGTCCCATAGCAGGGACACTGAGCTACATGGGCTGGAGACTGGTCCACCCCCAGCAGGGAAGCCCAGCTGGTTTTCCTTCCATGGTAAAGGGGCTCCTGCTGATGCTTGCTGTTGGTGTGGTTCTATGAATTTAATCTGATTTGTGAGCTTGAACAGGCCAAAAGACTGATGTGAAGCTTATCTTTGATGGTAACATGTTTGTGGGGTTTTGTTTTACCTTTTTTTTTTTAGGAGGGGGTGTCAGATAAACTGAGCAGGCTGGGTAGTTGAGGAACCATGTCTTGTCCTGCTTAACTCTGCAGCCAGTGTTTTTCACTTGGGCTGTACCTTGCCTAAGACTCTCTGCCTTTGTGCAGAGTGCAGGTGTGGATGCAGCCAAGCTCTTCTGCAGCTGCTGGTTATTTATGTCTGTTTATTTTCATTATTCTGCCTTGAGAGCATCTTTCCAGAATGGTTGGGTTGTTCTCTGCAGTGCTCAGAGTCCAAACATTTTAGAAACTGGATAAAATAGTGTATTCCAGCCCTGAAAAACCTGCTGTATTTCTCTAACTAGGGAGTAGGGGGCTTTTTTTATCTCTTCTTGGCTGGATAAGAGGGTCTGGGCTTGATTCTAAAATGTTATTGTGTTCTAAAGTGAGAACAGCTTCGTTGGGTTACATACATTTGTACCAAAGTGGAAGCATTGTAAAGAAAAATTTAAATGAAGCTAAAAATTGTGGCTCATCCACTTGCACAGATTAAATTTGTGGATACTAATACTCTGGAGTGAAAACTATTTTGGTTACCCTTCCCTTTTATCACTGGGGTTGAACATGATGCAAGTGTGGTGTTGATAACACCAGGCTTGCCCAGCAGTGGAGCCTGCCCTGTGCAAGCTGAGGCCAAACCCTCAGAGAAATCCTGGCCAGGTTGTCGTTGGGTTTCACTGGGATGCTTTGGAGGAGGTCGGATGGGAGCTCACATCCATGTGCTGAGCCCCTGGACCTCCCTCCCTTCCCTACTCCTCACTCTACTCACACCAGTGACTTTGAAACGGCAGCTCAGTGCTGCACTTTCACTTGTGGTGATTAATATTGCTCTAATATTTGTCTGATGGTAACTCCCACCGATAGGCAGGGCAGCGCCCTGTTGTGCTGTAGTAAATGACTGTCCCTTCCTCAGTGAGATCACGGGCTAAAATTAATAGCCATTTTTGACATGCAGGGTACTTTCTGACTAAGGACTGCTGTTATTTCTAATTTTTTTTTCCATAGAAACAGAACATTTTATTACTTTCACTGAAGAAATCTGCGTTATCAGTTTCCTTTCATGCAACAGAAAACCCTCCCATTCTTCTTTAATAAACATTAAATGCTTAAAGCTTGTTCTGTGCTTTGCATGTAGAAAACACTGCAGAAATGCCAAGTATCCTTACTATTTTTCCTCATGGAGCTTCCAATTCACTGAATCCACCAAGCCAAGATAACACCATCTCAGAGGGCCAGGGCTGCGACAAATTTACAGTCTGGGAGCTTATATCTTTCCAGGCAATTGTCTTCAAACAGACAGTGCATTTTTGCGTGTCGGAGTCTTAGAGCTGGAGTTTCTTCTGAGGAGTGGCTGAGCCTGCCACCACTGAACCCCTGAGTGACAGCAAGTGCTTTTCAGCTTCTGTTGTGATTTTCCTTTTTTTTTTTTTTTTTTTTTAATTTTTTTTTGAGAGGGTTTGGCAGCCTGAGCTATTCTCAAGGATTTGGAAAAGAGCCACAAACAGGAATTATTGAACAATTGCTCTGTGAAACTTAAGATAACAGTTTGTTCCACCACAGTGGAATTGCTTTGTGGTAGAAGGAAATTATCTTTTTAGCTCTTGATTAACATTATGTGAGAAAAATAAAATTAAAGCCTGATTGTATCTGTGGTTGAATGGAATGCATGTTCGTGCAAGGGGAAGAGGGGGACAGATGTTTGTGGGTGACACATACGGAGATGAATGTTTGTGACACCTCTGATTGTAGGTGAATCACAGATTAGGAATGTTTTTAATGTTTGGAAAATTCCTTATTGCTTCTTTATTGCCAGATTAATGCCCAATCTGTGCTCAATGTAAACGTAAATGCTAGATCATTAATGAGTATGAGCACATACCATAATTTGCAGGTTAGAAAGAGTATTTTTTTTGGTGCAAATTAGTATTCTTGTTATTATAATGTGAGTTTTAGTGCTTTTGGTTGGTTCACAGAGTGAAACAATAACTTGCGTCTCTATAGTTACTTGATAAAATAATACTCTTGCCCATGAGTTTATCACTCATGCTTATTAAAAGTAAATAATACTGTTGAGAGCCCAAGTACATTTTTAACATACCGGCACAATCCAGCTGCTTTGGAAGTCAGTGGGAGATTTTCTGGTGAGGAAGCAGATACTGAGGGGAAGGCATGAGGACAGGGCCAGTGTTTGGGGTGCTGATGGCAGAGAGCTGCACCTGTTGAGCAAATTCAATTATTTGAGTGCAGGACTTTGGTTCAGCAAGCTCTCTATCAGATCTCTCACAATGGGGGGGGGGGGGGGGGGAACCCCTTTAAA
>JAWWEU010000011.1:3849397-3917778 GCA_035583155.1 Acropternis orthonyx | reverse complement strand
CCCCCCCCCCCCCCCCCCCCCCCCCCCCCCACGCCTGGACAAGTGCTCCAAAAAGGCCACATTCAGTCTTTTTCACTAAAATCCCCTGGGTCTGGGTAGGAGTTGCCTTTCTATATTGAGGAAATGGTTGCTTGAAATGGATGCTCTGAAGGAGTGAAGTCCAGGGGCATGCAGGAAGGTGATTTGTGCAGTGCATGTGGGGTTTTTTAAGGCACGGTGGCTTTCCCAAAGCCCTGGAGCTCAGCTCTGCGGTCGCATCTTCCCGGCTTCCTGCCTGCCTTGGGAGCCCCACCGCTCCCTGACAGCGGCAGCTTTGACACCCTGCCACTCCGAGGGAAGCTCTGAGGATGCCGAGTTCCAAACATGAACTTTCAGAGCAGGCCAAATTTCTGCTGTGATCTCCCAGCTCAGTGCCTGTGCTTATCTGTGTTTGCAAGACACGCTGGGAGATCAAAATATGCCCCTTTTGAGGCGATAGGAAAGAGACAAGATGCTTCTTTAATCATGTCTGATAAATTCTCACTTGTAATGAGAGCCCTAATTAAGGGAAATTACCTATTGGAAAAGAGTTAAAAGGGGCCCCCATACTCCTTCCAGCAAACTTAAAGACAAAAGGAAGTTTCTAACAATGGGTCACTGGAGATGCATTTCCGCTCGGCTTTAAAAAACAAGGTACTGTCTAGCTGATGAGCGGTGAAGGCGAGCAACGAGGCTTTGATGAGCCTTCTCCTGCTTCCTGATATTGTGACCCTCTTAACAAACACCACAGACGAAAATCAGCATGCCTTCGGTATGCTGTAAGTGCAGGCAGGCTATCTGAAGAGATGCCTCACTCGCAGGATATGGTTTAAATCCTGTTTTGAATAAGGTTTACATCCTTGTCACTGAAATAATATTTTCGTACTGTGAAAATCAATGTGAAGAGTTGGGCAGACAGGTCCCCCAGTATGTAAACAACCTATCTTTGATGTCACTTCTTTCTGACTTTTTTCTTGTCCCAAGGAAAACCCAAGAATGTAGCTGTTTAATTTTACTTTTACGTATCTCTTTCCAATGCCAGAAGGTGTGCATGGTTCTTGATTTCAAAACCCCAGGGTGGGAGGTGTGTGATCTGGGTTCTGTTTTACCCTTATTGCTCTGGAATCAGCACTTTTGCTTCCACTTGGGTGGTTGGGGAAGTTCTGGTTTTCCAGTCAGCTCTGTGATTAGAATAAAAACAAGAGGGATTCTCTCTGGGTGCAGGGGTGGGAGGGGGGGAAGAAATAAGAGGCTCTAGGTCCAAGAGTTTTGGTCACTGTGATCATCTGGAATGAGCTTTCCACGTATCATTAATTTCTCCTCGATGGTGCTTGCTGGAGTGAGCTGAATGTGGTGCTCCAGACATACTTCACATACTGATCTCTCTTTGGGCTGGTTGCTTCGGAGTCTCCAATCTCTGTGTCTTGCAGCAGCATCGGTGAGAAGCAATGTATCTACTCTCCTTCTGGTGTACAGACTATGGAGCCTCTTTGCAGCAAGCAACAGAAAGCTGCATATGCAATAAAAATACTGGTGTTTGCCTGAAAATACAGCAAATCCCAGTTCCAGTATCAGATATTAGTGACTGGACTGGACAAACAGGAGCTGTTTGCAATCCTCCTGTCAGGACTGCTGTGTTCAGCACACAGAGCTCTAGGTTCCATCTCTGAGCCCCAAAAATGTTTGAATTGACGTCCAAATTTTTCAGTCTGCATTGGTTACTAATATAAAGAGCATCATTGATCAAACTGTAACTTTGTTCCCTGTTATACTGTACTTGTTTATTTTTTCTTTCTGTGAAGCAAATCATCAGCAATTTTCCCCATCAGTAAGATTTTTTTGTTTCACAAAACCACAACCACAACCAGCAGTGGCTTGAGTCATGTTATTTCTTTATTGTTAGGTATTTGTAATGTATTTTTATTACTCATGATATGAATGTGGCTTAGGCGTGTTTAACCACCACGTTTGCTTCCCAACACCTCTGTGGGATGGGTGTTGCTACTAGCTCTTGTAAAATAAGAGTAAACTGGGTAGTACAGAAATGAAACTATTTTCCTAGAGATCATGGAGGAACACGGGGGGCTGAAATGGGGATACAGCCTGTGGTTTGGCCAGTCCTTGTCTTAACCACGAGCTCCTCTGAGCTCTCTGGAGTGAAACATGTGGAGGGGCATGGGCACTGCTCCAGCTTGGAGCTCCTCAAGTGGTTTGCGTTGGCATGCCAGGAGCTTTGGAAGGACACTTGCCTTTCAAATTAATAGCACGCTTGAGGATTTTCCAGGTACTGCTAGAAAATTACGTGAGCACACTCCCAAATGTAAAACCAGATGTGCTGGGTCAGACCACAGGTCTCTCCAGCCCAGCGGCTTGTCTCCTGCAGTGGGTGGCCGGAGCAGAGCATAAGGTCAGGAGACATGAGTCATGGGATGTCCCAGAAAACTCTCCTGTGTTTGGCACCAGAATCTCCCTGGTGAGGAGGTGATAACTGCACTGAGTAGTCACCAGGAAGCTGCTCTGCAGGCTCAGCCACATGTTTGTGTAGCTTCGAGAGCAGCTCACTAGAGTTCCAGCTACCTTCTGAAAACATTTGGCTCGTGCACGGTTTGTTGGCATTTAGCTTTCAGTCTGACCATGGAGGAGCTGGGTGGAGTGCTGGCAGTGTTTGTGGGCTGAGAGATGGTGAGTTTGCTGATGCAGAGCCCGGCCTGTGGTGTGTGACGGTGTATGTGACACCTCACCTGCTGAGCTGAGACCTGAATGACCCTTGGAGATGGTCCAGTCCAAGCAAAATCCCCTTAAATATTCTACTGAGCATATTCTCCTGAAATTTAGGTGGTGTCACTGGCAAACAGTGTGGACATTCATTGGCTGATGCTGTCACAACACAAGTTTCATTTGATGTAATCCAACCAGGGGCTGTTTGGGGTGCAGCCCTGCTGGCATCTCATGCAGGCTTCTTTCTAAGTGCCTGGGAATCCATTGCCTCCCAGCAGGCAGAGCTGGCGAGCAGCAAATGCTGCTGCCGTCCTCCTGGTGGCATCTCTGCCTGCCACCAACTCCTCTGGTGCTGTTCAGAGACCACCTGGAGCACAATGGTGCTTGTAATGGTCCCCTGTCTCACTGATTGCTGAAATGGGTGAAGCATCAGAGTGCTTACTCTGCTTTTATTTAATAATAAAGGATTTAAGTTTTTTTATTTTTCTCTTACTGCTTTTTCAGAACTACTCTCTGCAAAGAGAAATCTGCTACATGCATGGAAATGTGGGAGGTGTAAGAATATGCGAGCAATGTGTATTTAGATGTACTTTTGATCTAATTTGAAAATTGGTTTGTTTTATACCAGCTTCAGTTGTAAAAAGGAATGATTAACCCAAACAGGAGCGCCGGCGTTACTCGCCTTTAATTATGTTTGCAATACATCATGGTGATATGGGGGAGCAGAAAGCCTTTCTGTATCCAGCACATTTGCCTTGTAGCATATGGTCCTATGGAAACTGTTTTGATTCAGAGCCCCCAGTAGCATATGGTGAAAAATCTGCCCCTGAAGTCAAATTGAAAGTAGAGGCTGGTCCCAGGCCCCAGAGGACCCCGTGTCTCCTGCCAGCCGGCAGGACGGGAGTCAGAGTATGTGTCACTGTTTCACTCATCATGAAGATTTTATATTTGGTTTGGGACACTGGTGCATGAGGTTCTGGATGTAAAAGTCAGAAGAGATATGGTTCCTGTAATGTCTGTAGAGATCCTTGTGTCGATAAGGTCAGCAGCAAGTTAATAGATTTTTATCTTCTCATCACATGAACTTAATATAGTGCAACTGTTGGAGGGGAGGGGAGAAACCTCCCTGCCATTATTTCCTGATGTGTTTCAGGGGGGTTTAAAAGACAGTGTGTGTCTTAAAAGCCCTTCTATGCTTAAACTGAAAAATCAATAGTTCAAAATTAATAATAAAAATATTCAAATATGAACTGAAGGCTAAATGTTGTGTAGTAACCACAGCTAAAACTAATTAGAGCTGGGTGAAGAGGGATGTGTTTCTCCATGGCAGTGATGGAATGGACAAGCAGGGGGGATGGAGATTTCCTATTCAGTGCTTGCTCCCAACATCACCAGACTGAGTTTTACTTAAATGATTCCAAAGCAACGTTCAGCTCTGTGCTCCTGCCACACATCACCATGCAGAAGCAGAACCAGAGGCTTTACACTACAAAAACAACCATAAACGCTACTCAGCGTTGCTCCTAAATTGTTGCACCTATGGGAGTGAAGACTGACTGAGCCCTGGGGTGCTCACAGAAGCCTTGAAAAGGGGGTGAACAGTGTTGATCACTCTGGGGGCTACTGCCAGCCTAGGGGTGAAGAGGAACCAGCAGCAGGGACAAGGAGATGGGGAGTTAGGAAGACACTCCATGGCCATAAATATCTGTCACCACCAAAACCTGGTGTAGCTCACATTGCAGCCACCGTGATGGAGGAGAGATTCTGTGGTGATCGGGGAGGGGCTGCTCCTGAACCAGCGATGGAAACCCGTGGCTGAAATACGGCGTCTCTGTCAGGGGCGAAATCCATGGAGGGACACCACCGGGTCACGCTGACTAGTAGGGCTCAGCGATCAAACGTGTCACACCTGTCTTGGCCACGGGTGCAGGTGTTCTAGGTCAGCTCTCGCTGTGGTTATCAATCGCTGACAGTTGACAGTTTAATTTTACACCACAAGTACCTCATTACTTGTGTAGGCACTTGAAGAACATGTGGGCACTGGGTTGGATCAGTGATCAATGACAAAGGTTGCGCAGGGTGCAAGTGGTAGCAGTAAAAGTGAAGGTCTCCGTGCATGAGTTGGCAGTGGTGGGGATACATGACAAGGGGAGTTTAGCTGACAAACAGTCTGTCAGGGCTGGAAGAATGGAGGCTCGCTGGAGAGCTGGCGCTCCATTATAAAATACAGCTCGCCATTTAAAGAAGGAGGGGGGAAAAAAAAAGATAAAAAAAGGCCCTTGCTTTGAAAAAGTGTTTAAACAAATTTAATGCATGTGAGGGACTGTAAATCTTATTTTACAAGCATTTATTTCATGACATGGAAGCATCCAGGTGTTCAGGAATTTTGTATTAAAGGAAAGTGGAGGTGCTATTTCATAGGTATATGCTTCTGTGGTGCTTCTGGTTTAGGTTGCCTAATGGGTGCAGGTTTGGGATGGTCAATATAGAACCAAATCTTTCCACATGAGATTCCTCTTCTCTGCGTATCGATAAGATGATTTGTGGCTAAATTGGTCGTGATGGGTTTCTTCTGCTACAGTAGGGAGAAATTTGTTGTTCCAACACCCTTAAAAGTGTTGCTTTAATCAATCCCACCCAACTTTGTTTTGCTGCTTGTTTTCCTTTGCGGAGTTTGATGTTTTTTTTTCCCCTGTTGAGTCTACCCGGCGGATTATGTCACTGGGGCGATGACTGGAAGAAAGAGACATATGGCATTAGTTTGGTAGAGCCGTGTATCTTGCATTAGGATGTAAATCTTTTTTGCTTGAGAAACTGCACTGAAAGACACTTTGCTCGAGGTATAACGTTATTGAGTGCACCTTATAATAATTGATACGGCGGGAACGATATTAATGGAAATGATGTGAATTTCACCCAAACTGTAGTAAAGAAGGAAAAGACTAATGGTCTTTGCCCTTTGCTGAATTGAACACGTCTTAAAAAAAAGATTCTTGATTATGTCTCACGTTCTGATTAGGTGCAGGCTAACTTTGATCACCTCGCCTACGGTTCCCACCGAAAGGACACGTGTGGTGCAAGTCGTGGTTTTAGAAATTGTTAAAATGATTGAATAAGCAGCTCGGAAAACACACGGCTTTAAAAAATGAGATGCACGCTCTCTGTTGGTGCTTTGTATCGATTTGATGGCAGTGCTGGGAAGCCCTCCCAGTGCTGGCTGTGCAGGCTGAAAGGTCCCTCTCCCACCGCTTGCCTGCGAAGCCAAAGGCACTGTTGTCTTTGATCTTTGTTTAGTTCCAAGGTATGTCCAATCTTTAGTCAATAATGGTGGAAATGAATGAGCCTCATGTTAGAGTTGGGAGGGAAAAAAACCCTCCCAGTTAATTGTAGGGTAGGACCCAAGTCAAAACACTGGGTTTGGATATGCCTGAAATATTAATTAGTTTCTGAGTCAAATGTGGACTTCTGCAGAGGCTGGTGGTATAAAGGGAAGATTTGGGGATATGCTTTTATTGCATCTAGTGACAAAATGATCTTTATAAAGTCTAGTGGTATTGACTGTCATTAGAGCAGTGAGCCTGATTTCAGTTCCAAACCAGCCTATCAGTGTGCAAATAGGCAATTAAGATTATTTTCAGTATTTTGTCTATGACTGTGCACAAATAACATTGAGAAGTTTCCTTGCCACATCCGTGACTACCTCTTTAGTGAAAATTACCTCCTTTAAAATTTGTAACAGGGCTATTCATGATAAAAGATCATGTCTGATGGGTAAATAAAATAGCGACGGTCTGGCAGGTATAGTAATTACTAATAATCAGATTATCCCTTGAAAAGGGATGTTTAAGGCAATGTAAAAGCAAGTCTCTGGTTTATGATCCAAAATGCTGTATTGGGCCCTGATGCTGACTTGAACAATCCCATCAACTTTGGTGGAATGAAGAATGGTCTAGTAGGGCTGTCTTTGTATGGTATCTTGCCAAACACACTTTAAATTGTCTTCAAATCAATAGATACACGAACCCTCTTGCTGTCTACAGATCTATATATCTAACCAGCCGTGTGCTGAAGGCACAGAGGGACAGACCAGTTGTGGGTGTGTCGAACCATTTAAATAATAGCACCACAGATATGAGACTGGAATGGAAACATGGGCAATGACAGGAGAACAAGGGGAGCTGAGAAGAGAAAAGAGGTGGGAAAGATGTGCAGCCTTTTCTCTCCCTGGTTAAAGGGCAATATCACAAGGATCCAATGTGATTCAAAGGCCTGGAAGGGTTGTGGTGGAGAAATGAAAGAAAAAAATACCTTGGGAGATGGAGGAAGTCCTGAGCTCTGAGAGCAGTAACTTGGGTCACTGTTAGGCCAAGTTACTGGAGGAGTAGTGGAGAGGAGCACACATTCCAGCAGAGAAGGGTGAGACAAAGAAAGGGAAAGTAACTGAATTCAAATAGTAATGATAATAGAAAGGTCTATTATATAAGACCTTGGGGGTGGGGGGGGGGGGAAAGGTTTTCTGACTGGTGGGTCCAGCTTTGCACCAGGTAGGTATTGAGCAAGCATCCAGTGTTCTTACCATTGCTTAAAGGAAGGGCAATTTTTGCCAGAAATACACAGTATCAGAAAACATCTAGCAGAAAACAGAGCACCAGAACCTGTAGTGATCTACAGCCTGTGCAATGCCACTGCCCTCACTGAGGTTTCACAGTCAGTGTGTGTATGTAGGAAATAACCACCTTCAGTTTTTAAGGAATTATTGGGCCACGTGTTTCCTCTGGTGACACCGGTGCAAATCCAGGGCAATCCCACCAAAGCTGGAGATTGCTCCAGCTTTCCTCTGGGTGCAGATGCTTGGGTTTGGCCAACGGAGGTTGCTTACAGGAGCGTGACCTCACTGCAGTTGGTGTTGCTCTACACTTGAGGTGATTAAGTGAAGAAGTTGGCTCTGTTGCTGCTGAGGAAACAGTGTTCATGTTTCCAAGACTTACTTTAAATATAGGGGATTTTCTTTTCACATTTGTTATTCAGAGCTAAAAAGGGGCTGGTCTTTTCTAGCTAAT
This sequence comes from Acropternis orthonyx, assembly GCA_035583155.1. Classification (NCBI taxonomy): domain Eukaryota; kingdom Metazoa; phylum Chordata; class Aves; order Passeriformes; family Rhinocryptidae; genus Acropternis; species Acropternis orthonyx. The sequence continues at coordinate 3,909,982 of JAWWEU010000011.1, read as the reverse complement.
TCAAAATGTTACTTTGGGCTTTGGTTTTTTTGTACCTCCTTTCTCCTCTACCCCAAACCATCTATTTCTACATTTCCTACAAGCTTTTTGAACTTAACAGGAATAAATCCTGGGGTCTCCTGCAATTAGGTTTAGCTTTGTTGACCACTAAGTAGCAGTGCCCATTGTCACCAGTCAAGAAATGGGTCCAGTGTATTCAAATCTCATATAATGCATGGCTGTGACAGGGAGGGACAAGTGGCCCCCTTCATCTTTCATCTCCCCACCTGCATGGTGGATTCTTCTCTTTAGGTCTCTTTTCTGCTGGCTCTCACCCTGCCTTGCTGCTGGACGAGGTGGTATCCCTGTTTCACACTGCTCTTAAAATGGAGCAATTTAAAAGTTTTCAACCATTACTTTTTTCCACGCTTCCCCCCCCCCCTGAAAATTTTTTGAAATGAAAGGTTTCCAGTAGCACTGATGGGGCACAACTCATCCCCTTTGCCTAGGGGCTTTGCTTGGTAAAGGAGCACTCACCAGAGTTCCCAATGTTTTTATGGCAAAATGCACTTATCTTTGGATAGGACTAACTGATTGGGTATGGGTGGCTGCCTGTCTGTGTGTTGCAGCAGGGATGGTGAGGATAGCTGCCCCTGCTCGCCTGTTTCCTGCTCAGGGCTCATCTTTCTTAGTGGGTCATGGAAACAGAGGCTGGGGAAACTGAGAAGATGCTGAGGAGCACCAGCTCACAAAGAGGAAAGCATGGGCAAAGCTTTCACCTGCTCTTATTCAAATTATTTGCAGTTTTTTCTGCTGAGTTGCATGAAAGCAGAGTTGTGTTCACTGTGACATTATTAAACACTGCTGTAATGAGTTTAGCACAGCTCAGGTACAATGTCCTCTGTGCAGGGCCACGGAGACCTCAGCAGCTCTTCCCTGGAGGGAGCAGGTGGCAGTGTGAGAATGATAAATGGGATCAGGATGAGTTTTTTTTTTTTAATATATGAACAGGTAGCACAGAACAGATGCATTGGGGAGTCTGGGAGGGCAGGCAGTGAAATCTGGGACTGGGTGGCATGCAAAGCAAACCCTGCCTGATTTGAAAGATGGCGGTGACATGCTGTGATGTTACTGCTGGGAAAGGATGTGCAGATGGGAGAAGGATGGCAAACACCTACACCTGGAGCTGAAGCATCCTGGTGATTGGACGCATCCTGTTTGTTGGTTTGTTCTTTCCTTGCTGCTCAGATCACGAGGCACGTGCTTTGGGTGGGGAGAGCTGCGAAGATTGTACCCTTCTAACTGGTCCTGTGAGCAGTAGCATGAGGCTGGATTTTTTCCCCTCCAAATGTAGGAATAAATACACTGTCACAAAAAAGCAAAGAAGGAATAATGCTGGAAAGCCAGGCAGGATTGGATGTGGGGCAGCTGAGGAGGTGACAGCTCACACCAGGATGTTGCAATGGGAGTTGCAGTTCAGCACCCTCTTTGCTAGCAGAAAAAGGTTCTAAAAAAGTAATTTTATTTTCTTTTGTGTGTAAATGAGGCACAAGGCCCCGTGGGGAGGGCACACTGTGCTGCCCTGGGATGCTCAGCTCTCCGCAGGGGATGGGGCACAGGATGGATGGAAGCACCGGGCGATGTGCTGGCCCACGCCACGAGCACATCCGCCCCGGTGCTGCTGAGATGCTCCCATATTTGGTGGTCTTTAATTTGGCATTACATACTCGGTGCTTGTCTGCAGCTCGTATGATTCAAAGTTCTCCATGGGGTCTAATGTACAAGGCCTGGCCTGTTTTCATTAGGTTTCCTGAGCTCTCCTCCCTTCTCCCCAGTGTTGCTGCACAAAGACACTTTTGTCAGGCGATGTTGGACTCTCCTCAAAATCCAAGCACTTTCAGGAAAGGACTTGGAAGTCTATCTTCTCAGTTTCCATATCCCTTTGCCCTCTGCTCTGGCATTTGGTTTGATTGGTTGTAGAGTCCTCCATTTTTTCCCCTCTCTACTTCTTTTTGTTGATCTGTCTGCTCGGGAGCCTATCTCGCAAAGAAAAAAGCATGTTGCAAATCATGCAGTCCAGCTCTCTGAATTATTGCACGTTTTAAAGTATTAACTCCTTCAGTCCTCAGCTGGTTTAAGCGCTAGGACCAAAATAATGGTAGGAATGTTAAAGGAGTATTATAGTATTTTATGTTCACTGCCACAAGTTTAGTAAGAAATTTAATCCCCCCTCTCTTGTTCACTCTTTCTCTGCCTCTCGAGGAAAAAAAAGGAAAGTAAAAAAAAAAAGGAGGAAAACTGGCACCAAACTTCCATTTGACTTGGCAACTTTTTCACTAATGTGATTTGATATGCTTTACTAGAAAGCGTAACGTGCTAATGTTTCAGAAGAATCTGATTTTCTATTAGTGAAAGTATGGTATATAAAAATCAGGCATTGCTATTGAACTCCTCAATCAATGAGTTTATAGCCTATTCTAAGTGGTAATGATATAGTGGAATGCAAGCACTTAATATTGGAAAATATGTTTGGTTTGACGTTTTGGGGATTCCAGGAAATGCTGCTATTTATACAGCTACATCTGTGCAAAAATTAAAAACGGGGAGGTGGGGGGGGAACGATTATAAAGGGAAAACCAGCCTGACTGTTTGAAATCAATTTATCCAAGATGCTTTCATAATGCATTATATAAAAATCATGTTTGATACTTTCATGTATCTGTTTCCTCAGTATATGCATCATGATTTATGGACCCTGAGTACCGATACCAGAAATAGAGTGGTGAGGTACTACTTCGTTTCACACATTTCTAAGCCAGTTTGTAGATTACTTTTTCAGGGACAGAGGTGGAAATAGTATTTCTGCCTATGGGATATAATTATATTATGATTACTACAGAAGAGGACATAGTTCAGCCCCAGTGTTTCAATTAATAATGTACTGTCAGCTCTGAGGGATGATATGAAACTGTATTGGATCAAAGATTATCAGCATCAGCTGGGGCTGCAGCTCTCTCTGCTTTTCTTTTTCCTCTTCTTTTTTTTTTTTTTCCATACACCTAAATGACTCTTTGCAGTTTTTGGAGCGTAATATTTTGCTTAAATGTAAAATATTACATTCTTGTGAGCCTGATTAGGTTACTTTTAGGGGCAGGAGTTGGTTCCTTGCCGTGTATGAGCAGATGTTAAGCCCCTTCCATTATATTTTAACATCTAACATCTTGCATATACCTTTTAATTGTTAATGTGGTCAGGCAATAAATTCAGTGTCTTGGGGGAACTAAGAATAATTTTCCAAATTTCATTCCCTCTAGCCAGTTGCTAGGAAATGAAGTGCTTTGGTTAATAATGTATTTAAGATATTTGCAAGATCTCAGTTTAGTATTTGTTCTGTATTTACGTGAAATTCTCATCAAAAGAGAAAACATAATTAAAATACACTGAGTTTTTGGTAGCATTTAGCATTGGCTTGAGACATACCGCTAAAAATTATGAAATCATTTTGCAGACGAATAGGAAAATATTATTTGAAATCTGACAAGGTTTATTTGAAATAATGCTTACTTTAAAAAAATAACTCTTTTTAGGTCTTAAAATTCTACACTTCTTACTGAAGAATGGTTTCCCAGTAGCATACATATCCTATATCAATGTAACAAAATTTATGTTGTTATAAATCTTTGAGGTTGGATTCTTGAGTTTTGAAATTAAATAACCAGAGTTAACTGTATTAAGTGTAGACTTGAATTTGATCGAAAATAAGAAAAGCACTTATGACAACCTCTGTAAATGCTTAAATACTTTAGTTGTGTTTGTGAGCATTAAATTGTATTATAAGGAGCCAACGCTGAGTATACATGCTCCTGTGGGACAGCTTGTGACTTTTGGGAGATTAAAAAATAGTGCATTAATGAAATTCTGCAAGTTTTTATTTAATAGATAGTGCTTTTCAGGGTATGCAAAATAATTGGTAGTGGAATGCTATATGCATCTTTACACTCACACCACATAATGTATATAATTACTTGGAGAAACTGCTTAACTTTAATGGGGCGTTTCTTGATCATATAATAGGAAAACTAACAGCTTTAATTAAGATTTATGAAGCAGAGAGGTAATACATTCTGCTAAATTAGGTAACTATTGGTGGGTAGTGTATTTTTAAGCAATTAAAGGCCCGATCCTGCAGCTCTTTTGCTGTGTAAGTCGTTGCCAACTCATGCAGGTAGTCAGTCCTGCAGCCACGTGAGCGAGGGCTGCGGGAGCGCGGCCGGATTTGCCCGGCGTGTTTTACAGACCCTAAGGTATGGCAGAAAAGAGCTAAGCATATATGCTAGGCTCGTTCCTGGGTTTAGGCCTGGCTTTGAGGCAGTTTTTCCCACCCCTAATACTTGGCATGCAGTAATCACCAGGATGAAGCAGGTGGTGTTGCCCTTGGTGGATGAGCCCCAAGGAGTCCTCATCCCTGTGGAGGGAGGTGCAAGCAAGGCTCTTTGGGGACTGGCTGGAGTGAGGAGCAAGCAGGGCAGTGTTTCCATCTTGCAAACTTTATTGTCCATCAGAAGAGAAGTGCAGCCCTCTTGGAAGGGCTGTGTTGTGTGGTGGGGCAGTGTGTGTGCTGCAGGGAGGGAGATGCGCTGCCAGCCACGTGCTAGAAACCACTACAGATATGTGCAAAAAACGCAGTTGGGCCAGAATATTTTGTGTTTCCACGGTGCAAACTTCCACTCTGTTTTCTCATGTGTTGTATGATGAACTTGATTTTTTTTCCCCCCTCATTATACCACAGTTGAACAGTGTGTCTCAGCTCTGGCCACGGCCAATCTCCACATTCCCCCTGTGTCTCTGTAGAACTGGAGGAAGGGTGACAGCCATGCATAGTTCTTTATTTCTAAAATGTTCTCAGTTTTAAACTATACCACTACAGGACCAACTTTTTCTAAATGGTTACTTGCCACCCAAGCACACAAGAGATATCGCTGCCTTTCTGAAGTGCAAGCACCTGATCCACTGAGACCCTGTGAACCGAGTATGAGGAAGATCTGAATTAGTTTAATGCCTGGTAGAAAATGAAAGGTTCCACTCCTCAGAAGTCTTTAGAAGGCTTTTTATAACTGCAGAATGGGGAATCTGAGACAGGGACTGGACTAAGACCATGGCTTGGTCACTTTTTCGGCTGGGTTGTGAATTCTCTTTGTGATTTTTCCTTATGCGAGTGCCCTTTGAACCCCATGCAAGCCAAGTTACTTGGACTACAGCAAGAATAAGTTTGTCTCATAGTGGGTTTTGTTTGGTTTTTTTTCCCCCCTTCTGCTCATACTACTTCCCCATTTATACTGAAGGAACTTGTGCTAACTGAGCTAAGGAGAAACAGCACTGCTAAGGAAATAAGGGATCCTTGAGCTCTAGGATGTGAGAGGAATTGAATGCATTTTGTTCCCCTCAAATATATTCAGTGCTTTTGTGTCGCTGCCCTGATTTTGCCCCAGTTCCTCCACTCAATTGTTGTTGTTTCCCTGATGCTCAATGTGCCTCTCTGATGAAAGGAAGAAATCTCCCAAATTTTCCTGTAGGCTGCAAACTTCTGCTGGTGACAACTCTCTGCCCAAACCTTTATAGGGAAAGCAAATGGGGCAACCCCAATTGTCATTTAAAATACAGTGGGTTTCCAGCACTGCTGGTGGAAAAGCAGTGCTTGAAAATGTGTCCTGGAGCACCAAGCCCGGTATATCATTAAAAATCATAAGTATTTTATGTTTAGGTCCCACTTCTCATAATTCACGATTTTTGTATGCTGCAGGTTGGCAGTCTGCAATGGTACTTTTGGGGCTGGTCAGAGACACTGGCCCCAAACTCGGCCCATCAGTGCCTGTGCTTTCTCTGTGAACATGCCACATTTGAAAGCTCACATATCATCAAGGCTGTAATTCTAACGAATTTGGCTTGGGAAAAATATGAGCACTAAACAGAAGAGGAGGGCCGTGGGAAGCACATTTTTAAAAGTATACCCAACCAGATAAATAGGCTTTTTAAACCCAAAATAAACAGATAGAGAAAACTCACTTCGGCAAAGGATGCATAAATTATCTTTACCCTGAGGATGCAGTAAGTTATTCCCTCTTTACATTCAAAATCTCTGTTTTCCAAGTCCGTATTTCATGTCTAATCACTAAGAATGCCCTCTTTGACTTCACCCGTGCCTGCAGTCGTGCCCTTTCCTGAGAAGGGCCCATTTGTCATGTGGGGAAAGAGGGTTTAATTAAGTAGGGAAAATGTACCTAAGGTGGAAACTGTGGGCTTTGGCCATGTTTCCATAGAAAATACATGAAAAAACATGTATAGATGATCCCAAACTATTTTTTCTTTTTCATGAAAAGACATTTTTTGGTTCCCCACTTCACTCTTCAAAACCTAAAGAGCTTCTGGATAAGACAGATGGGAGTCCTACATAAAAGAACAAGTGTGGAATGTGCATTTACCCCTCACAAAAATTACATTTTTCAAATTCACTTTTTTTTCTCTGTTTCCTTTTTTCCTCTGGGAACCCAACAAATGTCTCTGTTGTGCACTCCAAAAAGAGCTAAGGTTTTAACAGGGAGGAGTCAAGAGAAAAAAGGGCAACGTGCAGATCCTGTGCTAAAATTCCAAGTATTCCTTTAGAACAAACAAAACTGAAAGAAACAAAGGGAAACTCTCAAAGGAAGGCATTAAATTTACTGGAAAGCTAGGGGGAAGCCTTAATTTTCATGCCAGCAAAAAAGTTATATGAGTTTTACATCGGAGCTTTATTTACTGTTGTGCTCAACAGCATATGACCACTTAACATGAGAAATGCAACAATATGCAGCACCTATACTTTGTCCCTGAGTTTCAATGTATGCACAAATCCAAAGGGGATCTGCCTGTAGATTTTCTTACATTTTTGGACCAACCAGGGTTTCCTTTTTTAAGCAAATCTATGGTTGCCGTTTAGCTCCAGTCCTCAGCAGCCCAGTGGGTCTGGCTGTTTCATGCACACGTTTGTTTTTGGTGTGATCTTTGCAGCCTTAGACTCTTGTAACAATCTGTTTGATTTCTCGAAGCATATCCTTGGAATTTAGTTATAGTTTTGCCAGCAAAGACAAACAGTTCCTCTGACGGGGCAGTACAGCTGGGTACTGGAAGGCAGGCTGGTATTTGGTCAGTCCTTGAATTTCCACGCTGTCACCTTGTCCCCACTGACAAAACATGCCCCAAAGTGCCTGGTGACTTTGCAGGTGCTGGTGCACTGAGATGCTGCTTTGAAAGAGAGATGTTGCAAAGGGCTGATTTTGCTTCTCTTAAAGTTGTGGCAAAGCTCACAAATCAGTGAAAAAGAGCACTGGGCTCATGCTATCCCAGGCATGGTTACAGTCTGTGCTTTTCTTATGGAACTATTTCCTAGGAAATCAGGTTTTATCTTCTGAAGCTGTGAATTGTTCTTCTCCAAGCTGAAATAAGACGCTGTGGGGACAAAGGGACAAGGGGTAGTAGAGTGACAGAAATGGCAGTTCCTCTCACAGAGCTATGGAAATGTGTCGACACTTTTGCAGAAAGGATGAGAGAAGCCTTCTTTCTCTTTACATGAAAAGCATGGGGAGGAAAGGAAAAGGGCTGCTGCATTTCTATCATCCATAATCCTCCACTTAACCTATGAATTAGCCCTTGTGTGAGCAAAAAGGAAAGTTGGTGGCTAAACCATAACCCGCCCCCCCAAGTGGGTACAAGTCTTCCTTTTCCCTGTCCTGAGCACTATATATAATGGGCCCCTTGAATTAAGGAGATATATTAAAAAGAATCCTGGCTGGCTTGCACCATTTTCTTCCTGACTGTGCATATATTTATGTAATGTCCAATACCCCAGGACCAGCCTTTTCAGAGCTGGTGTCAAGGTGTAAGGTGCAATTTTTACCTAGTAATTCCATACCCCCTTTAAACTACTGGCACCAGTGCTGGCAGGACTGGATGCCTAATTAGTCGTTTATACCCAAACTGCAAATTAGGTTTAGCTTCAGTGTGCACTGTGGTTCACAGGAAGGGTGAAAATATGTGCACAGTTACCTAGAAGCAACCCTGAGCCAGCAAAAACAAAGACAGAGTTCAGAAAGTAGAAAATCCCACAGCGAGCTGTACAATTTGGCCAAGGACCCTCGTTCTGCCCTAGCTGATGCCGTGTACTTTAAAGGGAAATACGAGAGGTTTTGCAATAGAGAGGATGAGAGAGCTTCCCTGTAGGTTGCCACAGAGGGTGAGATTCATCTTGTCTAGACTGAGCTGTCTGAACATTTGGATCCAGCTTGATGTGGCACTCAAAGCCCCTTTGGTGGGTGAGAGTGAGAAGATCATAGTGAGTCCATCCATCTGAGGTGAGGTCTCAAATCTTCCTTCGTGGATTGCAGCAAGAAGGCTGGCTGACCATGTGCTCAGAAGTGCCTTGCCTAAAGCTGGGTGAGATGCTTTCTGACCACAGGATTTGGCAGCTGCAGACATACGAATGCCAGAGGTTGGGGTTAGTGTTCATTCTGTGTGATGCTGGCACTCGCTATCTTTCAGGTCCCCTTCCTTCCCGAAGGTGAGGTGGGTGCTGCTTGGGAGTAGTAGTGCAGTCTTGAGCATTTCAGTGTTGAAATGTTCTTGTTCCAGGGCTGGGCTGCATCCACACAGGATGTGGGAGGGCAGGAGCAAAGCAACTCAGTCTGGCCAAAGGGGATTTATCAGTGAATCCATGAATGAAGACAGAAAAATGTGGGCTCTGTGGCTTCTGGTCTCTTGCTATTTCTGCTGAGCCGTGTCCAATGTGTGTCCCATTAATGGCAACTGCTTGGGGCTGGAGGCAAGGAAATGTCAGTGACAGCAGATGTGTTTGTTTATGAGGAAAACAGATGATGAAATGGGATGTGTGGCTCTTCCAAGGGAAGCTGCAAGTCCAGTGAACAGAGTGGATTTGTGTTGTGAGTAAACTCCCCACAAAGACAGACTGCTCTATCTCTGGGCAACACCATCAACAAACCATTGTACCATCCTCACAGAGGTTCAGCACAGAAGGATATCACCCTTACCTGAGCCCAGGAATGCCTTTGTCCTGAAGGAGCAGCAGGCATTTAACAGCGAATAGCCCCTGTGTTTGACTAGTGCTGGCCCGCAGTCCGGCTGGCCGCACTGTGACATGCCATTTTTTATTATGTAGAAGGAAATTTTGCAAATATGCCCAAGGGCGAGGCAACATCAATAAGCAGGGAATGAACGCTCTATTACATTCATTTGGTTTCGTAACTTCTGTTGGGTCACAGGGGAGCTGCTAAACAAAACAAAACAAAACCTCTTGTATACCGGCTGTGTTTAGTCGTACGAAGCTCCGCGTTTGTTCTAGGGCTGAAGAACAGCATGTCCAAACCTGGAGCTTGGGCTTGAGTGTGTACTTAAGCCCTGGTCCTGCAAAGACTGATGCATGTTCCTAACTTTGCACGTTTTGAGTTCAAATGAGCTTTGGTATAATGAGACCACTCATGGGTTGTAATGGGAAATGTCTGTAACCTGTGTGGCTTATTCCTCCCTCGCGTTCATAACACTCGCGCACGCACGGGAGTACAATGTGTGTTTGTACTTGTGTGGTGTGTATAGACATCCATGAACTGAAGGAAAAATGTTGACCTTTGCCTTTCAATTGCCTACCCAAATGTGGCTAAAATAGTATCTTATATAAAATAACTTGATTGTGTGTTTTGACATCAAACAAAACTGCTGGCGGTGGTTGGCGGTCCCTGCACCGGTGGCCCCTTCTTGTCCATGTGGGCTCTAAAACCAGACAACATGAACCCTTTTCCACTAGTGCAACGTGACTGCACCTCCATCATACCTCTATTTTCTACCTTTATTGTATCCAGCAGAGTGCTGGATTTTTTTTGGAGGAGGAATTTGAAATAATTTATGTGGAAATATATATATGTTAGGGAAAATTAGGACCTTTATGTACCCATTGTCAACAAAGAGTGGTCAGGCTGCATTAAAATCAGTCAGACTAGTTTATGACAGGAGTTTTCATGGTCATTGTAACAGGTTTTTCAATTCTGGCAATCAAAACTCATGAATTAGGTGCCTCAGAAGCATCGAAGATAGAGCATGTGGGTTTCTTTATGTTTTTCTTCAGGATTTTGAGTTCCTAAGGTAGCTTGGGTGAGAATTTCAAGCCATCTTCTCTCATGTTGTAAGCTACTGCTTCTAATAGAGAGGAAAAATCCTCATATGTTCACATGACTCCAAAAGCTGAGGCCTAAAGAGAACCACAAATTGTCAGTACTGATGCTAAAATTGGAAGAGTCAGTGGCACATCCAGCTGTGCTGTGAATATAGCACAGTTCATGAGCTTCCAGGGTATTTCTGTTGTCATTGCGGTGTGTTATATATTCTGAGTTGACTATCCAGGTGGTCAGATTCATGATGCACCTATTCAGTTCAAAAGAGGATTTAAACCTTGATGGTGGAGGATGAGCCATGGAGATGTGTCTCCAAAATGCCCTTCTGTGATGAGTCTGGGAAGCTCCTGAAGCTGTTCCCATATCCCACAGGCAAGTCCCATGGCAGGGACTAAAGTCAAGGTACAGCCTTGCAACAGGCATCACTCTGCCCTTGCAGCAGATAAAAAAAAAAAAAAAAGTTTAAAACAATGCGTAAGGGTTTTTTTTTGATTATTTAAAAGTTGCTGCAGAAACACACACTGCTGCTTGCCTTCCCACTCTACTTTACATAAAATTGTTACGCATTCTAAAAAGTAGCAGCCTGGGCCTCTTGACCTCACAAGAAGAGCTGTTACTATACATTTAACAAAAACAAGGTATTATGTATTAGCCTACACATTTCGCAATAGCTCCAGCAATCTAGTAACTACAGTCCAATTTAAACCGTGCCTGGAGGCAACAAAAATTGCACAAAATGGCAGCTAATTTATAGAAGGGAGAGAGGAACTATTTGGGGGTCTATTCCTTCAAGCCATCTGATTCGTATTATTGACTCATTTAGAAAACAGAAAGTGAGCAGAGACAAGTTTTTAAGGAGTTTGGTTTCACACAAATGACTTGCAATTGCAGCCCATTATTTTTATACCAAGACTTCATTAGTCATATCCCCGTCAAACCTGTGAGCAGTGTCAAATGTTTTCAGAAAACACACCAGGACAGGTATGGAACTCATCAGCCTGTGGCAAAGGTCGCTCTCATTAAGGAGTCAAAAATGAAAACTTTCAGTGTCTCTAACACATTGCACAGACGTTCCCACCCCCACTTCTGAAACGCGGGGCCGAGCGAGCACCTCCTGCTCCCCAGACATTCAAATAAGATCAAGATGACAGGGGCAAGAAAATGAATAGGATTCTTAACTGGCTGTACTTTATAATATGGTACTGATTGGAAACAACCAGAAAGTTGTTTGCCATGTCTACAGTACCATTTCCTGAGGTTAAACATAACCTCTGAAATGAAGCAATTAAGTCTCCTTAAAAAAAAACCCAAAAAAACACGCAAAAAACACAACAACAAAAAAAACTGGGGTGGGGGAAAGAAGGAAAGAAGGGGAGGACGTGGGTCTGTGTGGTGCTGACTCGGCACGCCAGCCATGCTCCGATGAGCAAAAGAAATGTCTGTGCAAACTTCTTCCCACCTGGGAGGTTGGAGGGGAGATAGGAGAGCTGTGACACCGGAGTTGTTCGGGGCTGGCTCTCAAGCTGTGCCGTGACAGATGTGTTTTGAGGAATTTTGAGGCGCGGAGATAAGAATAACAAAAAGCCATTCACTGGAGCACAGTTACACAGGCTTAGCACAAAGGGGCGAAGAGAAAATGTGTCAATACGCTCCTTATTTGTGGAAGGCTCGCCGTGTTTCTGCAGCACGCTGCAGTTTGATCTGTGGGCTGTCGCTAACAGCAGCGAGGGTTGCTGTGTTGCCCCTTAAAAGTTATTCAGAGTGCCCTGCCAATGAAAAAAAAGATTCCCTTTAGCTGCCTCGTTCTGGGATGCAGCAAAGTCCTTCTGATGTAGAAAATGTTTGTCTTACAGAGGGTTTGCTTATTTAAAAACAGTGTCCATGGGGTATTATGTAAAATGCCAGAAATACTTGTAGGAAGTTCTTTGTGTTTTAGCTGCCCAGCTCATGTAGAGTTGGATTTGCTGGTTGTGCTCCAAACAGGTCCTTGAGCAGCCAGGGATGGGGTCTCCAAAATGGCTTCATCTTGGTTTTTTCAATTTTCATGTTCCCCAGTGGATTGTGACAGCCTTTGGTTATGGGCATAACCTCTGCTGGGTTTCCTGTCAAGTGGGGACAAGAAACTGGACTTCTGCGGGTTAGTCAGTATTTTCAACATTAATTCATGAAGATTTAGGTGCTGTAGTGATTACTTAAAAAAAATGGTTGAAGTTGCAGGTTATTTTGCACATAAAAAGACAAGTGAATGGGTAGCTTAATAATTATTTGGAAATCTCAGTGTCTTGTCCCACACACCAGCATTTGTGTCGTGCATTTATTCCCACTTGAGTGTATTTGTCTCTCTCTCTCTCTCTCTCTCTACCTTGCATGTTCATGCCTGCATGTGTGCTTGAAAAGTTGAAGTGCTTAAAACCCCTCCAGCCTGACAGCTGGGGGCACAGATCTTGGAAAAGCAGGGAGAAATGCCAGTGCTGCTCTCATGTGGCTCCTGGCAGCTCGCTTCTCCCACTGGAGAGTTGGCTGAAACTGCAGGTTGTGCCTTGAACATGGAAAATGGAGGTGATGTGAGACACAAAAAAGTTATAGCTGTCTCTGAGCATCACTAGGGGTGTGTGCATGGGCTGAGCAGACTTCCAGAGGCAGCTCCCATCTCCTTTGGTTGTTGGTTGTGTGTAATCCACTGGGAGGTTACAGTGAGGAAAAGGAGAGCCAAAATTTCTGGGTTCAGTCATTCTCAGGCAAATCTGCTTCTCAGTTGCTTGGTTGCCCTCTCTGCAAAGCAGGACCAGTGTGACCCTCTTTGTTGAGTGTAGGGAGATCTCCTGGATGGAGCTGCTGGAGAGCAGAGTGCTGCTGTCAGGGGTGAGCTGAGAAATGCCGCCGCTCATCGTTGATAAGCAATCCCTTGGCCGGACCCACTGCATGAAAAGTGATTTCTGACACCTATTACCTACCCTGGGCTAACACCAGGGAGTTGTTCCTCCCTGTCCTGAGTGCAAGATGTTATGAAACTCCCTGCACCGAGCAAGTGTGTTTATCTGCAGAGATATCAGGGCTGGGGTGTCCGTGCCCTCACCTGCCAGCCCCCGGTCAGCCCCTGACCAAGCGGCACATCCTGAGCGCCAGCCCTGTGATTGATGCACTTGGCCGAGAACTTCCCTCCTGCCCGCTCAGGAAACAGGAGGGCCGGGGAGATAGTGCTCGCCTTTCTTTCACAGTCCCTGCTTCCGAACCCTAATCACCTTCTGCTGTGGGAAAAGAGATGAGATGCTGCCTAAAAAACAGATCATTGTCCGCCTCCTAGATTAATGCAGAGAAAGCAGTATTGTCTGCTGAATGGATAAACCTTCCTCCTGTCACTCAAAACCTAAATTCAACGCTACTTCATTTCTAAGAGGCTTATCTTCCTTGAATAGACCCTTGCAGCTCAAGTAAGAGGCGATGTAATGAAGCGTGTTTTTTTCTTAAGTGAGAAACCTGCTGCAAAGAAGGGGTGAAGCCTGTGCAGCTGTTCTAAAGGGCCTTTGCAGACTCTCGAAATACTTGTCATTTATCTGGTCTTGCCTGACAGCAAATGAGAGAAGATCAAGTTCAAAATCTGCCGGCGCGGCTTTCAGGGCTTCTTCGTCTGTTAATTAAATAATGGTCATTAGTGCACAATGCCCCCCGATAAGGGCGGATATGATGCTGAGAGATGGAAATGTGGGGTTTGGGGGCTATGAATAAGCAGATGGTCCCCAGGAATTTCCCTGGTTTGACCCCCCCAGCGATGCCTCGGTATGTGGCTGGAGGAACTGGCAGTGGAACAGGTGGCATCAGGCGGATAAATAAATTCGTAGAAGCGTGCTGAAATCATTGTAGAATTCACTCCTTTCATGTGGGGTAGCGATTAATTCGGTGATTTCCCACAAACCAGCCTGTTTTTGGAAAATCACACACACCACTATTGCCACAAATAATGACCTGTTTGCTTTCCTGGAGCCTGCTGCAGTAAAGGTTTAACTTAAACTTTTAATGTATTTTGGGAAATGTATGCTCTAAATTAACATTGGTTGCCCTACATCAGAGGGCCAAGTCCTGAGGTGTTTGCTCAACTTCTGCTCAGGCAGATTCTACCTAAAAGCACTGATTTTGTGACTACCTCCTTCTTTCATCACCAATAGCGTGGCTTTTCCAGGCTCACCATCACCTCATGGACTGTGGCCATCCAGTTTGTGCCTCTGCAGTTATGGAGCCATGTCCCAAAAAGTCCTTCCTTGCCTCTTTCAAAAGTGAATTTGGGTTTACCTCAGTTGTGACCACACAGGAATTACATGACACTGAGTAACCCGGGATTATATCTGATTTTTCCATTGAGTTTTCTTCCTGGAGTTCGTTGGTAAGACAAGGGAGGAGACCCAGCATGGTGCACAGGACGGGGGCAATGAAGGCTCTGCTCGTGCCAGAACTAAATGTGCCCAAAGTGATGTCCAGTCTGGCTTGGACAGGAAAATGAAAAGCTTTAAGAAAGTCCTTGAGGAGGTTGGGCTTTGGCAGGGTGGTGGTCATCAGCCTGGGGGGACTTGGCAGGTCCCTGTGCTAAGGAGAAGTGTAAAGGAGGAGAAATGAGGCACTCATTGGATGGTGATTTAAAGGATTTTTTGAGTAGTGTGGAGGAAAACTCAAAGCCTGGAGTGTCACGCCCTGTCTTGGGATGGAATGTTTCTGATGCTGAAATGGGTGCCCGAGGTCCCCACAGGGCAGTCAGTGTCCCTGGCATGGCGTGGCCTGGACCAGTGTGGAGACCAAAGCAGTCAAGGAGAAGTGAGGAAAGGCTGGGAAAAACATGAAATGTAGAATAAATGTGTTCATGCAACAAATCGGTGTTAAAGCAAACATTATGCTTGTGACAGAAAACAATAAAAGTAAGGAAATTTGCAGTTAATGGTAAAATGTACCATATGTCCACAAATGCCTGGGCACACCAGGGCACTGCTTTCTTGATGTCAAGGTGTTGGAAGACCAGATGGTAAATCTCACCCCAAATTACAGATTTTTTTTCAGGCTGTTCCTATATATTTTTGTCCTTCACTGCCTTTTTCAGTGTGTCTTCACTGACTTTTCCCTACCATGTGCTGAGGTTAATGTTTTTGAGATGGGGATGACCTGCAGTTCTGGTTGGCAAAGGTTTTTTTTTTCAGGTGTACCTCAGAGTGGGAAAACCTTGCTCTTAGTAGCAGCGTCCTGAGCCGATTAGTCCATGCTATCGCTAAATGTGCTGTAATGCTAAAATACTGTACCTGGTCTGGTGGAGAAAATGTTGTCATCACAAATCATAGGTTATTCCTCCAGCCCTACATCCTGAGACACTCTTGACAAGTATAATGCTATATTTCTTGGATTAATAGGCATCAATAGCCAAATTCCCTGGACTCTGGGAAATTAACGAATGCTTTCATCTCTACTTTCATTACAGGAATTATTTATGGGGATGTTTTGGTAGTAGGTGCTGTTGGTTAACTGTTTAGGGAGCTGGCTGGAGTTTTTGTGTCTGCAGATACTGACCTTTTGCAGATTTTTTTCCCCTTAGCTGATGTCTCCGTCAGTAAGGAGACACCTGCATCCGTGCAACTCCGGCGAGCGGAGCAACACAGCACTTCAGTATTTCCCCTCCTTCACCAGCTGGATAGCACCCCTGATACAAATCCTGAGAAATGTGCCAAAAGCCCTCAAAGTTCAGGCCAGAGGTGTTTGTGCAAGATAAAAATGGGACAATATAGCATCCCTGTACAACTCATCCGTTTACACATGACACTCGTGCCGTGGTCTCTGATTAGCTTGTTAGTGAGGAGGCAGGAAGAACTGCAATCAAGTTTTTATGATTCATCATTTCTGTTCCCTGTTTGGGAGACAATGTCAGTGCTCTTTGCCAATCACAGAAGGTGGCTTTCGAGTGCCTTAGGGAGATGCTTTTTTTAAAGATGCTCTCTGTGTTTCTGAAGGCTGAGCCACATTTCTAAATAATAGGGAAGTCCTGGAGTTTGTTTTGTGTTGTGTTGGTTTTTTTTTTTTTTCTTTCTAATTGTATCTGCTAACAATGCTTTTAAGTTTGCTGCACGTAAGCTAAAAGAAAGCACACTGCTAGTTTGTCTGTAATCCTGTTTTCACTCAGAAGTGTTTGTGCAGAAATAAATTAGAGATAGTACCTGGAATATTTACCACAATACAAAAGGCAAATGTAAGTTTTATTAAGTTGAAAAGGATATATTCTCTTCTTCTGACCTTGATTTTTTAGCTATATTCTCTATACCCCTGCTTTAGAAGTATTATTCTTCATCCCATCCAATTACCATTTCTATCAGCTCTTCTGAAAGATTATGCTTTTTGGGTGTTCTTCTGTAGATGTCTTTCCAGTGGCTTCACTTGATGAATGTGACAAGTTTTGTGTTTTCTCCCTCCCCTCATTGAATTGAAAAGTTTTTTGATAAATACAGGCCAATAAGTGCCCAAAGGCAGTGTTTCAATGGCTGCTAAATCTTTCAAGGTTAGGACTTAACCTCCGTTCTCCCTAATTCAACTGCAACCTTCAGTCTGGAGCCAATCAAGAATATCAGATGATACTTAAACAATGAAGGATTTCTGATATTCAGGTACAGCCTCTGTTCAATAGGATTGCAAATTCTTTGTGTGAAGAAAGTCGGTTTTGCTCTAAAGTACTGTCACAAAAAGTGAAATTACCATTTGCTTGGAATGATGCCATTCATCATTGTCAGAATACTAAGCATTGTAAGTAGCTAGGCCTCTCCAAATTAATGCCTTGTTTTGCATCGGCTAAATTTCCCAAATCCTCGAGGATGGGTCATACAAAACTCATCTCACCGTTTTAATTCATCAATCCAATATGAGTGCGGTGAAAGGGAGCTTCATTTGGTCTTAGCTCTTTTATTTACAGTCTAATTCTAAAAGAAAAGGAAATAAGATATGAAAATAAGTTGGAAAATAAGATAAATCTCTCAGTGAAATCACAAGATCTACTCAGTCCTGTAGCAAACCCTCTATAATTCATTTGTAGGTCAGCTCAAGGGATTAGCCATGACGTATTTGGAAATTCATTTATTTTTATTTTATTTTGCTGTTTCTTATGCATAAGGGTAATGCTGTCCCCAAGGCTTTTCAGGTAGCCCTCAAATCTTGACAACATTTGCTGTCTCTAAGGCCTAAGCCAAAATTAATTTTCAAATAAACAGCATAAAAATGTATGGAGTTGTATAAATTTGAATACAAAATGCATTTGTTTTGCTTGCTTCCATCCACACATACATACTGTTGGCTCAGCCAAAAATCACAACATGACATGGAAATTAACGGCCATGTGTACATCATGAAAGTCAAAAAAGTTTCTTAGTTTATTAGAAACACCGTAGGTGTGGGGTTTTTTTTTTCACCCACTTTTTCTCCTTGATATGCTCTGCCTGATCTGTGCTGGGGAAGCACTGCCTGTTAATTGTGCTTCTCTCCCCCCTGGGTGCCTCCCAGCCCGTGGCTCTGCTCCTGGACCACTTGCTGCATCCTGCATCCCGCTCGGGGTTTTGATGGGTGTGACACCTTGAGAAGCCTTGAGATGTTTCCAGTGAAGGTGAAATTAAAAACTGCTTGGTATCTCTTGCAATTTATTTCATTAGGGAAGCACTGAAAGTGAGAAAGGTACTCGGACAGCCTGCAGCAGCAGCACAGGCTGGGGAGTGCCTCTGGTCCTGTGGCGAGCAGAGAACTGGACCGGAGGGTTAAACACAGCTCTGTGAAGGAGAACCCCCAGTTTTGGGCTGAACCAAAACAAAAAACACCCACAGAAGCTCATGCAGAGGGCTTGTAGAGAAATAATGCAAATGTTTTGCTGGTGTTTAAATAGGATATGGAGGGGACTCTTCTGTCCCGTTGCTGGTGGCTCCAGTACAGCCGGAGATGTGCCAGGAGCCGCTCCTGCCCCAGCAGCCTGCGGCACCTGCAGGATCAGCCCTGAGGCAGCTAAAAATAACTCCTCTGTGCTCTTAAATTAAAACAATGCCTCTTTTCGGTGTAGTTTGTGAAACCTCATTCCACAAGGGGGCTGCAGGCACGCTGGAAATTTAGCAGTTGGCAGGCTGGGGAGTGTACCTGGGAGAAAGGATGCCTGATCCATGTGGGGCTGCCCAAGCATGGGCCAAATCCAGAGGGAAATGGTCCCTGAGGTCAGAGTGGTGCCTGTGCACGGCTTTTCTGAAGGTGTGACAAGTGGCTTTCTGAGAAGCTCAGCTGTGCCTTCAGCTGGGGATGGTGGAAAGCAGGAGGAAAAGACTGAAGGGTTGGGATGCAGAGCTGCATCAGCACACTCCTGCTGCTTCTACCCCAAAGGTCCTCCAGATTAATTGGGTTACCCGAAATATCCTTTCACCTGTGTTTAATTAAGAGAAGCGTGGCTGTGTGAGATCTCACTGATGCATTGCCTGAAACTTGGTATCTGGAGCAGTATCAGCTGACCAACAAATAGTTAGTTAATTATTAATTTGCTAAAGATTATGTTTAGAAGGGTAGATCACCTTGAAGTGTTGCTTTCTATTATCTTTCCCAGCCAGGTAATGAAAGATTTCAATTTAATGTGACATGACAAACTACAAACAAGTGTGTTTTAGGCTCAGGCAGGTGAGGAAGCTGGGGGTCCTGGGGGGTGCTGCTAAGGACTGTGTTTTCCACACCATGCCTAGCCAGGATTAGGTGTCAGCCTCCTGCCTGGCATGTTTGGGATCTCTATAGATCCTCTGTTTAGGAAATAATTTATATCTTGGGTTATCATGAGTAACTTGTGAATGATCTTGCATCTTTCAGTACTTTGAAGCTTTTCTTTTCAGAAATATTAGCTCACCCTGCTGTGCACAGTAGAGAGCCCTCTGTCCCAAACGACATCAAAGTGCTTTATGGATGGTTTTCCAACTTTATTTATGCCATGCTGGACTTTTAGGTGAAACACATGGGGACACCCCCTTGCCCTGTCCCTGCAGGCTGGCTGGTGCAACAAGCAGGCAGCTCTGGGAGTGCAGCCCTTTCCCAGCCAGACCTTCCCACCTGGCTCTTCCCAGCTGCTGTTTGCAGGAGGGAATTTTCCCTCCAGCCTAGGTGAAAAAGTCGAGGCCAGTTGCTAAATGAGTGTTGTTCTTCCCATCCACCACAGAAGAGCTGCCCCGTGGCCCTGGCTGAGGTGTGACAGAGGGAGCAGCTGTGGGCTCTGTGCAAAGCTTGGCCTTGGCTGGAGGTGGAGCATCTCCATCAGCTTTTGGTCTCCTTCCAGATGTCCCTGGTTTAGCTCACCCCTCATCACTTTGGCAGATTTTGCCAACTGGGCTGCAAGAAATGCAAGTGGAGGATTGTTCACCCGCTGCCCAGAGCCCAGCCCTGGTTAGCTGGGGGTGGGAAGGGGAGCATGGGCATAGGTGGAGAACTGTTGCCATCCCCTGCAGGCTGGGAGCTGCTCTTAGCATCCCAAATCTGCTTTCATGGTTGCAGGTCAGAAAGAAAAACAGAGGAGGAAAAATAGTTTTACTTGCAGGGGTTGGACTTGATGATGTCAGAGGTCTTTTCCAACCCAATCGATTCTATGATTCTATGATATTTGATAAAATGCACTTTAAAAAGCGTGGCAAAAGTTTTTAAAAAAACATGAATGCTGGAAGATGGATTTTAAAAATGAGCAATTCCCCAAATATCAAAGCTTAAGAGGAATTTGATCTGTACATGGTTCTGAAAGGGAAGAAAAGCAGGTAAGATCATTGAATGATGTGATACTGCTGATCATCTGCTCTGTTTAATGCTGCTTTTGCGATTTGACAAAAAAAGTCACTGAAGGTTTTTTTTTTGTTTTGTTTTACATACTTGGAATCTCTTCAAGTCAGAATCCCGGAGGAACACAATGTCTTACTCGTAATATACACTGTACAAAAATTACTTTTTAATTAGTAACACTTGCTAATTGCTATTTTAGGCAGCATTTGTAGAACAGCAGAGTACAGTACTGCACTTCTGCCTGTGTACAATACAGTCACTGAAAGCATGTTTTTGACATGTGAACTACGTGTCTTGCTGTACCTAAACTCCATCAACCCAGACACATCAATAATATGTTTAGCCCTGTAAATGTCTTTCCATTGTGCTCATCACCCTATTATGGCAATTGCTTCTTAGGTGACTTTCATTTCTCGCCAAAGCGTAAAACACCCCATGATGCATGAAATGTGGGATTTGCATTCCCATTTGAAGCCTCGAATTCAAAAGTGTGTTGGTGCCTGGTTCCTCGAGGGCCTGTGTACGTCAGTGCAGGGTTCTGCAGGGCAGTGTAGGGGGGTAGCGTCAGTGCTGGATCCTGTGGAAGAACGGAGAAACTGGGTTTTGGTTTCTTGTAGGAAAAGGTGGCACTTGGTTTCCCCGGTCATGCAAGCAAAAGGGTGGGTGGTTGAACACTTGCAGCAGCACCAGCTCTTTGCTTTAACTAAGCTGGGCACGTATCTAAATTATAGTTATTCCCTCCTGGCTGCACTCCTGGAGAGCAAAACCCCTTTGCCTTGTCTCCCTGCTGATGTGCTGTTGTGACACCAGGCAGAGCCATCCGTGTGTCCCTGTGCTCCTGGTGCCCTCAGGCTACAGTAGGAAATCTCTGTTGCCTTCGGCAAGGTGCATTATACTCTCTCCTTTTCTCCAGCTTCACTACAATCCTTTTATCCTGTGGTATTTATGCTGGTAAAGGAAAAGGGCTGTGTAGTCCTATACTTGTATCTTAAGTAGCTGCACACATTTTATGACATTTAGGTATCGCTGGGAAGTGAGAAAAGTTTCAGTGTTTTGGTTAAAACCATTCTTTAAACTGCTACACAAAGTTTTCCGTAAACTCTTCCTGTTTACACCAGGTGAGGATCTGATTCCTTTCTCTGCTTTCGGTTTGGCACTGCCACTAACTCTAAATTCGAGATATTTGCTGTTTCTGCTAGGAAGGGCCGGGGTGGGGGGGAGTGGGGAGGAAGGAAATTTTGAGAAAAAACTCCAACTTCTACATTTATGAGAGTGATTTTAATAACTTCAAGTTGCCCGTGCTAATCCTTTAACAGGAAGGGGGTTTGAGAACTGACCCAACCTCCTTTCCTTTCATTCGATCCCCAAACACCTGCAACTCTCAGCAGAGTAATCTATGAATCACCGTGTCTGTCGTCCACTTATTGTCTTGTCTAGTGCACTCCACGGTGGAACTAATCAACAGCCCTGAATGAAGCATTGCTCCTGAGCTGAATTCCTTAAAGCTCCTGAAGTATTCAGCAAGGAGGAGAAATCTTTTAGTATGATTTGCTCCACATTCCAAATTCATTTATAGAAAGAGAATAGATGATTAACAACGGGTCGAGAGACACAGATTTAGCACTGCTTTGCCCTGACCTGCCCTGAGTTACTCCTTCCACTTCCCAGGCTGTTCTAATAAGATGGGTTCACGGAGTGGGATGGCAAAAGCTGCTTGAATCCCCTGCACCCAGCTGTCTTAATTTGCTTTATTTGCCTTAATGAAGAAATCTGGTTCCTTAATCACAGGTGAACGGAAAAGGTCACTTGCCACTCTGACAAATGGGTTTACCCTGAGCTGTTTGTGTCGGGCTCACAGATAGTGTGTTTTTCTCCCCCCTTTTCTCCCCCGCAATGAAATGCCAACGTCTCTGCGGCACCTCCTGTTGCGGCCATTACCTGTGGTGCCTGGGCTGCCTGCCAAGGAGCACCCTCGGTAGCAACAAAAGCATAATCATTTCCAGTTGGAAAAGGCTGAGCTGTAGTAATTTTCCTCTTTGAAAGCCGCAGCAGCCGAGCTCAGGTTAAGCAGGAGGACATTTGGTTCTGGGACATAGCACAACGAGGGTGCAAAACTTTGTCATCTGCAGCAGCCATCTGGGGGGACCGTGAGGTCCCCAAATATGTTCTTCATCCCCACCAAGCAGCATCCGGCTGAACTCGGTGGTGGGGTGGCGAGGGGAGGTTTGCAGTTTGCAGATGCCTCTGTTTTGGCTAGGTGTGGGTGGGAAATAATACAAAAATGGGTGGAAAAGGATTAATTAACATCTCCTTAATGAATAGCTGGTCTGCAGAGGGATTCAGAAGAGTGAGTGGTGTAAAAAGGGCACCCTGCACCTCCCAGGACTGGCTGTGCTGGCCAGCAGCACTTTGAGGGCACATTGCAGGCCCTTTCCCAACTAGAGCAAACCTTGGGCTTGCTGACCCTTGCTGCTGGCTTTGGTAGGAAACTGCAGCACGAAAACCATGCCTTCATCCCGATGTGCCTACTGGAAAAAGCCAGCTGAGCAGTCTCACGCAAACCCTGGTTAGTGGCTTACTCCAGGAAATCCTTCTGCAACTGGTGCAAAAAGGGAAACCATTTCAGAAAGCAGCTTAAGGGCTGTGCAGGTACGTGCAGGGAAATAATTTCTTTCAGGTAGGGCTGAAAACCTCTTGATGTGTGTAGAAGACAGAGAGCACTCAGAGCATGTTCACGGTGATGTATGTTTATCACCACGTGTGAACTTCGTGGACACGTGGGCTGTGGAAAATAAAACCTCTGAGAAACAGCCCAGGAGGTTTGCAGAAGTATCACCCATGCAGAGCGGTGTTCAATGTCAGCTGAAGATGAAGCTCTTCTCCAGGCCCTGGGTGCTCTCAGACAGCTTTGCTGGCAGCCTTCTTGGGTCACATAAAAAATGACTTGGGTCAAACCACAGATGTTCTGACTGGGTGTTGAGATGCACTCTTGTTTGCTTCGCTGGAAAAAATGTCTCTTTTACTTCACACTTCTGTTTTGAAACAAAAAGCGAGGTGGGAGTTGGTCCAAAACAGAGCTTTCCAATTTTATTTGGCATTTAAGTTCTGCTATTTTGGAGTAATAGTCAAAAAGATAAAGCTCTGTCTTGCAGGGACGTCCTTGGACGTGGAAAAATGCAGCAGACAGGTGACTGGCAGGAAGTGAGAGCGGCTGCTCGCACGCAGATGCGGGCGACTAAATAAGTTTTTGAGATCATCGTTCCTGTTCAGGTCTTTTCCTTTGATTCTTCAGATTATTTTTATGTCAGAGGCAAATAAGAAACAAAGACAAATCTGCAAAATGATGGGCTGGAGTTTATTGGAGCAGGAAAATAAGCCATTCACACCACTTCCCGGTTTACTGTGAAAGGCAAAATCATTCACAAGGGTGAATCATGGCAGCTTGAGCTGCTTGAAATGACTGTTTTCTGGAGTTAAATTGCTGCTGGCATGCATGGACTAAACAAGATGTTAGTTCAGTTCCTTTAAAAGTACAAGTTTGCTTTAGCTTTGATTTCACATGTACTTTCGCCGTGCCAGTGGATGGCCTTATTTTCTGACAGATGACATTTCAGAACATCTCTCTGTTTCCTTTGGGGAGTTAAGTAATTTCAAAGAGAAAATTCCATCAGAGATGGTGGAAAAAATGCACTCACTCCCATCTCCAAGAGCCAAAACGGCAAGACAAGATATGAGCTGCACTTCTTCAACAACTGAAACTGTTGCTGGTGAAAATGGATTTTGGAAAGAAAACTGCTCCTTCTGCCTCCTGGGTGAAAGCATTAATTCATCCAAGTTTCTGTGAGAATCTCCTTTGCATGGACTTTCAGAGCCAGCTGGGTATCTGTGACTTTTATAGATACTAAAAGTACTGTACAAGAGCTGAATATGACATCTCTAGAATGTGTTTTTTGGCAGGTCTTATTCCTTCCCAGGTGTCAGTGACAGGTGGTTTATTACAACAAAAATATAGCTCCTGAACTTCAGCTATTTGGACCGAGGTAGGTGGGAGAAAACCTTTTGGAGCCCAGATTTAAGAGCAAATAGGTACTTCTCCAGCACAGCAGTTCCTGCCCTTCTGGCTCCTCCTGATCATGCTGTTCTTTGGAGTTTCATACCTTTCTCTGCCTGCAGGGAGCAAAACCCATTCCCTGCAACCTGACCAAAATATTCTTGCTCTGTTCTACCAAATTTAACCTGCACGTGCATGGGCAAAATATCTGACAAGAGCATCTGCTGTGATGCCTCCTCGTGCCAAAGCTTTCCATTTCTTCCAGTTCACAGACCACTCAGGTGGGATTTATCTGCTGTAGGTGTCTGTGAGCGCTCCTACCTGAGCAGGTGGTTTAGATTTCCTTTATACTTGACAGACAGCTCGTAGAATGTCATCTCACCTCAAACTGCACATCTAAACTGAGTCCCCTGAACAGTCTCTCCCAGAGCTGAGTTTCCTGCAGGCTGGGTGAAGCTGATGTGGGTATTGTAAGTGTCCAGAGCCGGTGGTGGTGGATCCCGGCGTAGGATGTGTGCAGACAGCAGAGGGTGCTGGAGTTTTTTCCCTTTGAGTGCACCTCCAAGGTTGCGGGATCATTATAACCTCAAATCAATTGGCTTTTATTCTGATTGCTGAACACACAGAAGCCAGGCAGGTACAGCAAGAGAGGAGGTACTGAACTTGAGTTAAATGGACAATGTCACCTTCAAAAGTCACACCTCTGCCAGAACTTCTCTATCTACCAAATCAGTAAGTGAAGACTGAGATTATCATGATACAAATAAACAGATTTTATTTTTTTAATGATTTTTTTACAAGAATTTTCCTCTCTTAAAGCATTTTAGAACCTTTTTTTGGTTTGTTTTTCCTCCCAGGAAATTCAAAAGGAAGGCTCTACAGTCCTTTATTTCAGAGAAGTCTGAGTCCAAAAAATTTTGCTGTCAGAAATTTAACTTGCAGCCATCCTCCACCTCGAGCAGCTTGCCAGTATAGTGTTATACAGATCAGGGTAACCATGTCATCAGCTGGCATCTTACAGCAACATCCAGATCTGTACAACAGAAGAGCTTCACTCAGGACCAACAATCCTATAGCCATGGATGCAGGAAGGGGTCCCCTCTAAATGTCAGTGGTAAGACTTTCAAGAGCAGGGTTTAAAAGAAGCAAGGGTAGCAAACCAGGGTGCCAGACTGTAAGGCTGGAATAACTCCCTTAAGCTCAACAGAGCTTAAGTGACTTAAAATTCCCAAAGTCAGGCTTTCTCTGTCAGGACATGGATGCACAGGCTGATTGCAGAGTCAGTCTGAAATTCAGCCTCGCTCCTCAAATCCCACCGAGGCATGCCATGAATGGAGGAGCTCGAGGGCTGTGTTTTGGGCTGTGTCTTGGGCTGTGTCATGTGTGCTAGCACAGGTACTGGAGTTTTTGGTGGTCCTCATGGCAGGGAGTGGGAGTGGGTGTAGGGTAGCAGCTGCTTCACCTTCCAGTTCATGCATCTTTACATCCATCCATGTTTAAAAGGACAAATTTCGCACCACAGGTTACAACTCCAACTGATGTCATAGCCAGGATTAAAACTTGGGAGTGACTGGCTTCTCGCCTATTTATTAATCTATTAAATCACACAGTCTCTCTCGCTGGTTACTGGGATTGCTTGGCAGCAGCAAGCCCAGGCCAATGTCTGTGCTGGCTCCGTTACCACATCAGCCTGGTTGCCAGCTCAAGGGCATCCAGTCAACAAATGTCTTATTTTTGGATTCTCCCTTTCTCCTGAGACCACTGCTATGAAGAATGACCTCCCTTACCTCATTCACCTTGTTTGCTGTTCCCGGCCCAGATAGTGCCGTGGCTATTGCATGAGTCAATCGTCCCATGGAGTGGTGGTCTCGCCGTGATGTTTTCCTTAGCATTTGAACCAGAGCAGTGGTTGGCATCCGCAGGACGGTTCAGATGAACATAGAAAAGTCTATATTTTAGTCATGTTAAAGCTATGACTAAGCTAACAAAAGTCAGGAAATCCAAACTGTGGATTGACACGTTGTCCTTGGATTGCCCTGCCATGTCTAGGCAAGGGATGGCGGCACACACGGGATGGAGCGTTGCGGTCCATGGGGAGGTGCTTCCTTGTACAATGTTCTGAGGGTGGGAGAGCAACTACAAATACAGTTGCCACCCTGATGGTTCATTTCTCTTCTTTTTAAGGTCAATCTATTCCATTCCAGCAGTTAACTTTTTTGTTTGCAAAAAGTAATTTTGAAAAGCTCTGTGGCTTCCTTGCATTGAAGTAGAAGTTGTCTTTCTGGAACTGAAACTTAGGGTGGTTTCTCTGCCTCTGAAGGGTACATACACAACTGTCTGGCTCAGAGGGCCTTTTGCACATCAACACCCAGAAACAACCTTCCATGTGCATGTGCCATTTCCCAGTTGTCTTTTTCTGTAGCTGACATCACTTCTCTGTTTTGATAATTTTTTTGTTTATTTCCCCCCCATATGCATTTACAAGTGACAGCCATCTTTAGGAAATGCACTGTGAGAATCCAGAATCTTCCAGTTTGCCTGCAATAGAGAGACGTAAAGAGTCACAGATTGTTATGCTAAACTATGGTTTTTATGAGTACTTGGAAAGCCTCATCTCTGTTTCTTATTAGAACTGGTAAAATTATTCAGATGGAAGTTAATTTTTGTAATTTCCAAATTTCTGGTTCTGTTCCACAGTGTAATTCTTTAAAAACGTTTTGCTTCTCTCATTATCAATGTAAAAGGGTAATTTTAATTTTCTTTCCTTTTGGCAGTGTTGCACGTGCAACATTCAGTGTTTACAGCTTTTGCTGAGCGGACTGACCCAGTGTTAGGGTGGAACGGCTGGACAACTTGATGCGAGAAAGAATGACATTTAAGTACAGGACTGAAGTCTGCAAACCGATAAGCAGCAACAATCCCAACTGGAGCAATCCAGGCTCTCCTCCGCTATCTCTCGGGGCGGCTGGGCCTTACAATTGCCCTGCAACTTCCTCCTCTCTCCTTGCAAGGAGAGGACGGGAATTTGCTGAAGGCTTTTATCAGCAATATGCATCTGCCCCCATTCTCACTCAGCAGCTCTTGCCAACCAGTGGGAAAAGTCGGGCCAAGGCGTAATCTGCTCCCAGCTTGCTTCCTGCTGCTGTGCCCCAGGGATGGAGGAAGCAGACAAGTGGCCCTGTGTGCTCTCTCTGCCAGGCCCAAAAGTTCAAGAGGCTTAGGAAGACAGAGGAGAGTTTCTTGCTCTCTTTTCCAGGGACACTGTATTCTTAATGCTGGAATATAGTAAGAGTCTGTAAAGATGAGTTATATGGGACAAACCCCAGATGAGCCTTACAGCTTCAAGCTCTTTGGACATCTGCTGAGTGCATTTTGACCACTTGCTCTGTACAATCTGATATTAAGGTGCTATCTGAAGAGTCTTCCAGTCAGATGAAGTGTTTTCAGGTTTCAGTTTGTACTTTTGCAGTTTGAGCGTACCTGGGGCCACCACTTGATTTATTTGTTTGCCAGTTCAAAAACCAATTTTGCATCCAGAGTTTCTCTTGTGTCTACAAAAGTTGTTTTTGAAGAATTGTGGAGTGGAAGGGACATCTCTACTCCTTTTGTGTGAATTTAAGTAAGTTTGGTAAAAGCTTCTGGGTATGAAAGACTGATATACAAGGCCAGGGAGCGTGATGGGGTCCCACCATGTGCTGGAAACCACCAGTGAGATGCAGAGCTGAGGCTGTGCTGTTGCAAAGCACCACAAGCCGTCCAGATGTGGGCAAAGGCAGCCTTTTCACTATTTATCTGCAGCCATTGGGTGCAACAGGGTCTTGATCCCCAAATAAAGCCATGAGGTGCAGCTCTGGTATAAACAGGAGGAACACGATCTCTTGCCTGTGCTGGTGCATAAATGGGAGAAAACACTGCCTGAGTCAGAAAAGCCATGTTTGTTCAGGACTGGACAATAGAACTAGAACTGAACATTAGAACTAAAACTAAACATTTGTTTCTCTGTATTTTGATTTCCCCTTTCCCTCCCCACCAAAGGAACCTCATTGGTGAAATCTTGCTTCTATTTAAATCATGGGAGTTTTGTCTTAAGACTTTTACGGTGCCAGAATTTCTCTCCATGTGCTTTTTTTAGCACCTGAGCTTAGGATGGGTTCAGAAGTAGTCAGCTGCAATTAGGAGGTTGCTCCCAGCCCTTCTGTGCTGTATCAAGGTCTGGAGTTAACAGGGCAGTCGCAGAGCGTGGCACATAATGCATTTCTGCATTAAATACACCCACATTATCTTACATCCCAAGCAGCCCAGATTGTCAGTACACAATTATGGGTTTTGCTGGGTTTATTTTGATTGGCCTGCTCTCAGTTTTCCATAGTGGTACTCTATTTGTAAAAACAGATCATTAATGATAACAACAGATGACATGTGTCTGAAATATGGGGTGGATGAGGGAGTTAGTTTTTCTTCCTATTTTTTTCTTCCTGAGTGTCTGCACTTTGACAGCACGTTTGCCAGGCTGTCACTTGGTTGAGAGATCCACAAGATTAGGACCTCATTGTGTGAATGTTTTCACAGCACTTGTTGCTATAAAGAATCTTCACACTTTGGTGGATGAAATCTGGACTCCTAGACACAAACTGTTAAGAAGCAATCATAACAATTAGCTAATGTGTCAACAATTAGCACTTTCCATCAACCAGCATTGAGTGGAACCTTCTTCTTATCCATAGGCAGACAAAAATGCAGTGATGTAGTAAAGAAAAGCAGTGAAGTTGGCTGGGCTCGTCCCTTGCTGTAGCCAGCAAGCTCCCATGGGCATTGTTTACAATGATTATTCTTCCATTATGATGTTATTGCACAGGTCAGGGGTGGTAGCTAGACTG
Source organism: Acropternis orthonyx (assembly GCA_035583155.1). NCBI lineage: Eukaryota > Metazoa > Chordata > Aves > Passeriformes > Rhinocryptidae > Acropternis > Acropternis orthonyx. The sequence goes on along the minus strand of JAWWEU010000011.1, from coordinate 3,881,072 downwards.
AAAATAAGCTTTTTTTTTCCCCTTTTTTTTTCCCCCTTAAACTCTTGGCTGCTTTTACAAAAGTACAACAGAAACAACTGCTGTGAAAAGGTCAGCCAGTAACAGTACTTTAGTGTTTAACTGGTAAATATTTCAAAATAGTATTTCTAATATTTTACCATTTGGAAGTTTTTCAATGCATCTCCAGCCCAGCGCGACTCAATCATTGTAAGATTTCCACGGTCTCCGCTGGGAATTCTTTACAATGGGTACATTATAGTCTGTTACTGTATCTACCACCAGTTGGTCAGAATTTGTTTTAATATCTTTTTATATGGTATGTTACTGGCAGTAATATAAAAAGCTCTGTTTCTGAAGTATTTTACATATCTCCATATGTAAGCACTGAGGAGAACTGAAGGTAGTTCTTCTGACGTGACCTTGCAGCCACTCTTACCCACACAGTAGCTTCTTAGAGGACAGTGCATTTGACTGGAAAGCAGATCAGTGCCTTCTCCAAGGAAATGTGTTTTGGAATGTTTCCTGTAACACATGGCGTACTGTGAGACGAACATAAAGTACTGCAGCATCAGTGAGGGTTTCTCTGGTTAATTTTGGAGCCAGAGCCAAAGTGAAAGCATCTTAAAAACAAGCAGCAGTTTCTAAAAGTAACGCTCTGCTTGACTGCAGGCCAGAGCGACTGATTTAAAACAGGGCACGGTGCTGGAGCACAGCCTCTCCTGGTACAGCAGCCTGGGCCATGTGTGCATGTTTAGGGATTATTTGACAGCTCAATAAAGAAGGTGTGGTAATGTGAACAAAAAGGTGGTGGTAAGGATGCAAATAAAACCAACAGTAATCAAAGTTTAATGATTTCTCTACGTTCAGCATGTGCTGTAACAAAGGAAAAGGACAACTCTGTGGTTTAGGGACAGACGCCGCATGTCCCCAACTCTTCCCAAATCTCCCTGAGCCTGCAAACCCAAGACCTCAACGTATCTCACTTGCCTCCTTCTTAATCCCAGTTCTTCCCTGTCCCTTCCTTCCAGTCTGGGACATTGTGATACTAAACAAATGTTTGAGATTTTTGGAGTGGCAGGGGGAGGGGGAGCATAATTACACTAAGGATTATTAATATGGGAAATATGGTCAATAAATGTGAGAGGGGTTGAGTAATGCAGGAACATTCTTTACAAATTCTTTAGTAACGGAGTAGGCAGAGTGCCACAGACAAAGAAAATCCTCTGAATTGCAAGAGTGTTCTTATGGCTTTTGCCAAGACGATGACAAAACCCCTTCTTTCTTCCCGCATTAGGACTCCTATTCAGCGATACACTTAAGCATGTTTTTAAATTCCGCTGACATTTGAAAGCACTGTTGACTTTAATAGGACTTAAGCACCTGTTCATGGTTAATTGTGTACTTTTTGGGCTTTTCTTGAAGAAAAAAAAAAAGAAGATGGATAGACTTAGGCATGTGCTTAAAGTTAAGCAGGTGCTTAAGTGCTTTGCAAAGCTGAGGGCTTAGAACTGAGTCTAATCTCTTCTGAAGTCAGAGGGTGGCTTTTCCCTGCAGTGTGCCTGGTGGTGAGGAGCAAGTTGTTTAAGTGATAAAATACATGGGAAATATCTGAAAGACTTTTTTTCAACAGCACCCAGTGATGGGTGTCAGCTGCTGACACCTGAATTATGAAATGAATTTACAACCAGACTAAACGTACTAAACCAAAGGCTCTTTGAACATTTACAGTCACAGGTGAAGATAATATCACTGGGTAACTCTAATTATACACGGAAAAAAAGCTTTTTCATTTTTGCATTAATACTAGAGTTGCTCCTGGCCAGTGAAGCGGGATTGACAACCCTCAGGTAAGATGGGAGAGAAGAAATGTTTTTTTTTCTCTGAGAAAGGGCTGCTTTGGTGTAGGCAGTGATTGATAGTTTAGAGAAAACAGTGCCAGAGGTGTCTTTCCTGCCTCTTAGTCTGGAATTAGGCAACAGGCTTTTGGGGGATGGCGGAATTACAGTGTCTCCCTCTTCTTGAGAACTGCCCTGGATGTCTCTTCACTCCTTGTCTGAGAGCAGAAGAGAAGGGTTCTTCCCTCTTTCTTTCTCTTCGTTCATATTACAAGTCAGGAACTGTCTTGTTGGAAGGTGATGAGTAATGCTCAGTGATGTGGATCCTGCCTGGGATTTCTAGGTAGTGCAGCAGTGCTGATTTTGGCTGGGGTAGAGTTAACTTTCTTCACAGTGGCTAGTATGGGCCTGTGTTTAGGATAAAAAAGAAAATTATTACAATATATTTAAAAATTTGAAAAATAGCCAAATGAATGTAAATTTGGGGATCAGAATCTTGCTTTAATGTTAAAGAATAGTACCTTGGCTTTTCCCCTCCCATCATCTGCTGAGCACAGAGCGGAGCAGCGCTTATGTTTTCTGATGGTAAACATCCTAAAAGAAAGTCCAGATGGGATGATCTGAGGTGTGATGTCAGTGTGAGTGTTGCCTTCAAAGTCTGTACACAGCCCCACTGTCCTCTTGGAGAAACCAGAAAAGGGTGACTGCCACCCTCCTGCTCCCCCTAAGCCTCAGCTGTCCCGCACTGTGAGGGAGCTGCGGGCTGGGCTGCAGGAACTGTGCGGGCTTTGGCAGGGAAGGGTGGCGGCTGGTGCAGATCTGAGCTGTGGGTCCTTCTCCTGCGGTGGAGCTTGACCTTGAAGATGCTGCAGAGGTGATGGTGATGCACCACGACAAGGCAAATCTGAAAACACAGGTGCCTGGGGAAGTGAGCAAGTTCTCCACCAGCGCCTTGGCCACGAATCTTGCCGTATTTGGTGGTTTTATCAAAGCTCCATTTCCTTCAGTACTGTGAGTAAGTGACAGTCTTCTATTAAAGTCTATTAACGTGAAAGTCTTCTATTAAAAAAAGAAAACAAACAAAAAAAGAAAATAAAGAAGTTTCCAGCCTTTGTGGCAGCAGAGATAAGCTGGAAAGTGTGAGCCAAAACCGTTCCCAAATAAAAAAAAGCAAATAATTAAAATCCAGCATGAATTTGTAACAGCAACAAAAAAAACCCCAAACCCAAAATAAACCAAAAATTAAGCTGTATTGCTTGCTGAGTGAATTTGGGTGGTGGAGATCAGCAGCACTGTCTTACTCATGGGACGCTGAGGGATGTCTGGTGCAGGTTCCCCTGCCCAGGACTCTGGTGGAGATTTAACCCCTGCACCATGAAACTGTGATAAAGTTAAATGCAGTTTAAGTGATTCAGCGGGAATTATGGGGCTGTGGCTGGAGGGATGGATTCCTCACCTGGCTGTAAGGGTTTTTGGGGAGGATGTACGTACGTCAGCTGGACAGGAGGAGTTTCATCCTCGGTCAGGAATCTGGTAATCAGAGCAGAGTGTTTCACACGAGAGCTGCCAATTCCTGTCCACACCATATCACAGATTAACAGGAAAATAAAAAAAACTTGAAAATGATAAATTTTTTTCATATTCAACTTCTTTAAAAAACCGTTCATATGGGAGAATGGCAAGCAATCCTTTCCACTACAGACAGGAGAGCAAAAACAAGAAGAGCCAGGTGCTCCAAATAAGAAAATGTCAGGAAGGCTCTATGTCTCCGCTGAGCAGCCTGTGCTATAAATTGTGGCAATGCCACCACTGTGACCTGGAGCCTGGGGGAAGAGAATAGTATAAAAATGATAAATCACAGCCAGAGTTCCAGATCTTAATCAGACAAAGAAAGCCGGTTCCATTATCAGACAGATTTATATAATCGCTTACTAATAATGCTGTCTTCTTCCTCCGGTTTCTTTTCGTAGACGTGGGGTAAGACCCCAGACAGCAATCCTGAGGTCACATCTGTCCTGAAGTCGGAAGGGACCAGTGCTTTTCCAGCCTGAAAAACTGCATCACACAGGCAATAGTTTGCTTGCATTGTTCCCTGCTTGAACTAGAGCATCTCTCAGGAAAGCAGTGAATCTGCTGCCGAGTGAGTGCAGCATCTGGTGAACTTTCCTAACACTTATTTTTGGTGGTATTCCTTCCTTGCAGTGTCTCCAGCTTCCAGCCACTGCTCTCATATATTGACTTACTTCAGCTCCAGAGATTTCCATGGTCAGACCAACATGATCTTTCCCCTTACTCTCCCTGTAAGCTAAAGAAGCTGATCCCCATGTTTTTCTGTCAAAGGCACACTTTCTGATTTTTATTGCTCTTATTTGAATCTTCTCTGGCATTTCACATTCTTTCTAAAATTAGCGGTGCTGGACCCCGTGGCAGTTTTCCAGGAGTATTTTCTTTGGTATCACTGTGGTGTCCCAGGCAGGTCTGTCAGCCTGATTCCTCTGCTGACCAATTGTCTTCCCTACTCACAGGTCCTCAATTTTTGCATCTTCTGAATATTAGTCAGGTGTCTTTTCCTTTTCATCGTTAAAAACTCTGATTGTGGTGATGCCAGAAATTCATTCTTGTAGGAGTCTTGGGAAATCACAGTTACCTGACAATTATTTCTTTTTGCAGTTGCATTTAAACTTGTCTTTAGGTGAGTGTTGGTGTCATTCTATTTAATTCCACTGTCAGATAAAATATAATCATTTACTAGTAAAAAGTCGTCACCATATCTCAGTTCCCAAAATATGATCCAAGGATTTATATTCTAATATAAATCTATAACTATTATTCAGCCAAGTATTTTGAACAGTTTAAGAACATTATATAACCAGAACTACCTTTGCCAGATAAACTTATGTAAAAAAAAATTACATTTACTTTGGTAGGCTCTATTATCTATAAATACATATCAATTAGCATTAACTATAAATGTATTGCTGCAGTTTCTAAAGAAAAAAACCTTGTTGGTTAAGAAAATAAGAACAATTTGCCTGCTCTGATATCAATTCCATCTGATTGTACCTGGCCCATCTCAGATTCCAGAACCAGGCTGGGTTTCCTTCAGTCCTCTGAAACTGGCACTTTATTCTTACAAATCTACAGTCACAATTTGGGGGATGTCTCCTTCAGCTGCCAAAAAACTCTTGCCTGACAATTTTTTTGATAAGTTAATATATATATATAAAAAATATCTGGCTTTCATAGCTGCAATTTAATTCCCTTTTGGGTTATTTTGACATCGGGTCATCATTGAATATTTGTGTGCTATGACATTTTCCCCCAAATATTTTGCAGAAGAATCTGTTTGAGCACTTCTTGAGTTTGTATCTTATTTTTGACAATTAACTAGTACCATAATTCAGATAATTTTTGTTCCTACTGAACTTGAGTTTTTCTTGTGTCATTGTTTTCCTCTGGCAAATTTCCGTAATTTATAGCTTGAAATTAACATTTATGGCTCTTAGCTTCCCTCTTTTCTGTTATATTTATATCAGCTCCCACTTCCCCTCTAAGTGACACTGTTTTATAGGTTTTCTGTTTGTTTGGGGTTTTTTTTTTAATTTTTTACTTTAGTGGTAACTTACTTTCTCAACTACAGAACAAAGCCTTGTAAACATCTTGTAAAACGTTAACTGATCCCAAGTATCATTCCTATACTTCCCTTTAATTTCTCCTCTCTCACTGAATGCTTCGGTAATTGCTTTCAGCTTAGTAAAACCATCCCTTAGAGCAGTAAGTGTGTTAACTGGTGGGACTTTTATTCTTATTACACATAATGAGCGTAATTAATGCGATTTCATGAGGACTGGGTGTCATCAGCATCCTGCTGTAATCCAGGTCATCGCAGTGCATGAATCCCAGTGAAACTGTATTTTCCCAAGCCCCCCGTATTACTTTCTAATTAAATTGGCGTTTCTCTGAGTGCATATTTTGTTGCTGAGGTCCATGTAGGCAGGCAGGGTAAGAGCATACACTTGTGCCATTTCTGTGCTCACAAAAACCCCCCGCCACAAGAAGATCAGTGTGTTGGGAGACGTCTCTGCAGCATCCTCATTTTCCTTGGAGGAAGGCGAACCAACGTGGGGAAGTGTGTGCCCCTGCGCTGTGAAGCGTGCTGTCCAGACACCTGTACATAACGTGGAGTTAAAGAGGGGAAATAATAGGGAAACCATTTCTGTTGTCATTTCCATTTGGATCATCCTCATCATCACATTTCAGGGTGACAGGTACAGAAATAATGTGTGAAAGTCTCTTTCCATGGTGCGCTTTGAAAGGCTGCACCTGCGTTCGAGTAGTCGGTCTGAAACAGGCGTGAGATAAAGGTTTGAGCTGTTTGTGTGCGTCTGGGTGTACTCCTGTATCTACACAAAATTAAATTATGCTTTAGTGCCAAACACATTTGAGTGGGCTGGGAAAGACTCTTGGGAAGATGCTGCGTCTTTTTGCTATGATATTTTCTGGTAATTAAACAGTTCTCTATTTTATAATAGTTAGTGAAAATGAGAGTGGTTGGAAGGGTTATTTCTGTCTGTTACTATTAGATTCTCCAGATTTGCTGACCCTGAATAATTAAATGTTTTTGATCACTCTGTTTATATTACCTAGAACTGAAGTAATTCTGATCCTTCAGCAAACTTGAAGCACAGCATGGAACATACTGAAAGGCGCCAAAAGATGAAACATTTCAGTTTTGTGGTTCACATCTGTCTGTCCTGAGACCAGGAGACCCATTATAACACACTTAGAGCATTTAAAAGCTCCTCAAGGTTGAAAGCCCCGATTAGGGCAGTATCTGTTCACGTGTGGGAGTCCTGCCTGTGCCAAATCTGGGAGCAAGGAGCCCTCGGGTCCCTCTTCTGTGGGAAAAGTTGTTAATGATGTTGGGTAGGGGGGGAAAAATAAGGGGAAAATGTAATCAAGGAGACCCTGACACTGAAGTGGAAATAGCAATGTACACATCCATCAGTTTGTACTGTTTTTACAGAGAGTATAAAATATTTAAACTGAAGCCATTAATCATCCTGCTCCTCCGTTCTAATCCATGGGAACCACAGGAGGTCACCAAATATGCATTTAATATAAAAGAATGAAAAATATTGGAGGGAAAAGTGGTGCAGTCTAAGAGTTAGAAATGCTAAGAGGAAAAAAAGAAAAATTCAAACAGAAATTTTGCTAGAAATGAAAATATTATTTTCATAATGTTCTGTTGGAAAATCATTACATTTTGGGCAGAAACTCAAAATGTATTTAGAATTAGCAAAAAACCAAAAAATAGCCAAGATAGAAATTGGTTTTACTTCTTGATATTTTTTAAAGATAGTGCTGGATAGGAGCATTCTTTATGTTGTTTATTTTGATAAAATCCCAAATTTCTCATGGAAAACAGATGCTTCTTGCAGAAGCCATTGCCAGGTTCACATTCCAGGTTTCCATCAGGTAATTTTGATGGATGTTTTAAACCCCTCACACTGCTGGGTTTTGTGATATTGCTCCCCCATTTTAATTTCTAAAAGTGAGAAGGGATGGAGGTGCCTTTTTCTGCCTTCACTGGATGCTTTGGGTGTCAGTGTGGAGAGGAAATCCAAGGACTGTGGCTAAGCTGCATCTCTGTGATTTATCCAATATTGTTTGAGATTCCTGGAGTAAGCCTGGCTATTTATTAGTTTATTTATTTACTGGCACTATGATGGTGTGTGGAGCCAGAGCTGGCTGTGCTGCCGGGGAATACACCTTGGTGGAGGGAGGTGAGGGGTGGGCAGGAGCAGATTGACTGCCCAGCCAAGGCATGGAAGGAGGAAATATTTCCATTATCCAGGGGCAGTATCCCATGGCTGCTCTAAGAGCTCATGGGGGTGCAAAGCAAGAGCGCAGAGCACTGCTGTGCCTTGTGCCGCCCGGGAACGCCCGGAGAGACAGAACACACGGCACAACTGTGGCTTTCCAAAACCTGCTTTCAGCTTTGGCACAATACAGCCACTGTGGAAGAAGACATTAGGAACAAAAAATAAAGCTTGAAGCTTCAAGAACAGGCTGCCAGAATTATTAAGAAAAACATCAAAATGATGCCATTAAAAACAGATGGGGATTCTATAAAGTATTGAAAAGAAAATGTTTAATTATGAGCCTTATGCAAAACCCATCAAAGTTGGATTAATATTATAGTGCTGTTGCTGTAGAGGGTTTAAGTAGTCCGTGGTGGAACATTAATCTTTCACTCCTTTAAAAATAATGTTTTCCTTTTGTTGATGACAAATTCCATCTCTTCACCGTTGAAATCATATATCCAGATTAATAGCATCTAACATAATGAAATCAAAAGGCACAGGTAATATGGATTAGTTTAGAAAACAACAACGAGGGGAAAAAAAAGCCCCAAGGGGGAAAAAAAGCTTCACTGGATGAATGCTTTTGTCAACATCACTGTATTTTTTCCTGTTGTTAAAGGATGAAGGGGTAGTCTCTGTTCATGGGTAACCTTGTCTGTCTGGGATATCTTGTCACGGCTGTACATCCGTACTGTTTCTAATCAAACAGAGAATGCTTTAGAATTTTTGGGGGTGAGGGAGTCTCGTCTGACTCGAGTTTCTGGAAGATTGCCCATGGCTGCACAATCTGAACACCTCTGGCAAAAAGTGCTGCTGTGAACTTGCCTCTCCCAGCTCAGCTGGCTGGAACAGCTAGAAAGAGTTTCGGGAATGTTATATAATAAATATATCTGGATTGTGGAGTTGCTGGTGCAGGGACAGTCATTTTGAGAGTGTAGGACTGCTTTTCTCACCTCCCCTCACTATGGCATTGCACTCTCCCCTTCATCTGTGAGCGCTTTGGGCTGCCTTTGGTGGATGCTCTGCCCACACAGACCAGGCAGTGACCAGCATTCCCCAGCATTCCCAGGATCTGTGTCACCCACCTGCATGAACAGATTTGCACCCCAGGCCAGGAGTTTCAGAGATTTTCCTTCTTCATCAATCAGTTTAAGCACTGCAGGAGATGGCAAATCCTTTTCACATGTGTCACAATGTTTTTGAATTGCCCAGAGAGGTTGTGGATGCCCCATCCCTGGAAGTGTCCAAGGCAAGATTGGATGGGGACCTGAGCAATCTGATCCTAGTGAGTGATGAGATGATCTGTAAGGTCCCTTCCAACTCAAACCATTCTGTGGTTCTGTGACTGCTTTTTGACCTGGTGGCGTTGGGCACAAGTGTGAGATGCTGCTTTGGGTTGGAGAAAGCCCCAAAATGAAACCTTTCCCTTCAGCCTGTCATCCTGGTGTCTGAACTTGGACCTCTTACATAAATAACAAGGGCAGATTTTGTTCCCATGACTTTTTTTTTTTTCTTATCACCTGTTCTCTCTTTAGGGCTGGGCTGTGGTGCTTGATGCACTAACCTGTGTGTTGGGATTCACTGCCCTAGCCATCCATCATGTCATTTCCATGTCTGCAGCCAAATCTTTGTGTACAAAGCTCTACCTGTGCTGTTTAGCATTCAGCTGTTTTATCAATGAACCATAGGGGCAAAAACTTGTTGCTGTATTCAGTTAATACAACAGGAAAATTTTTTCTTCTTCCCTTCCACCCGTCCCCCCCAAAAAAAAAGTTAAAATAATCTGTGCTATATTGAATCACCAGGTACACCAAAAGCAGGCTCTTATTTTAGCAAAAATATCAACACTGACTGCCAAGGTAGATTTAAGATATTCATTACAAAATATTTTGTCCTGGGCTTTAAGAATAATGCACTTTCACTACAAAGAAATGGTTATTCTGAACACTGGACTTTTTTTTTTTCTTTTTAGTTATTTACAATAGGTTTCAAGATTCAGAATTACCATGAAAGATTTACTTATATTGCAGTTCATGTAAAATTTAAAATCAATAAAGTAAATAAATTTAGCTTGTCTGCCCAAATCGATTTCCTCCTGTGCTAACGCAGCCCGGTAATACCGCACCTCCTTATCTCCGATGTCATCCTCCCGTGAGAGCTCCAGGGCTGCAGTGGTGCTGTGGTATCATGTCCTTTGCAACACGCTGTGCCTCCGAGTCACCCACCACTTCAGTATTTCAAACCCGGGTTTTGAGCACTGCCTGCCCCTGAACGGGCAGCTGCTGGTGCTGGGAGCCAGCCTCCTCCTCCTCCTCCCCCTCGGGGCAGTCCCGAGGATGGAGAAAGGGAATGCTGCTGCCGGCATAGAGGCAGGTATCCGGGCTTGAATGCAGGCAAGATGCGCATGGAAAAGAGCTGAGAGGTTCTTTGGCGGGGTAACCCCACTGGAGAGGGCTCCTTGGTTTTCCCACTTTCGTTTTCTAAAGATGCCAAAGCTCGGGACCAAACAGAGCTTCTTTTTTTTATTTTCTTTTTTAAAGTTGTATTTTTATTTTTCATTAATTTGTAGGATTTCAATGGTGATTAAAAGCAAACGTGTTCATCTAGCTGTTACACTGGTATTTTCCTGAGCATGAGAGATGGGGCAATTGCAGCGGGCACTGAAAGAGGAGCGACCCCAAGTGATGGATTTTCACTGTTTGTCCTCTTTTTCATACAGATGCCTTGGCCAGTTGTGAAAGATGATACACCTTTGGGACGTGCCCTGGCATGACTGGAATGCCACGCTGAAAGATCTTGGTCACAAATGTGGTAGCCAGTTCCAGGTTTTCCTCTTGGTAGTCTCGTTAGTGTTCCCCATGGAAGCACAAATGATAACCTAAGCCATGGACTTACCTTGCAGTGCTGTCAAGTGTGCTCAGCAGACACAGCTGCACCATTCATAGGATTTGCAACAATAATAATCTAAAACTGATGAGCTCTAAAAACATTGGATTTACTTATTAAAAAAGGAAACACATAAATACAAATGCTTTGATTCTGGGTCTGGCAAAAGGGTAACTGTTTTTATAGCCACACAAACACTGTTCTTTTAAGGCAGTACTCTGGTTTCATGTGAAGTGAAATGTTCTTTTTTTTATTACTTGTGAAAGAAAAGAAAATATCAACCCCGTCTGTCAGTGTTGCTGTCGAGTTTAAGATGGAGCACCCTTCCGGAAGCTGCGAGAGAGATGTCTATAAAATGTTAGGCAGACTTTAAAGGAAAACAAAAGGGAGAACAGAAAACAGAAAAGGAGAGGATCTAGTGATATAATAATAATGAAAAGAGGAGCAGATCTCTTTCTGATTTAAGTTAGGATAAATTCAAGTGAAACCAGTGATGTTGTGCTGCATTTATACCAGTTCAGCAGCAAAACGTTTGTGTATGTCCAAAACTCATGAATTTGAGCAAATAAACACAAGCTATGTAATCAGTTTTATTTATTTTCTGAGTCATGTCTGGTGCATGGAGGCAGAGGCTCCAGTTAGAGGAGTGGAGTTGTCCTTCAGGCTGGAGCTGATGGTGAACTTGGAGCATTAAGTCATAGGAAGTTGCAGGATCCCCATTTCGGCTCTGCTGCAGTGATTTTGCAGGTGATTTTGAGTATGGTGTGACTCTAGCCCAAATACAATTCTTGTACCATCCTGGCCAGCCTTGGAGAAAAGAAGATATGCTGGATTGGGTATGTGCATTAATGACCAGGTTTCCCAGATGCAGAGTTGTACAACTCCTGAGGCTGTTTGTCACTGGAAAACTTGGCCAAGATGTAGGGAATTGGGCTAATTAAGAAGATGTTAAACACAGCTCTGCAGTAACAGCACCTGACTGGCACGCTGTCTGGAACAGGAGGCTTACTGAGCCTGACTGTCAAGAAGCTGAGAAAGGAAGAGCCTGGTGTTTTATTAACTGCAAAATCGTCTTTGATTGCATTAGCAAGGCTCTCCTGCAGCAATCCAGCCTAATTTTCTGGGGAAGGCAGAGCGGGTGCCCGCAGGGGAACACTGTGCTCCGAAGGTCAGCCCAGGCTCTCATTTTCCCCCCTGTTTTTTGATAAAGAGCTCTATGTTGTCAGAAGTGAGCAGTGGTGGTTGCCTTCCTAAGCACCTACGGATAGGCTTGAACAAGTGCTTAGTTTAAAAACTACTGAGCGTCAAGTCAAGAGACTCGCTGTCCTGTTCTGCACTGCTGGGAATCAGAGCACTTCTCCTGGCGCCAAGATAAGGGGAAGGAAAAGCTCTGGAGTCACCCATTTAGAAATGGCTCAGAAATGCCAGCCCAAACTTTTGAGATATTTTTCCTTTCCACTTTGCCTATTTAATAAATAGATAGCTAATGAATCCCATACAGTGCTACTTTTAATTCTATTATCTCCTGCTTTTTCACTGAGGAGCATAAACTGTGTCCCCTTGCATGGGGTGACTGAGGTTTAATTCTGCACCCAAGAAGTGGCAATGCTCTGCTGCTCTGCAGGAAGAGCTCAGTCCATGCAAAGCAGAAATGCTCAGGACCAGCCAGGAATATTTCTGAGCATATGTAATCAGCTCGGAGCTTGCAGACTTTATTTAAACCTTCAACTTTTCTACACTTAGATTGTCAAACATTTTAAGCCTATCCACCAAGTCATCTCTTCCACTCCTCTTATTTTGTTTTGCAGAATTTGATTTTGATTTTTTTACTAGGTTTTTGTTTTTCTTTTTCAAGTAATGAAAACAGCCTCTCCTCCCTGGGCAGGCAGGGGCACTGGCATCAGAAAGGTTTTCTTCTTTAGCACAAAGATGCTGAGCTGGTTCCCAAATGCTTTGAAGGTGCCTTTAACTCAGCCATCACCACAGTGACTTCTGCCCGTCATTTCACAGAGTTCACAAGCGTAATGTCACAGAAATACGAAGTTGTGATGCCAGTCACCACTTACTGACTAACACCTGTGGTTAACCCAGTATTTCCTCCGAGAGGCGTGATATGATAACAGACTGTGGTTTTAATTTTAGTGGCTACTAATGTGTGATCCTGTGTGGTTTGGGGTGCAGTAATTAGGACATGGGAATAACTGAAAAGAGATAAGGGGTGGGTCAGGCTGACCAACTCCTATATTACTAACTTTGGCATATCAAGTGTTTCTATTTATATGGACTCCTGTATACACTTCTCCACCTTGAGTTGTAGAGCAGATTAAAATCACGTCTCTGCTCATCTTTCTCAAGATAGAGAAGATGCTGGAAGAGGGACATGATATCAAATGGACAACCTTGGTTTACAGAGATATCTGGTTTCCTTGCTCCCATATGCACAAACCCAGCTGTAAATATCAAATACACAAAGCTTTTCGATCTTTGGGTCTTATCTGCACTGAATATTGAGCAGTTGCTGTGAACAAAGTATTTGTGCAAAAAAGTGAAAATATATGGTAGGATTCCAGACCTGATTTATTTGTCCCTCTAGAAAGTTGTAAAGCTTCCCACAGAAAAAACCAAACCCCAACCCTTCTGGAACCAAAGAGAGCATAAAAGTCAATAGTGCAAGGGAAATATGAGTGGGTAGAGCAGGGGGACATAGGGATTTGGGGCAAACTTGGCTTAACCCCACTCAGTTCTTGGTTTCCCTGCGACTGGAGGGGATGTAAAGGATGTTCCCATCTCTGCCACGTGCTCTGGGAAGCACGATGGAGGATCTTAGCGATTGATGTCTGTGGGCAAAATGACAGCATTTGTTTTTTGAGCTGCAATTTCTGTTCCCACAACAGAGTTTGAAACGCAAATAGAATTATAAGTTTTTTTTAAAATTATTATTTCAGTCTTTTTATTGGTCAGCTCCAGCTGCTGGCATTTCAGCTTGATGATGGCTCTTTTCTGTCCTCCCCTTGTGTGTGTACGCACAAGTCCTGTGTGATGCCGGGTACAAGTGCATCCCTCAGTGCTGCCGAGTTCCTCTTGGGCCAAGGGGCTGGAGCTCAGTATTTCGCATGGCCCAGCGTGCGTTTTTCTGCGCTATCTCCAAAATCAACCCCGCTCCTCCTCCTCCTCCTCCTCCTCCTCCTCCTCCTCTTCGTTTATCAGCCAGAGCACACAGATAACATCCTCGTGACGTGGCCCTGACCTTTGTCAACCTTTGTTAAGGCTTCATCTGAAGTCCGGCCGAGTGTTTGTAAACAGGATGTAATTAAGGCTGGGAACTGACAGCGCCTGATGGGAGGACAATGCGGAGCTGGCGGGACCCGGGCTGTCAGATGTCCGCCCGCATTGTGCTGCCGGTGCCGTGGTGGTAATTGGTGTCCTCTGGCCGAAGGAAGTGCACTCAACTCGGATTAATCTGCCGCAGTGCCGAGGCCATCCCTGCGAGCCCGAGTGTTTCCTCCGATAAACCCCTCCGGCCCCTCGGCGCGGGGCGGAGGGAGCAGGGAGGCAGCCGTGAAAGCCGAGACCGCGGTGACAGGTGCCCACCGAGAACTGGGAACAGGAAAGGTTTTGGCGGGGGGGAAGGACACACAAAAACTGGCGAAGACAAGACGTCTTCGCAGCTCGCCTTATCGGCCGGGCGAGCGGGAGAGGCTGCGGCTTTATCGCGTCCCGGGGCAGCGCAGCGAGCGCAGGAAGATGAGCGAGCAGAAGGGATGCAGATAACGCGGGCTGCGGGAGCGCCCCTGGCAGCCTGGCAGCAGCACCTTAATCCCGCTCTTAGTCCAGGACAGAGTTTAAAATGCATGTAAATATATAAATATATAAATATATATATATACATTCACGGTTATATCCATAAATATAAAATGTGTATATATGTGTACGCACACACGTATATATACACCAAAACTAAAGCTCGTACTTACAGCAAAAAGGTTTTTCTGCATTTATAGGGTTTTTTCTTTAATATCCTGATGTGATTTTATAGCTCATTTTATAGTCATGGACTGGTGGATAGATGAGAGTAGAATTAACTTGAAGTAAGACTTGAAGCCAAGCATCCCGTTTTGTTTGTCCGCAGCTTGTCCAGGGATGAGGAAGATTGACTTAAAAATCTATTTTTCATTACCTAAAATGAGCAAGTGTGTTTCAAATATATACTTTTTATTTTTCACATTTACAGACTGACAGATGTCTGTTCACATTAACCTAAAGTTAGAGAAGTATTTATGGGTGTGCACTGATTGAAGAAAATGTGTAGCATTCTCATTTTTTTGACATACATGTGCCTAAAAATGTTATGACATGTTTTTCTTGTAGGTTTAGATTCCATCATCAGTTTAAGGATAGTGCTGATCTCACTAGTACTTAAGGTTTCTTCACTTAGTGTTTAATGAAACAAACTGGATTCCACATTCTTCATTAGGAAATTCAAAAACTGTCATTTTAATATAAAAAGGTGTCCACGAACATGAATCAGTGAATATATGAGGAGTATGACAAGGTCTGTCTGAAATATACGGAGCAGATGCTTTAGAAGTTCATGTTGTAATACTGTGGCAGTTTCCCAGGGTAACATCCTTCACAACATCCAAGCACGGACCATTCACTGAATATTTTAAACCCTGTCATTTAGGGCTGGAAGAGTCAGGTTGTGCTGCTAATGAACTCAATAGCCAAATTTGTGTTCTACTTTGCTCTAAGGAGAGATGAGCGATAGTAGACACATTCCCCATATCCCAGCCCAAGAGCTCTGCTGTATCAGAAGGAAGATGAGAAGGTGGCCACCATGTTGACAGTGGCTGTACATCCAAATTACAACGACTTCTAGGGGAACTTAAGAGCAAGAAGGGCTCTGGTAACTTTTCCCTACCTTTTTTGGGTCTGCCTGAGAAGGAAAGCTTAAAAATAAAAGAAACATTAAGCAAAAATCCACCTGTTCCCAGGGGAGAGAAATGATTCTCAGAAGCCTACAAAGAGACTAGAAAAAGTACTCTTCCTCTCTCTCTCCATATATATATATATATATATATTTATGTATGTACATATATACATGTATATATCTATTTTTGTGTGTGTATGGAAGAAGATGAATGAATATTTTTATCCTCAATATGAGAAGGAAAACAGAAAAAATATTCTTTGGCAGCTTTGAGAGTCATAGTTTACTCAGCTCAGAAATATGCCTCAAAGTTCAAACCAAAGTTGACTAATCCTCCAACGCTGCTTAGAGGTGCAGCTAGCGACATTTGTTTCCAGATGTTAATGGGAATGAGGTAGAAGAGAACAATAACGCCTGGAGCCCGTTGAATGGAAATGCCTGTTTTCCTGTATTAGATTGTACATAGCTGTCAGACATCCATATCCCAGCGCTAGGAAGACAGGGAGGGAGCGCGGCGGTGTCAGAAGGGTTGCCAGGTTTGGTTTTATGTACATGTGTGTCTCGTCTGCAGAGCGGAATATGAAGCAGAGCCCTTCACTCAACAGCAGCAAATAAATACAAGAAAGTAAAGCGCTGAGTACAGCGCCTTTGGGAGCGGAGCGGGGCAGGAGAGAAGGGGAGGATGGACAGAAGCTGCTGAGAGATGCAAAGGGGCTCATGGCTAGAGAGAGATGAGGCAAACCAGGGCAAAATGGTTCCACTTAACCTACCTAACCTGCTTAACTAAATAAACCCTTACTGCGACATGCAGCAGGGTTCCCCTCAAAGACCACTGTCATTAGATGAAAAGAGTTAAAGACAGAACACTCTGAAAGAATTAACCTTGATGTTTAAATATGTTTTTGGCATGTAAATACACCCACCAAAGGAAAAGGAACAAAATACTCAATGCATCGAATACAAGGTATATTTTATGTTTTGGTTGGGAAAGGGCGGGTTAGGGATTTTTTTTTTTTTTTTGGGGTAGGTAAATCATTTTCTTTTTAAATGAAATTCTGTTTGACTGCATGAAATATGAACAGTAATTAAATGCACAGTCTGTGGGCCTTCCATACTTTAAAGCTCTTTCTTAAAAAAAACCCCAACACAACTGCTCACCTCAGACAGGCCAATTACCCAAGAATGATGGAGTCAAGAGGAAAGTAGCTAAATTTCTTTACTTGAATGATCACAACCACAAGGCAGTGATTAGTCCCTGCAGCACCAGCAGGGATGTGGTGGGGACACTCACATTGGAAGACTTCAAATAGTCATTTCCTTGGTTAAAATAAAATCTGACTGCACTAAATAGACAGTTTTTAATCTCAATTGGACATCTGAAGATTTCTCAAGCTGTTGTTGGCTGCGGCAGAAACAAATTTTTCTGCTTTGTTGATTAAACCAGTGGTCTCCACCATTGCTTATCGGCCTGCGACGAGCTGTTCTTTTTAATTAAAAGTGAGCCACCACGAGAGAGCAATTAACAGCTAGTAATTACTGTGCTCTTCAGAACTGCAACATTTTGCCTTTCATTCCAATTATATAATGGACAAGTGGCTTTTTGATCTTCAAATTAGTGAGCTCTTGTACTATTTGTTTTGAGGCAGATTTGGAAGGTTAATGATGGCCTGTGGTGGCACTCTTTCCACTGACTGATGTAAGACAAGAAAAAAAGGGGAAGGAAACAGGAATAGTCTATCAAGAAATGCAAATGCTGCCTTCATGATAATGAACAGGAGAAACACAGGCAACTTAATATGCAGGTTATTTAATACAAACCAAATAAGCGCTGGTTTTGGTGCTAGCCCGTGCTTATGGAATTCTTTTTTCTTTTTTTTTTTTTTTTTTAAATAAAAAAAAGTTTAATTAAGCATTTCAATATAGATTCTTTAGAGAGTGACACATAACATTTAACTGTTTGATACTTAATTGTGTTTGCCTTTGATTGTGGCACCTATAGTTAAATGTTGTACAACATTACTGAGGCATTGAACTGTCCCCTAGGACACGCGATGCATTGACTTTGTCTAAAATCTTTTAAGTAATAAGTCTTAATATATTTAATGGCCACTGTGCCCTTTGAGTACAAGGAGCCCTTACATCACAAACAGTTGTCTGATTTTAATTAATATTGATTTGCATCTCTTAAATAGAAACTATAATTGTTGCTGTTCTTATGGCTCTATAATAATCCTGGAGGATAGACATGGGGAATATGTTCTGTATATAGGAGTGTGTGTTTTAAAGTAAAGATCAATAATGCTGTTATTAGGGCAGATCTCTGCTCTTTTGATTGGAACTGCTGCAATCAGCTGAATGCTGCTCTGCTGACACACACCAGTTGTGGTATTTGTATCTGATTTTTTTAAGTTGCTGTTATTACTGGTATTACTTTTTCATGTACAAATACAAATAAGGTTTGGGCTGGTCTCAGCTACCCTGATTTTTTGGAAGAAGGCAACAGCTGTAGTATTCTGCTACCTCCTGAGTGGATTAAGAATTTGGCACTTTACTTTTGCTGTGCATGGCTGGATTATTCACATCTCCAAGTTTAACAAAACCATGGACCCCACTGAACAGAAAAATTACAGATGTTGGGGAAAAAAAGTAGGTGTCTTCATTGTGATGAATAAAACATAAACCTCCTTCTATGGATAGCTGAAGCAACAAGACCTGTGTTTAAATTTCTTCACATCCACTGATTTAATTTTAACTTGACGAAACACAAGAATTAATTACACAAGTAACAGTAGGTGTGACAGAACATAGACAAACCTTTTCTTTTGGGCTGTTAAAGCTTTAGTCTTGCAGCTGTTCCTGCAGAAGAGAAAGTGGACTGTTGATTTTCTTGGAGGCAGTATCAGGTTTGTATTGCTCAGCAGATGCTGAAAAACGGTATAAAAATCAGACTTTTTGAGAGCGTTTGGACCATATTTTCAAGTGCCCACATAAAATCTGAGATGGACAATGGTACTATAATTATGATTTAAAAAAAAGGCTCTGCAACCACTGTCCCAAGCTGGTTACATGGCTTATGATCTACTGGGTAACTGCAAGCTGAGCTCTTGAAAATGTACTTCCCATGTTCTGGTGAACGAAGCTTCCCCTGACAAAATTTTGGCCTGTGAGGAGTTCGGAACTGAACCCACACACGGGGCTTTGGAGGTGAAAGGAGTTGGAATGCTGGAAAATAAACAGGTTGAATAGAATTATTTTAAGCAGGGATAGGGACAATATACATACATTTGGAAGAGATACTTCAAGTGCTTGAAAGTTTAAATCTCTTCAGAGGAAACTGTTTTGCTGTACTGGGACAAACGCTGACTTTTCAATTCCAGGTTTATTAAGGATCATGGACTGTTTTGGTTCACTGTCTAGAGCAATCCTCCCAAGTGGTTCCAAGCTTGAAGATGAATGTGTGCTCTTTGTTCTGGGCAGTATGGAAGCTCTCACAATAATACTTGCCATGGGCTGAGATGTCACCAATGTGATGTTTCTCTGTGTTGCAGAGATGCAGGGAAAGCATTAGAGCTGCATTTTCCATTATCTCTCATTCAAACAGCCGTTTGAAGTGGTTCGTGGTACCTCTGCTTTGTTTCCTTTCTCCACAGCATGCTGGGGTTTCTCTTGGGGAGGTGAGGAGAAGATTAAGATGAACACAGGATCTCTGAGCCACTGAAACGATCTGGGGTCATGATGGGGGAAACGGATAGAAGGGAGTAAAGACTCAAACCTTGAAAATGTAGGAAAATGATGTCGGGAGGGGCGTAGAGAGCAGGATACACTGGAGTTGGGCTTAAAGGAGACATACACCGGAAGTGTCCTCAATTCTCCTTTGGTGTTAGCAAGCCAGCCCGTTCCTTGGGTCCTGGCATGCCTAGGAGAGGCGAGGTGTGTGCACCCCCGGGAACATCCCTAACCACTAACTGCTCCCATGGGCAGGGTTGCCCCTCTCATTTCCTAATCCGAGAGTGGTTACATTCTGTATATGTAAATACTGCCCTAGTTAGTAATTTTGTATGACTGTTGCTGGTGGTGATTTCTTCTGCACTCAAGACCAAGGTACAGTTCCGTGTCACGTTGCCCGTTATCTGTCCCCTGCATCATGGCACTCACCTGGTGTAGTTCTGTGTCTGATAACATCCTGAGGGCATTTACAAAAGTGTTGGTAAAAGCAATTGCCAAAATCATTGAGATAATTGCTGTGGCTTGATCTTGGACATTTCTAATACCTAATTCAATAGAAGTATGAACTTGACTGTAGACATGGCCCACGTACGTTGAATGCTGACAGATCAGGATGACGCGCGGTGTGCACAGATCTATTTAGCTGTGCAGGGTGCCGTGCAGCGAAAACCAAACCTGAAACACTGATGTGCTCAAGTGCTGTGTTAAGGGAGAAAAGAGATAAAGGTTCCATCAGTGACAGTGCTGCTCTTCACTGCAGTGAAAGGCTCTGAGGATTTCTGAATCTGGTTACTGATTACAAAGCCATCATTTTTGTGAAACCAGGCGGCAATGCTCTTCAGCGCTTTGCCTCACTTCTGTGACGGCCATGGATCCTCAGCCTGACTTCAGCCCAGCTTATCCTGATGGATATCATCATGAGAGGAGGATCCAGCCTTTTGCTTTGGCTCTTGCAAACTCCTCACCGTATATCTACGTCTTGGACTCTGAAGGCAAGCCCTGGCAGCAGCGCCTGCTGTGCGGTTCACCTCCTTAAACAATATATCCCCTTGATCTGCACACATATGGTGACTCCCATTAATGGGAGTTACACATGCTGGGTAAGAGGAGACTAAACCTTTCCTACATTTTTACTAGTGAAATACTGGAAATGGGATGATGGCAGCCAACTAGATTGTGAGGAGTCTTGTCAGAAGTATGATTAGGAATTTGTTTCCATGTGGCTCACACAGTAACAGACATGAGCCTCGAGCCAGAGACGAGTAGTAGTTAATATCTAGAGAAGGAGAAGCGTTCTCTGAGATGTTTAAATGAGAATTCCAGAGCGGATGAAAATTGGCCTCTGAGGGAATAACATTTTCTTTTTCTTCATAGCTGCGGATAAAAATTCCAAATAGATCATCAGCATGTATATTGAGGGGAGATCACATTCTTGTGATATTGCTGGAAAATTCAGTAGCAATGTATTTTTTGTTTTTTAATTTTTTTTTTGCTCCCTGAAAATTTTTTTCTTGGATTTTTGCCATCTAATGCAATAAAATGGGCCCATGAGATACAGGAGGTTTAAAATCTGTTGGTGTTCATTACATTACACAGAGTCACACAGAATTTAAGGTCCTATCCGTTAGTCTGCTTCTGAATCAACACGGGCAAGTACATCCAAGGTAGAAGAAACAAAACCCTGGATGCCTCTGCTGTAGCTGGAAATATGAGAATGTCTTCTGGATGTGTATTTATTTTGGAGTCTCAGAAAAACCCAGTAGTAGCAGGGCTGCTTTATGTGAGGCCTGGAGAGAAAGAATATATATAATACTCAGCAAAAAATAAGAGTGATCAATTTAACTTTCATCCTTTCTGCCTTGTCCCATGTTGCTATCACATCTTCTGGGCTGAGCAGAGTGAGACTCCATGAGGAGCTTGTAGAGAAGTGAAGTTAAAAATCACTGTATTGCTAAGGAAGAAGATAATATAATTTTAAATTTTAAATTGCAATCTGTAAATTTTAGTGAGAAGAGCTCTACTCGAGTTCAGCTGGCCTGTTCTCTTCTGCAAGGTTTTGTTCTCCAGGATTTTGTCTGGTCCTCTTTGCTGTAGCCAGGCTGCTCTTCTCACGGCCGTGTTCTTCTCAGATATGGCAATACTTTGGTTAAAGAGTGTTTCTCAGTGCAGAGTTGTTTGAAAATTGTCTGCAGGTATGCCTGAAAAATGGCAATGTTATGGCAACATTGAGAGTAATATTTTTTCTCAATAGAGGAAAAGGAAGTTTCTTCAGACAGTTTTGAAAAGTTCAGTCTTTGAAAAAAATTCAAAAATGTATCTTTAAAAAGATGTAATATCCTTCACTTGTTTTGTGATACACCTTCATTTTTAATAGGTGCATAAAAAAAGTATTTGCAAAGATCCTCCAAAATATTTGGAGTCCTGTCTATGATACAATTTTTTTGCTACCCTTTCTTAACAAATCCAATCCCATGTTACCAAACTATTATTTGTTTTTTTTAAATTGCATTTTTGCTTACATTTCCTTCAGGTTCAAAACATTCTCTCCATGATCAGCTTCCTCCATCTCTTTCTCTATTATGGGTGTCACACAAAGAGACACTGACCTCTTCATGGTTTGTACTAGAAAAACTGTAGTGGGTTCTTTTTTTGGCTGGAGCTGAAGTTATTAAATCCCCCTTATTACTCCTGCTTTGCGGATGTCTCTCCTCCAGTGAGCACCATGTGCTAATCTCCTGTTCTTCCAGTGTATGCATCCATGCTTAATGTGGGGAAACAGGCTTAAACCTGTTAAATTCATGTTAAATGCTCAGAGTTGGCTTTTACAGCTGTCCACATCCAAAGGTGGAAGGGCATCCCAAAGCCTTCCCAACGCCGCCAGTGATGCAGAGTGTGACCAGGCACAAAGCATTTTGCATTTTGCTGCGTATTTTAAGATTGGAGCTCTGCCTTTTGAAGTTACTTGCTAATGCCTTCACTTCTGGCAGGTTGATTTAGACAATCATAGAATCATCCAGTGGTTTGGGTTGGAAGTGACACTAAAGCTCATCTCATTCCAAACTCCCTGCAATGGGCAGGGACACCTTCCGCCAGCCCAGGGTGCTCCAAGCCCTGTCCAACCTGGCCTTGGACACTCCCAGGGATGGGGCAGCCACAGCTTCTCTGGGCACCCTGTGCCAGGGCCTGCCCACCCTCCCAGGGGAGAATTTCTTCTTAATATCCCAGCTAATCCTGCCCTCTGTCAGTGTGAATCCATTCCCTTTGTCATGTCACTCCAGACCCTTGTCCAAAGTCCCTCTCCAGCTCTTTTGGAGCCCCTTTAGGTACTGGAAGGGGCTCTCAGGTCTCCCTGGACCCTTCTTTTGTCCAGGCTCTTTTGTCCAACCCCAGCTCTCCCAGCCTGTCTCCATAGAAGGGGTGCTCCAAGCCTTATGATCATCTTTGTGGCTTCCTCTGGACTTGCTCCAACAGGTCTACATCCTTCTTATATCAGGGACCCCAGAGCTGGATGCAACACTCCAGGTAGAGTCTGATGAGGGCAGAGTAGAGGGGAAGAATCACCTCCCTCAGCTTGCTGCCCACGATGCTTTTGATGCAGGCTGGATCAAGGCTGCTTGAAAGTTCCTCTTGGGTACTTGTGAGGTAAATGTCTGAGACAAATCAACTCCCAACTTTGGGAGCCTTCCCTTTCAGTGAGGTCAGATGCTGTATCCTCTCCCCAGATTTGTCTGTGGAGCTGCCTGATGAACAAAAGTGGTTCTCATTTATTTTGGGGAGTACAGAAGTGATTTCAGATGCAGAACATGTTTGTGCTTGTGCCAGGCTGTGACCTCAGGAGACTGGAAGACCATGCAGTGGACTGTCAATTAATTGAAATTTTTTGTAATGGCATCTGGTTTTTGCATGTCTAAATTTTATCCAGTGTGGTGACTTTTAAAGCATAGTTTACTTTTGTACTGTACTACTTTTCCGTGCTCCCTATGAAGTGGGAGATAATGTCCTGGTTGTCCAGCCCCTTTTCCAGTAAATTTAAGACCTTTTGTTTGCATGCTGATCACTTTCACCTACATTGTTCTAGGGAATATAATGCACATTCCTGGGAAAATACTCTTTTTCCAATAGAGGGAGTGTTAGTGCCAGGCAATGCCCTTCTTTCTCACTCACTTTGCATCTTGTAAACTTACCTATAAGCAAATAAAGTGTGTGCTGTTTGGGCTGAGTTTGCTCCTTGCTCTGCATCAGCTCATTGAGCCAAGACACGCACACACAAAAAGATCAATCTGTTTATAACAGCAGAGTGAGGTGAAAATTGGTCCTCCCAGAAACCTGCCTTCGATGGTAAGGCTGAGTCCTCCTCTCTGTCACCCTTCACATTCGTTTGCCTAATCTCTTGCAGACAAAAAAGTAATGTTGGCATCCAGAAGTTCTTTAAAGAAAAAAAAAGGCAAAAAATAAAGAAAGGAATTCAGACCTCTAATCCCTGTCACCTTCCACTGAGAAGGCTGGGGGTGGTGTGGAGTGGGGAGGAGGAGAGCAGCCCCAGCTCTCAGAACAAAACTGATCTAAGCCCCGTGCATGTCAGACAAAGCCTGGGAAGGGGATGCCTGTCTGGGAGCAGCAGCTGGGCTATGGACCCCATGAGCCCCTCTGCTCTGAGCCCCTCTGCTCCGATCCCTGCACAGCTCAGCCATTCCCTGGGGAGGTGGGATGCACTGGGACATCATCCCCAGCCTCTGGCTTTCCTTAGATAAATCATAGACCCCCTGCCGCCTGGCATTTGAAAAGGAAGGGGATGCTTAAAGGCAGGATGGAGGGTAACAAGTTGGCATCCAGCACGTATTTGGGATGCCCTAATGAATGCGTTAAGTGTGTACAGCTTCTTGTGGAGGGTCTTCCATCCTAAAAGCATTACTTTGCTTTCCCTTCGCTGGGTGCTTGTTTGCATCATTTGGGCCAGAATCTGCTCCAGACTCAAATGACACTGCAAGGGAGAGCAGAGTCTGATCTGATCTGAACTTAATCTCTAGCAGCTGCCTTGATTGGGAGTTTACCTTCTGAGCAAGACAGGCAGCCACTGATTAAAACCCAAGTCAAGGGGGCAATGACCCCCAATTTACTGCCTGCCCTTTGGCAGTCCAGAGGGTCTAGAAGTCAAACTCGGAGCCTCTGAAAAGGCTGTGGGAGTGGAGGAGGCTCTGGAGAAGTCCCTGGAGAAGTTGGGAGCAATGCAGCAGCGTGGGGAGGCAGAGGAGGGTGAGCAGAGTGGGTGCGAGCTGGGCTGTGTCTGCCCACTGAAAACAAAGGCTGTAAATCCAGCGTGAATCATGGAAACGGAATTAGCTTAAAATTATACTTTCAAGGTGAAATATTAGTAGTTGTAACAGTTTGTTTTTGTCACACGGTCGTGTGCTGTGATTTTTAGGAAACTTTGCCTGGTAATTCAGCTTCAGGATATATGGCATATGCCATGGTGTCTTTAATGGGGAGATGTAATAGCGTGTGCTGTGGGACCTGTGGGTTCAACACCGAAGCAGGCAGCAGGCATTTAAAATGTAAAAGGGAGATTTATAATGTTTCTACTGACACAGAATGAGAAAAGCCAATGGCCAAACGTATAGAAAATTAATTTCGATAGAAAAGATGCATCCTTCTGTCTGTCTCACATCTGCTGTTCTGGGATTTCTGCATAAATCTGTATGTTTTGGTTCTGTTTAGTGCTGTGGGTACTTTGATTAATTTAGCTACATGTTACTGTCATGTTGGGCACATTCATCTTCTGTCTTGAAGCATGTACTCCTCAGCCTCTCTATCATTCCACCCCTTCAGGCCTTATTTTCATCACATTTAAGGGAACTCTCCCCTGCCTGTCTTTATCTTGTTAGGCTTTCAGCAGCTTAAGTTGAATCTTCATTCTTTCACTCTTGCTGTCAAACCTCCTTTACCAAGTTATCTCATTTTCCTATTCATAACATCTAACCCATTATATTTAATACTCAGACACAATTGCATCTGAACATTATGTAGGACTTGCCAGCACAAATACTTGTAAATGAAATCAGACCACCCCTGGAAGGAGCAGTGGTGGCTTTGCCTTGCCAGTGTGTTTTAAATTGAAAAATGCCCAGGACTAAATCCAGTCCTGGAGAAAGCAAAGTGAGTAGAGCTTTGTCTGAGAGCTGAGATGGATTTGACCCTTCAATACTGAAAGCTGGAAGGTTAATAATGATCACATAATCTGATATGAAGCAGAAATTAGTGTCAGAACTGTCCCCGTGGGTGTGTGTGCATCTACAGATGACAAAGCCCTTGACAAGGATGGGTAAATAACAGCCTGCATACCGCAATTGGAAAACTGAGGCGAGAGAAGTCAAGGGACATCCCAAATCTCAACAAGCCAGTGGTGCTGAGCCTGTGCTGAGGCCTGATTTCTTGTGGTTGAGGGTCCAAGTCTCCTTTCACGGTGGCATTCTCTGGGTGCTCGGCCCCAGGGTTGGAGGTGCATCCCCATCAGACAGGAGAGTTTGTTTTTTGTCTCCCTCTGCTTTTTGAATTGATGAAATGGTGCTACAGAGGGGCCTCTTCAGCAGCAGATGCTTTGGAAAAAAGGAAGATAATAAAAAAGAATGAATGTGACTCCCGAGGTAAGCAGGCTTTTTGGCAAAGTTCTCTTGTTCTTGCACCCTTCAGAGGTTGCAGCAGCAGGGGATGGGAGCTGGAGGGGCACTGCTGGCCATCCCAGGGGCTCCTGCTCTGCTTCTGAGGTGAATCTTTTTTCTGCCTGTTGCAAGAGCCGGGTCAGTTTCTGAAAGACGATATATGAATTAGTTCCTTCTGGTAGCGCTGGACAAAACTCAGTGACCCAGGAAATGTTTTTGTCCCCTCTATTGCTATAACTGCCTTCTTTTGCTGGCAAGCTGACCTTTTTAAATGCTTCATCCTTTCCCTCCCAAATGTGGAATTTCCTCCCAAAAAAATCATTCTGGCTCAAGCCCCAAGGCTGGTCAGACTTCATACGGGCTAGAAATGGGTTTTGATAGAGGACAGCATCATGCTTTTGGCAGAGTGTCCTGGCCTGGGAGAGCAGCAGTGGAGAATTCTGCAGTGCCGGGGCTGGGGGATCCCTGCCTCCCCCCCGGGGCTGGGCTCACACTCCTCAGTCGCCTCAGAAAGGGATTGAAGTGTTCTCTCTGTACATTGCTCTATTTTTAGGAGGAGGAAAAGCTATTTTGAGCTACGCTAAAATGTTTTTATGGCTCTTTCTGAGCCGTCTGTAGCTAGTTGGTCTCAGGGTAATTAAGGCATTTGGCCTTACAAGTGGAAGGATTATGAAAACTTTCTAGAAGTGCTCCAACATATTCCCAAAATAGGATTTTCTTTTGCATGTGTGTGTTTGCTTTCGATTTTTGTTTTTACAAATGAATGATGCTGAGTGAAAACACACTGTCTGCCACTTTCACTGGGGTGCTCCCACCCAGCCCCTGAGGATGGAGAGCACAATAGTGCATTTCCTAGACATTAATATGCACCGCTTACATTAGTTTTATTAGCTGGAGCGATTAAAATGTCTTTGCTTAGCTTCCACTTATCCTTGCTGCTGGCAAAAGCCACTGGAAGATTTATATGGGAATTTTTCTTGGATAGAAGTAGGAAAAGAACTCAAATTTGGGGCTCAGGGACAATCCCGCTGCCTGTGAGATCACGGCACTGAAATCACACGGCAGTTCGCCACCATCTCCAGACCTTTTAAAGTGATGATTAATGTTTCACCTCTGCTCTTCCTGCTAGAACCAAGTCAGCTAAACCAAAATATTTCCATTAAAAATGAATATTTTCTGTAGTGCGTAGGTGATGTAGAAATGTTATACACCCGCTGGGTTTGGGACGGTATCAACCACAGTGATCGTCTGCATTTAAAGGAGTGTATAACGTAGGTGGGATGAGGCAGCGAAAAACAAAAAGCATCACTTTCAGGACTGGCAAAGTAAATGGCTTCAGGTGGTCCGAAAGAGATGTGTGGGGCTGTCTGGCTGTAGGCAGCCCAGGCAGAGCACTTGGTGCAAACTGGTGTGGATGCTGTTAACTTTAATATAGAGTTGGAAAGAATGAGGTTGATGATGGCGCTTATGGCCAACAATTTGCTCTCTGGAACATATTTCAAAATTCTCTGTAATAGAAACAAATAGAGATTTAATAATGTCAGATGAACATGTACATAGAATAATGTCCTAAACAATCTCATTACAAGTCCTAGTGCAGTCAATATAATCAGTCTGAAACGTGGCAAGTGGATAGAAAAATACCCCTTTTGCAAAAACTACATTTATTCAAATATTTCTAGAACTATTAATATCATTGACTTGAGGCACAAATACAGGTTAGTGCCTTTGGGAGTGGATACCTTAAACATTAAAATTTATTATTATTATTTATTTTTATTAGCTTCATGTGGCAGAAGATTTATAATATTTTAGTTTTTATTAAGTACTTGTGGTTTTTAAAACTGATCGTAATTGTTGCCGGGCAAATCTCAGAAGGGGAAGAGGATTGGTTGGTTCAGTTTTGATTAAACTCTCAGAAGTTTGGGCATTTGTCCAAACTATCTCAGCCTCCTGCATTTCTATTATGGGTCTGCATATCTTCAGAGGATAGACTTTTATTTTTCTCTTTATCTTTTCCTTTCCTTTTTCATTTCTTTTGTGAAGGTTCCTGTCCTCCTTCTGTTTGGGTCAGACACATGGTAGAGTATTTTGGTATATCTGCTGCTGAATGTGACCTGGGAAAGGCAGCCAGGAAGAGAGTTCAAAAAGTTTGCAGCAAGTAATTAAAAAGAAGTTATCTGTATCCCTTAGCTGTTAACCCTTAAAATCCTGGTTCACGGTGTAATTTATGCTATATAATAGTCATAGAATCATAGAATATCGAGACTTGAAAGGGACCCAGAAGGATCATCGACTCCAACTCCATATATGTCTGTATTTTGAGCTGCAGACACATCATGGCCTTTCAGAGGTAAATCATTAGATAAATATTTTCAATAGAGACATGAATAGAAAAATATGAACTGCTCCCTGTGCATTTTTTTCTGCTTAGCTCTGGTGCCACATATTTCAGTGATCTTCTCACTTGCATTCTTCGGAACCATGCATGAAGAACACCTTCACATTACAGGCCATTTTGACAAATATATAGTAAATGCTTTTCCTGCAATGCTGCCACATTATATTACAGAAAAATAGGTCAGGAAATGTCCTACTGTAGCTCCCTGTTAATTCAGCTCTGCAAATCGAATCCTGTAGCTTCACGACATGCCTTGGAAGCCAAAGACAGGCAGGTTCTAGAGCAGTGCACCTTTTGTTTTGCAGATGTTTTGTATACACATGGAGATGCATGAAATTTATTTGTCTCATGGTTTTCAAAGTAATTTAAAGGAAAACTTCAGTGTAACTATATTTGTGTGAATGTATTATTTTTTTTTAATTCAGAAGAAATCACATCCAGTATGAAGTTTTTTTTTTTTACCCTGGTTCATGGAAGCATTTCTATTGAAATCATTTTCATGTGGCAGGTTTTTAGGCACCTGTTGCAGCAAGTTTTTACCACGGACTTGTTGGCACTGTCAGAGCACTCAGGGACCTGCGTGAGGGTTTAGGGCTGTCAGTGCTGTTCACACACACACATAAAACCATGTCTGTGTGTGCTGCTCCTGGGCTTGGGTGTTGCACAGTGTCCATGGCCACGTCCTTCTTGGAGCAATGGAGGGTGGCTTTGAACAACTGCTGGTATTTCCCTTACTCAAACTGGTGCAGACTGGCTGAGTTCTTGGAAGGAGCCATGTTGAACTGGTGGGCTTTTCTCTTACAAGGCTGGTTTGAGTACAGGCCAGCGTTGAGGCGGAGAGGTGCGCAGGTGGGGCAGTTTTTGTGTGGATTATTCCCATCGTGGTTTGGAGAACCTGGCTTTCTCCCTGATGGAAACCCAGTGTGCTTCCCCTCCTCCTGCAGGGACAAATGTGTCCTCAGTACCTGTTATACCGTGGAGCACACACTGGTTTTGATCCTTGGTTCAAGAGCTGTGCTCAGCTCGCCTGCTTTGTGTAAGTTTTTTGTGGAGCACTGTGAACAGACCTTTATTCCTTTCTTCAGCAAGAACAACTTTCTCCATTTCCTCTCAAGCACAGGCTCTTGCTGTTATAATTGTGCAATTCCACCTGGGTTAAAACTGAGAAGTGTTTCTAATTGGATCCAGGCTAATATCAGGCCAGCACGCAGTGGTTTTCCAGTGTGACTGGGCTATTCCACCCTCTGCCAAGCAAAAGGACACACTTTTTGCTGTAAAATCCCCACGATTTTCACTTGGGAAAAAATGCCTCTTTTTTTCCTTAAGAAAACCAGAATAATATATGTAATAAAAATATTTTATACGGAGCTGTATTTTGATAGTTTGGGAATGATGCTTTACTAGACCAGTTTCTGGTCACTGGGAGGTGTTGGTGGTGCTGACAGTTCTGTGCACAAACCCACCAGCCGTGTCTGAGCCGCGACCACCAGCGTTTGCATTCGGTCACCTTCTTCATGTGCTGAGTTTTAAGTGCTGCAGCATTATGTAGTTTTATTATTTTAATAGATGAGAGAGGCCTGTGATCAATAGCAGGGATGCTTTTATCTTAATCATCCATCCCTCATTCATAAATATGGAGATTTTCAGCCTTGAGATTTTCTGTGGTGTGGTAAAATGGACTGAAGTGATTTCACTATCCCTAAAATGCCATAAAAGTAGTGGTCAGGTTATATTAATATTGCCAACCCTGTTATTGTGCATATCTGTTTAAAAGGTGCTGGGAATGCTGTAATGGGAATATATAAGGTCCTTTTTCCCTGCTGACAATGTTCTGCCCCTAATCCTCCTGAGTCAGTTCAGGATGACACATGAAAAGTGTAACCTACGTGCAGCACCGAGCCAATACAAAGCCAACCTGTAAAATTCATGTGTGAATATTTCCTTGACCAAACCAGAATCAGTGACCTTAACCCCCCCTAATTTCTCTGAAGTGAAGGCTCAGATCTAACATGTCTGTTTTTCAAAACTGAAATTAATGTTTTTGTAAATGGTCAGCTTTATTATTTCTTTAGGGAGTATGCCAGAGTTGGAAATCTGTTAAAAACAACCAGCAACATTTGTTAACCACTGAATGAAAGACAAAAGTAACATTTGGTGATTTTTTCACTTTACACATTGATTTCTAATATATGAGTAAAAAAGATTTTAAGATAATTTCTAAGTCAGAACAA
The DNA here is from genome assembly GCA_035583155.1 of Acropternis orthonyx. Classification (NCBI taxonomy): domain Eukaryota; kingdom Metazoa; phylum Chordata; class Aves; order Passeriformes; family Rhinocryptidae; genus Acropternis; species Acropternis orthonyx. The sequence goes on along the minus strand of JAWWEU010000011.1, from coordinate 3,850,540 downwards.
GGACTTTTATTGTGACAGTCTGACAGATCTTACAGAGATAACAACCAGCAAGTGTATGAGTGCCTCTTAGCTTGCACACTGCTGGAAATCAGTTTGAAGGGGGATGAAACAGCCAAAAATTTCAGCCACTGGTAGGCAAGAAAAGGCATTTGCATTCGCCTGGGAGTGTGGGGATTTTAGGTGAAAAAATAGTTGTCAGTTTTTACTTTTGTACAGAAGTAGGAGAAAGAAGAAAGAGGGGGGAAAAAAAACGTCAGGAGGAACAGTTCAGGGCCCACATCTTCTAGAACAAACAGACCTCAAGGCAGGCAGGTGATGGTGAGGTTGGGAGCAGAGGATATGCCTGTCCCTTTGCAGGTCTTTGCTGCTTCTGCTTCTCCACAGGCACCTTTTGGTCCTTCCAGCACCCTCCCTGGGCAGGGGGCTCAGGAGGAGGCACCCCAAAAACACAGGGTTAATGAAGATGGGTTCAGGGCTCCCTAGCTGAGAAATAAAAATACATAGAACGGGCTAAACTCTGTATTTGTGATACCCCTTTCCCTCACTTGTTATCTACATTTTCACCATGTCTAAGGGAAAGTTTATAAATGCTCTGTTCAAGGCTTCTTTATGGAAAAGCTGGAATGAAACAGCACAGAGTACAAGCAGAAGTTTCAGACTCACTGGATGTCTCTTTCTGTCAGATGCCACAGTGTCAGGCTCAAAGCCATTTGTCATCCCTGAATTTCATTATCTGCTCCTTCCCTGTCTTTCAGTCTCACTTTGCTAGGACATTTGTTCACCGTTGACCTCCCTGACAAATAATACACCTTAATTATGTTGGCAAGAGGGGATATGTCATTCCTGGGCCACTTTAATTGTCTATCCGACAGGCATCCTGCTGCGGCATGTAGCTTCCATGGTATTTTGACCACGATTGCCTGCGTATCTCTGGGCTTAAAAAAATAAGACTAAAAGAAAAAAACCCACAAAAATCACAACTTCTGTTTGGCTGCATGGTAACATCACTTAGTGATTTCTTTAAACAGTGATTTTTTAAATTTCTATCATTGGGACCCTTCTGTTATATTTTTATTAGGGCTGTGTGAAATGTGATCTCTGTCTGAGCTTCTATTAAAAAAAAGGAGGGGGAAGGGTGTAAAA
>JAWWEU010000011.1:3659397-3844397 GCA_035583155.1 Acropternis orthonyx | reverse complement strand
GGGTGTAAATATTGTGAGAGATCAAAATCTTGCCTGTTATTTCCAGGGGACAAATGATGGGTCCCGCTGAATAAAACAGGTAGTGCTTCAAGGACAGAAGGGCCTGATACTAAAAAAAAAATTAAATCACTTTCTCAACTTTATGGGAATGGCTTTCCACGATGAGCTTAAAAAGTTACGTTAATTATCTGCTTCTTTGAAGCAGCCAGAAGTGTCACTTCCAGTGACATCGGAAGGTTTGCAGTGGCAGCTCTGACAGCTGAAGGAGTGACTGGCAGAGGGGCTGGCATCACTCTCATTTGGATAAGAGGAACCTGCAATTCCGTAATTGTTGGCCAATACTGTAATGGAGGAGGGGACATTTCCCTGGGAGGACACCAGGTGTGTGTGCTCATCCCGGGATTGGATGGGTGGTGCCCTGAGCAGCACTCACTGACCTGCTCACAGCCACCTGCACAGGGACACAGGTTGGTTACGTTTCAGAAACGGGGCTTGTTTTGGGATTATGTGTGAGCTCAGTTTGGGCTTGCATGTGTGTGGTCCTTTTTTTTTTTTTTTTTTTTCCCCCTTTCTTTTTTTTAGGACTGGTGATATAAATCTACAGTTTTTATATATGTTACATGTATATTAAAATTTTTATATATTAAAATTTCGATATATAGGGTTTAAATATCTGGGCATTAAATTTTGCTGCAGCCTGAGCTGTATGCCCTGCCTGCCGCAGAAGGGCTCAGCCTGCTCATTACCATCAGAGTTTTCAGGTGTTCAAGTTACACAACTCACTCAATTCAGCTGTGAAAGGCAGATATAAAGTTGGCTGAGGGTGCTCGGCAGTTCTTGGCCAGTGTCTGTAGTGGAGGTTAAAGCTCCTTCTCTACCCTTCAAGCAGGTAGGTAATTTTGATAGTTTTATGTGGTCTAAGTGCTTAAGCTAAGTTCGTGTGCAAAAGTTTTAAACTTCCTCTAGTCTTTGTTTGTATAAATTAGTAACTTTATTAGAGTAACAATCCTTCAGTTTTCCTTTCTGTATTTTATGTGTCTGTAAAAGAAATTTTCCCCTTTTCTCTTAATGTTAAAATGGTAACTGGCCTTGTGTGGCCTGACCCTGTGCTGGTTTCTGGCTCTATAGTGCTGCTCTGAAACCAGCCAGCAAAATAGATATGTAGGAATGCAACCTTGTCTTTGAATTCTTTAAAGGATGTCCTTGAACTTATTTTGAGTTATTTCCTTTACATTTTTTTTGTTAAAAAAAAAGTGAATCTTAAAGTGATCTCAAATACAAGTCTTAATCTGAGTGGTTGTGACTGTAGAGGAAAGTCTGTATTTGAATTTGATGCTTTAAGCTCATGCCTGATGATTTTTCAAGAGGGGCATGTACTGGAGAAGGATACAGCAGGAGGGAAAAATTCATAAAAGCTCTTTGGCTGCTGCTCTTGCTGTGCTTCCAATGCTCTTCACCATTGCTGGAGTGGCACACTTAATATACTAAATGGGATGAGTGGCAATTGTGCCTGTGCAACTGTGAACAGTTTTCCTAAGGTGACTTTCAAAATTTTATCATACCAAAGCACCAATAAAATGATTAAGTAGATTAAAAATTGTGCATTTGAACATTGATTTTTTTTTTTTTCCGTTTATTCAGATACTTTGACTTTTCCCATCTTCTATGACCAATCTAAGCCTTTCTTATTTGATAGGCGTGAACAACATGAGGCTGCAGGTTCAATTGTCAATAAATGCATTTTTGTTGTTTTCTCTTTGGTCCTTTCAGTAACACCTGACTTTCTGTTTAAATGGTGGAAAATAAATAATAGTGATGGAGTGAAGGAAAGAGATACAAACCTATTCCTAGGAAATTTTATCCCTTGTTTTAGAATATTGCTAAATTTCTTCAGCAGTTACTGTAGGGGGAACCGAAATTGCTCCATTCTGATGTCTAAAGTATCAATAATATTTATAAATATGAAATGGACCTGGAGGACACTTTGGATATTCTCTGCCTTAGTGGAGAAGGGGTGGCTTGTTCCAGAAGCAGTGTCTGCAAGGCACTCTTTGTCCCTTCCCTTGCACACAGGTGGGGAGCCCTGAGGCCAGACAGGTCGGGGGTGAAATGAAATACCAGCTGCTTGGAGTTTCTGTGATTAGGATCCTGCCTTCCAACACTCATCTGGAGTGATTGCTCTTTAATGTTCTTCTCAAATACCATGCTGAGGGTTTCTATCTAATGTAGGACTCCGTGTTGGATTTCTGACCTGTGTTAGTTTAACTGCCCTGCCTTGATGGAAGAGGCACTGGAAGCAGTAGATAGTGAGCCAAAGTTGCTTTATTTTCAATATTTAACATATTGGCTGCTGAGCGCAATAGTTTTAGGTTGGAAAAATATTTGCAGGAAGTCCCAACTGTGCTGCTCCAAAGGAGTATCGTGTGTCAAGGTGTTTGTGGTGCTTAGTGTGTCACATAGACTAAGTCTTAGTGTGCTATCAGTAAATGGTGTGAGATTTGTGCCTGTGTCAAAATATCAGTGGATTGAGGGGGTCAGCTGAGAAAATGACATCCTGGGGAATGGAGAGGTCTCTGCCCCCCAGAGAAACTGCTGATGAGTCAGTGCAGAGATACCACCTTCTTTCTGGTATTTGCTCAAAGCATGTGTTAGGTTGATTGTGGGAACCACTGGTGGGAGGGACTTAGTGGGAGAGGTTTCTCTCTCCCAGCTGCTAATTAAACAGTGCTTTGGTTGTCATTAAGGATTGGGTGATGTTTCTAAGTGTTTATCTGTAACCACAAATACCTGTTGCCGACTTGTGTTTTAGTCAGAGTTCAGGCACAGTCAGTTTTCTCCCTGCTTTGCAGCTTTAAATAAAACACTGGATTCAAAGAAATGGCTTGTGGTAATACTGTGCCACGAGTTAATTTTTTTTTTTGTGTGTGTGTGAAATTTTAGATATGGACCTCTGTCCCTCTCTAAGCTGATAACAGATTTTTAGACACTGTGCTTGCGTCCCATCTGCAGTTTAAGTGTATATGCTAACTCCATACCTGGAGTGCTTTAGGGAATGGGACAATCATGTGTAAGTCACTTCTGTGTTTTAGTTATTTAAAAAATCTGTTTAACAATCTTCCCTAATAGAATATTGCTTCTTAATGAATAGACCCCCTTGTTATGGGACAGCTTAGTGCTGTTAACATTTCTCTTTCTTGCATGGCTTTATTAGGTGGTATCTCCCATGGCTATCTGTAAAGCCAATTAGTGGAGAAAATAACAGCCATATTAATCTCCCAGAGCAGTGCAAGAAAGAGTCATAATATCATAGGGAAATTGTTCTAAGTGTGAAAAATTACCCACTTCGTCTATTTCATTTTTCTCAAACTCTAAAATTAATGACTTTCTGAAAAAAAGATATATTTATCTCTGTATAAAGGCAGAGATTTGATGAATGCTAAAGAGAAACCAATAGAGCTTTAATAAAAATGTATATGTCCATAATCCTATGAAATCCTATGAATCCTATTCCAGTGTGTTAAACTGCTGATTTGTATCTCTGTGTCAAATATAATTACAGGCAAGCAGGAGCTGTGTTATAATATCTATTAATCAAGATTATAATTAGGATTTTAAGAAGCTGAGTTGGGAAATGCAGCAAGGAAGTGCCAGAGCTGCTGAGCCTTCAGTGCTGGCGCTGCCTGTAGCCTGGGCACAAGCACCCCATGGAGATAGCTGCAGCCAAGAGGAGGTTCAACCTGTATTCCATCATATATTTGGGAATGTGAATGGGAAATGTGGTCACTGGTTGAACAGATTCAGCCATTTGTGCCAAGCCAGAAAAACAGTCTTCATTTTTGGGGGCTTTTCCTGCCTTTTAGATGAGTACTCTTTGGTAGTGTTGGGTCCTTCCTTAAAATACTGGACTGAGGAACATCTTGGCTCAGTCTGTGCTTCCCAGAATGGCCAGTGAGGAGCTGTGAACCAATTGCTATTAATATTTTTGAGCACTTATGAGCCTTTCTGACCTCTCTAAGTGCCAATCAAACAAACTGGGGTTTGCAAAGTGGATAGGATTGATGAGCTTTTGCCGTTGGCATAAGAGAAGGAACTGATAAAGGTGTAGGCTCAGAAAGCCAAACCCACTGTATTTAAACACATGGAGAATTTTTTCTGGCCCTCAAAGCAGTGATCTTACATGGTTGGGGTTTTTTTTCTGCCCTTCCTCTTTAAAAAGGATGCCTAATACTCCTGAGTTTGGCAAATTTGGATCATCTCCTTTCTTTTTTGCTCTCCTTCCTTTTTTCCCCCCACTTGTTTGTTCTCCAGTATCTACCTCAACTTCTACCAGGTCTAGTCAGTTATAACAAGCTGAACATGGTGTGAATGTTCCCAGCCTCATTTTAACTAAATTAACTACATTTACAACCTCTGTGTCAGAGCTCTGGACAATGAAAGCTTGCCATGGAACACATGAAACAAAAATGAAATTAGCCAGTGGTAGGAAACTACAAACAGCTGAGGCATTCAATTGTTAGCCATTTGAAGGATTAACTTCTAAATCATGTAGAGCTCCCTTGGTAGTTTAACTAGTTGGGCACTGGAGGGTATATAAAAGCACACTTTAAAGTAGAAATGTATTTCTCTCTACCTATAAAAAGGAGATTTGCTGGCAAGTTGTGATATTATTAATACTGGATTTTTCTGCCATTGTCTCTTTTATTTAATCACACTTACTTTCTATGGACACTTTTCTGTTGGGCTCGCAATGAAAGACAGCGCAGACGAACTTGGTGTTGAGAGACAGATGACACTATTGCCTATAAATACACTTAACCAGCTTAAGTTGGTAAAGCTGTGTCCTATATGCAGTTCCTGTACCTCAGTAACTTCCTCCGGTGGATATTTATCTGCTAGGTGTATAAGGTACTCCTCTGGTTTAAATATTTGTATCCAGTTATTCGTATACCAATAGTTATGCAGAATTCTCTGCATAGTCTCATTATACTGAAAGCTAAGATAAGCCAATACAATAGTGGGGTTTTTTTTTGTAAGGGTTGGTAAAACATTTTCTTAGTTAATGCATTGCAGAGAGTTGCCAGAGGCTTAATCAGAAGGAAGAGAAAGGGAACTCTACTAATTATGGTCTTATGTTTATTTGAATTCAGCCTTTTCCCTGTCACCTGAGAACACTGTCATGGACCTATGGAGCTTCATAGGGGAAACATTCTTCAACTCTTTACTTAATATGTCTTTCAAACAAGACCCTGAAGTCTTCAGACAAGTGTTTATTCAATCAAAATCCTTCAGATTCCACAATTAAGATTGATGAATTTTATAGCCGTTCTTTTTCTTTTTAAATGAATAGCACTAAACAGAGGTGACTTCCTCTCCTAGCACAGACTTGATAATGAAGCCACTGAATTTACTTATAAATATATTATGAGAGTGTTTTTCAGTAGAAGTGCAAAGCAAGGAGCTCATTTGGAGGGAAAAAGAAATAACAGCAAGAACACCATCACAAAGCTGAAATAAAGGGGGAAAATGTAGAATCACAAAGAAAACCTAAACAAATAAAGTGCAAACAGAGAGTGACAAGCGCACTCAGCCCCTGGATTGGTTATGGATGAGTCGACAAGTATATGATGAAATTAATGACCCTCTGTCAACTTTTTAGATCTCACTTTTAAAGAGAATGGACCAAAAATCAATAGCCCCCAAACCACTAGTACTCCAGTGAACCAGTTTATCATTTATCTTACTGCTGGCACTCATATAGAAAGTGCAGCCAAGCACAGCATAGGACTTTCATTGGTAGTCATCATTACATGCAATGTTTGAGCACTCCAGTTAAAGGTCAAAGGTGTGCAGTACAGCTCCTCTGAGAAGTACCTATTTGAAATTACCAATATCTGTGTATGGCTTATCCATGCTCTACACTACTATTTTATTTCCCCCCCTATCTATGTGTGTTTCCCTTTTCTGAGCTTTACCTGCTGGCTGGAGCAGAAGCAGTGGAGCTGCAGCCCAGCAGCAGTGGCTCCACACCCAGGGTCAGCACTGGGCTGATGCTTTCATTATTCATTGTGATTCTCAAGACATTGCATCTCAGTTACTTCTAGTGGCATCAAGTTGAAATCACTGACATATGAGCTAACAGCTCTAATGAAATTTCCACACTCTCCAAAAAGTTTTAGAATCATATTTAACATCTGGGTTTTAAATTTTTACTTTAAGAAATCCAAAGCAGGCTCAGCTGTTTAAAGCCTGTGTACTGCAAGTGGCTTTTCTAGCATAAATCTGTACTATTTTATTTTAATTATTTTCAAATTAAATATGTAATTTTCTGTCATAAATCTGGAGGGCTAGCAAGACCAGTTACAAAAATAAAGTGTTAAGACTGCCTTTCTGTCACTTCTGGCAAACCAGTTGTGTGGCTGCAGTGAATTCAGGGAGAATTGCTCCACACACGGTAGTTGTTGTCTTGAAATGTGCATGGTGTAAAGATATAGACTGGGATGAAACAGGGCAGTAAACATTATCCCCTTACATGGATGGGAAACTGAGGCACCAAGCAGGAGCAAGGCAGTTTTTAAAAACTGCTTAGTTAGGAATTACCTGTTCCTGGGGGAAAGCTAATCAAGTAGAGACAAGAATCCAGATTTCCTGATCCATCTTCCAGTGTGTTGGCCTCTGGACTGCTGGTGTTTAATGTTCAAACCCTATCAGAGGGACTTGGAGTAGCACCTTCCCTGGTGGCTGGGGATGCAGCTCTGTGTGTTTTGCCCTTGTAGCTACTCTGTGTACTGGGGGCTCCTGTGGGGACACCCCCTCCATGTGCTGCCAGGGCAGGTGCTGGTCACATTGGGACTGAGGTGAGTGTGCAAACAGGACTGTGTTAACCCCATGTGTGAGCCTGTTTGTGGCTCTTCCTCGTGCATGTGCCAAATGCAGGGTCAAAAAGTCTGCTTTTACAGAGCCAAGGCACTCTGAAAATGTTGGCACAGCTGAGGGAGGATAAAGTATTTCCTGCCACAGCACTGTGGGAAGGACAGCAGCTGCCCTGTGCTGCTGCAGACAGCAAGGTGTGTTAATGATCTTACATGAGTGAGGTTTTTTCCAGATACCAAGTCAGGGGATGCTGCCCTGATCCGTCAGAGGGGAAGCTGTGCAGCCACACTTCCACTGATGTCAGTGGGACAATGCAGTGGTGACTGTGGCAGGTGGAGTCTCCCAAAATACACCCTCACTGGGTGTAAGGTCATGTTGCAAAGAAGTCTGTTGCAGAAAATAAAGATGTAGAGTTCCCACTGAATGTGTGTGTCCTTAACCCCAATGTGGTGGTTGTAGCAGGGAATAGGGTTAAAATAAAAACCCAAACAAAACAAAAAAACTAAGTATCTCTCTATGTTAAAAGCGTTTAAGGGAAAGAATGCCTCTAGACATAATGTAATACATAGGTGAGATGAAATATAGAGCTGAGAGCATCCATGTGACAGCACTTAGAAAGGATCTGTTGAGTCTTCAGTCATGCCATGCTGATGCAGGAGGGCCCCAGCTCCTGCTTTCACAGGTGTGGGATGCCCTGATAGCTCTGTGCCTCTCCACCTCTGAGGAGTGGGGTCCTCTGTCCCTCAAGCATTGAAGATGCAGCTGCTTTTGATTTGGTGCAAAGGTAGTTCTGCTTCATTTCTGTTCCTGAAGCCCTGTTGTTTTGGTCTGCCGTTCAAAAAGGCTTGTGCAGTTCTGTGCAAATTGCAGCAGTTCCCTGTTAAGTCTCCCTGTCTGGCTCTTCGTTTGAGTATAAGCACAGTCAGGTGGCTCAAGGCACAAATGCTGCACCTCTAACAAATTGCACATGTGTTTTTGGTGTTCAGTTCTGCCTCTGCTGTGCTAAAACAACTGGCTGTTGCTCTCCCATGAGAGGCTTTACACAAGGACAAGCTTTAAGGGTAGTAGTGGACAGCAGTGAAGGGAGAAGCAATGTGTCTTTGGAGGGAGCAGGACTGACAGTGTGGACCATCACTGGATTTCACGTGAGCTGTGCATACAGCAAAGTTCATGCTCTTTGTAAGGTCACTCAGGTCTTTGGGTGTAAGCAGTGGTACAGGTGCTCCAACTCCCCAGTGAGGAAAAGCATTTGATGCTGTACAAGGTTTTGAGTGCAGGGGCTGAAGCTGGAACTGGAGGACCAGCACATATACCTGTGTGGTGTCCAACTAGAAACTTGAATGTGACAGCTCAAAAAAAGCATTTCAATTTTGTGCCTAAATTCATCTTTTTTGGTGGATAAGTGTTACAAGGCTCCGGAGGGGGAAAGTTTGCATACACAGGTAACAGATTTAGTGCAACTCTGAAGTCAATGGAAAAACTGCCATAGCTGTGGAAGTGGGAGCTGGATCTGCTGTGAGTCTGTCCCAGAGCTGCAAAGTCAGTAGATAAAATTAAAACTACCATCAATGCCTATGAGCAATCTCTTCAATATTCATTCAGTCAACCTCTTCCCCCCCCATGTTAGACCCATATTTTATCTCTAAGAGTGAATAGAGACAATTACTGGAGTCACACCTATCACATCCTGTTTGCTTGTACAGTGAGTGCCCGATACCAGAACAACGAGCTCACACTGTGTGTTCCTTTCAAACAGAAAAGGCAAGCTGCTTCAAGTAGAACAATCCTTCTACTAATTGCAACTATTTCAAGTCTGCTGTTCCAGGCTGGTTTCCCTGAAGGAACATGCTAATATGTTAAGACTTGTACTATGTTAAGACATTTAATATTTTCTTTTTAGTTGTTCTTTTTTGTTTTACAACTAGACCAGAGACTTTTCAGTGGGGTAAAAAAACCTAAGAAAGTCTTGTTTACCTTGACAATAAATCATTCTGTATTCAAGGTGGCAATAGCTTAGCTGCAGGGGATACTTGATAAGGTGTGTGGGGGGAGACAAGGATGAGCTCTGACACAAGTCTGTTCCTGTTTTTTTGTGGAAGTACTTAAAGCAGTTTTCTACTGCACCTCTCCTTACAGAGGGACGGGCATCACTGCACTTTCATTTAGTGCTGGATGCATCTACATTTCAAACGTTTTATGATGCAGGCTTTTGATTTGAGTTCACTGGGAAAAGGCATGTTTTCCTCCCCTGCCTCTGTGAGCAGTACCAGCATCAAGCTATTATGTTTAGAAATTTGTACTTTTATGATGCCTCTTTCTAATTCTGAAGTGGATGTTAGAATCTGGGTCAGGACAGCGAAAACTTGCAAGTTGATTTAATGAGTGGAGTTTGGAGCACATCTGTTCCTGATGTGGGCAGCCTGCCCTTTGCTCCCCTTGCCCACAGGCTGCTCATGAGGCTGTTGCTCCCCAGTGTGAGTGGTGGGTTGTGGTCCAATGGGTACCAACATGGGTCACTGGCATCCTCCCCCTTCTGTAGGAAAGGAGCCCCCTGAGCTGCTACCTGCACTGAGGTTGCATAGGATTTGTAGTTTATTAGTGTCTGGATGGTTAAATGGCATGGTATGGCAAATGAAAGGAAAAGGCTCCCCAGACCTTAACTCAGAAGGGTCATGGCTGTCTCTGTGCATATTAACTAGAAATTTTGCTCTTTAAAATTGAGTATTGGACATGTTGTGCACACTGTAACTGAAAAGCTTCAGCTGACCTGCATTTTTGAGAGTTGTATTCATTCTGGAACTGTACCACAATTCATCATATTAAACTTCATTTGTTGGAAGCCTTGCACTGGAATATGGGCTTGGTCTCTAAGGAAGTGCTTCATTTCTGTATTCCTTACCAATAACAGCACAGGGCACTGTCTTTTTATTACTCTGTGGCTAGCACCATTCACATAGTGCATTTCTACATCAGGGCTGGAGAGACCCCCATCCTGCTGAAAAATTTAGATGGCTACAGCAGTAATCAGGAATACCAATAAAGTGTCCCTGGTTCTAGGTGGTGATGTGGGATAGAGGGAGAAAAAGATATAAAAATGAATCATGATGTGAGACAGCATTGCTCTGGCAACTGCTTCAAAACCCGAGTGCACTGAGACTGTATAAAGGCTTGAGAATATTCCTATGGTCCTAAAGAGACCTGCAAAGACATTGCAAACTCATCAGGCAGCCAGTGCTGCAAGGAGGAGGAAAAATGGTGTTTAGAGTCATTCATCCCCAAACAACAGATGTGCCTTAACCTAGAAATAGGTAATATGGCTTCCAAGTGAGGTGGGTTGCTTTGGATAAACCTGGTTAAAAAACAACCAGACATTTAATGCAGGAAGCTGTAGAAGGTGTAAAGAATGGCTAAGTAAGTGAGTGGGACACCATTAATCTTGGTTTGTTTCAGCACTACATCTTCAGCTGTTGAAGGAAAAAAAAACCAAAACCTTGCTCCTAGCTCATAACCTGAGTGTTAAAACTGATGTCCTCCCTATTAGGGCCTGTAAGCTCATTAGCACATGGCAATTTATCCTCTTTTATTTCTTCTCAATTATCCTATCATCCATTGTATCTGGATCTGATTACCCTTTCCCAGAGTCAAACATTATCTTGTAAATCATTTGCTTTAAGTCTAAGCCTGCCATTGCATTGCCCAGGATTTGCTTAGGCAGGTAATAAATCAATTAGCATTAAACTTGTGGCATCATCAATTTTCTTTCCTCGTGACTGAAAAAAGGAGTACCTGAACTTTGCGAAGCTGTATCAAATTTCCTTATGCCATCCACATTGGGGTTTCCTCCTTCTTCCTTTCCCCCACACCCCAAATCAACATGCTTCGTACTGAACTGGAGACAAAAGAAGTGGTGGAAACTGCTACAAAACCAGATGGAAAGTCTATGGAAAGGGCCTTGTTGACTTGAGATATTTTGGATCAAGTTCTGGGCGAGACCCCTGTAGCCAAGGGACTTTTGGGTTCTGCTATTTGATAAATGTCAAAACCTGAATAGTGATGATGGTCTAACATGACAAGCCTGCAACCTCAGGAATGTGAAAATAATGTGATATTCCTGCCCTTCTCACGCAGGGAGGGATGTGCTAGTGCTCTGCCAGCCCCCGGGGCTGCCTGCACTGCTTACCTCCAGTGCTTCCCTCGGGTGCAGGCAGCCCCAGGGTGGCAGAGCGGTGTCCTGTGCTCCTGTCCCTTCTCCCTCCCCAAGGCTGATGGAGTTGGTGTGGCCAAAGCGGTGCTTTGGCACAAATGCAATTCAGACCTGGTGTGGGCAGCAGGACCACAACTGGCTTTCGTTTGCTCCTACGTGTTCCTCCTCTGGACTCGCTCCCACGACTTTTTGGCGGATCCCCAGCATCTGATCTGACAGTTATAACAACATTTATTAGCTGTACTCTGGGCAAATGATGCAAAGGGAAACATTTCTTACACCCTTGCATATAACCTACTAGGGAGATTGCTGAATTGGCTTTCCTGTGCTTGGATTTTGATGTCTGCAGCCCCTACAGTGCTATGCCCTTTTTTTCACATCAAGCTTTCAAAAGGGGAGGTGTAAAAATGTTAGCAATGCTGATTTGCCATGCTCCAACCACAAACTGACTGTGTGAGGCTTATACAGTGGAATGTTTGGGTTTGTCCAGTTGTATTGCTTATTATGAGAAATGTATTAAAAGACCTAAAAATTGACTTAAAATACATAAAAAAAACCAAAAAGAAAAGCAGACTTGTTCAAGCATGGACTTGCTTTTGGCTTTAAATGCTAACTTTAGTTGTTGCTGTGCTTTATGAACATTACTGTGAAATGACCAAAACATGACTTTTTGTTTAAAGAAGTGTGTATGAGATGCATACATCACCAGTATGTATGCAAGTTACTCATTCTGAACACAGATGGTTGGAGGTGCCTGCCTGTGAGTGTTGGGGGTCAGTATTTGGTTTTTGTGGAGGATTTCCTACGAATTCCAGTTACTGACTCCAGTCCACCCCAATAGCTAACTTGCAGGTGCGGGTTTCTTGAGGAGTTTGTGCCTTGTCCTGCAACTCCCTTTGCCATCTCCTGGGGAAGTTGCCTGCATCTCCCTGCTTTATATTGTGTGTCTGCCATTGCTTTCTCTGGATAATGGAAACTTGTCTTTGCATTTAACTGTGTATAAATGGAGCAGTGCAATTGCTGTGACTTCTTCAAATGTTTTGTGCTTGAGGTCTTTCACTGAGCCACAGGTTATGCTAATTTTTGTGTGACTCTGAAGGCAAACAGGCTCTTTGATCAACTGGCCACTCACAAGTAGAAGTGTTGTAGCATCTGACCTGCAGAAGGGAACTGTGTGGTGCATTCCTGGAAAAAACCAAACTGTGGAAGATGTGGCTGAGATGTGTGATGATGCTGTGTTTTGCAGATATTTTCTAACTAGGAAAACTGAGACAATCAGCAATGAAATGGCAAGGTCATGCAGAAACTCACTGGTAAGAGACAAGAACAAAGAAGCCCCAGTTCTCAGTCATGTGGTGTAACTCCAAGACTACTTTTTTGTATCTCCCTCGCTTTATATGCTCCCTATATGAAGTTTCCAAGAATAAGAGACAGCAGTTCTCTTCTGGAAAGTTAGGATTTGAAATGTGAACTTTTTAAAAGTTTTCATTAAAATCCCTGGAGAATGCCAGATATCCCATTTCCTGGGACTCTCAAAGGTCATTTGTTGAACAGTTTCTTCTAAGCATATGTGACAAATTATTCCCTTGGCACAATAAACAGGACTCCAGCCCTTTAATTATAATATAGCACTCAATATCTTGAGACATTTCAACGTTTCCTATGTATCCTACACATTTCATTACAAGGAAAGGTTGAACAAAATTAAAAGGGTGACGTTACCCAAAGATTGATAGTTTACCTGTCCAAAAGGGAAAGTTGTGTACAAGGGAGCACAAAGGAAAGAAGGATCCAAACCAAGTTTTGATGGCAGAGGAGACCCAGATAAGAGAGTTTTTATTATCCACAGCTTTTAGCCTTATTTACCATCAGGCTGTCTTGCCACAAGCATGCTTTTTAGTTCTGACAGCTCTGAATTATGACCATTGTGGGATCCTATCTCATTAACTGAAATGGGAGAATAAAACATCAAACAATCATAAAAATAATTTGGCACTGTGAAACCACTTAGGAGCAGCTGTCAAACAGGTTGGAAGATAAAGTTCTAAATAAAAAGAATAGAGAGCGCTGCAATGTCCTGCCATATGCTTCCTCTGCATTATAGAGTCCTTAATAATATGAAGTGCCTGTGTTTATGCAGAATAGGCCAGACACTCCATATATGATATTGATTATGCCTTAACCCCAATTTAGTAAAGACATACTCCTCCTTTTCCTAATCAGATATCGCAGAAGCAGTTTTCTGAAAATGTCCCTAATGCCAAGACATATTTTATCTCCGAAGGCTGTGGCAGGAGATAGGGCTTTGTCTTGCCTGTTGTCATGGCTTGGAGCCCAGTTTTAGGACAGCAAGGCCCCTGTGGGGCTCTTCTCCAGCAGTTTTCATCCAGCAATTCAGAAGCATACATCTTTATCAAGCTGCTGTTGTCAGACAACATTAGATAATTAATAGGCCATTTGTCAGCCTGCACAAAACATGTTAAAATCCCAAACGCAATCAGGGTAAATATAGTTGCCCGCTCTCTGAAGGCTTTTTGTTCTGACATGCAGGCATTGCAGGCAGATATTTACTATTAAACAAGACTCATTATTAATCACATCTAATGTTAATTAATTAACAGCCTCTGTGCATTGAGGGGGCTCTCTGACTTTCAGTTGTTTTAAGGAGCTAATTGGTAACTTAGCAGTTTGCATGGAAGTTGTTTCTTGTTCAGTTCACATTAACTTTCTCAACTTAATAGAATAACTGTGTTCATTAAAAAGCCAAAAATAAAAAGGGATATTTTTAGCAGCATAAATTACTATTGTAATAAGCCCACATCTGAGTTTTTTTAGGGAAGGTGTAATGATTTGGTTTAGACTCAGCCTTACCATCAATGTTGCTGAGTGAGGGCAGGTGTGCAGATACAAGGCTCTCTGGGGGCTGAGGCCAATTAGATGGGGTACAGATGACACTGTATCCTGCCTCCATGACCCAAGGAGAGGTGCTGGCAGATGCTGACCCTGTGGTGGAGATACCACAGCGGCCTTCTTGAGCTACCAGCACTCAAAGAGATGCTGAGGAGCAGTAATGACACAGATGTCTTTGAAAACCCTGATTCCTTTATGGTTTGGCTCTATGCCTTGGCTCACCACTGAGCAGTGGAGAATGAGCGTCACTCCTACTGGTGAAGTGTCTCCAGGTCTGGTTTGCATCCTGCTAGCTGGATATGTTTGGCTGAAAAAAGAAGCTGCTGAGAAGCAGAACCTTTCCCACTGAAGGATGCCCTTACTCTAAAGGCTGTTTATTATACTTCATGAAAGGAGAAGAGAGGCAGGATTGTCAACACAGGTTAGATCTGTGATCCATGTGGCAGTCAAAGAGGTGACACAACACTGGAGTAGTCACTTGGACTGTAGAATTCGTGCTGACCCAAACTGGAGCTCCATGGGCTTACAGGCTGTGGTGGTTTGGCCCAAGATCTCCACCAAGATTTACATGCCACTTGATAGCACTGAAAACAAGTGTCATTTTTGTCTTTGTGTTTCCTCAACATGCCCCTTTTATCGTATGCTCTGCCTGTGCCTTGGGTGCTGTGGTGGCTGGTTGTGCCGAATGGCGACATGTGGTGACTAAGCCTGCAAGTACAAAGAATTAGCTTGCATAACTATAAAACCATTGTGTAGAAAGGGAAAGGGGTGGGGGACAATATTGCTTAATTACTTGTTCCTAGAAATTCTGCTCCTGCAAAACTTCCATGGAAATCAGCAGGAGGCCAGCATTTAGAGCACTCACAGCATTCATCCCTAGCACAGCCTGTGAAAAGTGCCTTTCCTTCATGTTCCCATTATGTAACTTGGGGGCATAAGTGTCTGGGCTACAAAAACTATAAATCTTTTAAAATAGTTGCTGATTTCATCACCCACTAAATAAAGATGACATTTTTGTGAAATATTTTGTATTCAGACTGTCTGTCCAGCCATGCTTTGCACTCTCTCCTTTTTGCTGTGTCAATATTTGCATTGCCAACCCTGTTTTGGAGGGTTTCTAACTTGATCTTACATTTATTTTGGCGAAGAATGTGGAACACAACTTCTTACTCTGAGAGAGAATTTGTTTTAAGAGAGGAGGATGATGATGATGGGTTTTGACTTGGAGAGGGGCTGGAGTCCTTGGAGAAAAATGGGCTGGGAAGGGCTGGAACAGCCTGGCTGGGGGGTGTTGTCCTGCAGTCCTGTAGCATAGCAATGGGAAAGAGAGGTCTAAGTCTGAAGGTGATCCATTTGCTTCTCCATATCCATGGAGCATCACCTCTGTGTCAGGTCTGAAGGTTGGCTCAGGTGGAATGGTTGGCATGAGGGAATTGAGTTTTTTCTCATAACCTTGGAGCTCTGTGACTCTTGATTGTGTGTCCTGCCACCTCTCCTCCAGTGGCATCTGCAGGTCTCTCCTTGCAGGAAAAGCAGATCTGTGTCTGTTGAGTATTGCTTTCTGCTTTTATGGGTCAGCCAGCAAGTAAGTCCGGCTAAAAGTGTCTCATTGCCCAAATCTCAGTATTTGAGGGTGAGAATTGCATCTTGGCTGAGTTCTGTTGAGCTTCCAGTCCAAAAATTCCCTAAATAATTAGGGAAATGGGATTTTTGGAGTCCTGGATGCAAGTATAATTTTTGAGTGCTTTTGAGACTGTGCCTATAGTTTTGTATTTTAGTAATTTATTTGCAGATACATCCAAAAAATCTTCCATGTACCTGTGCCAACAAATACAGTCCTACACATGTATATGTTCATAATCACATGGGTAGATACGTTTCATTTCACTGCCTTTATAATGTGTGTATCAAGTACTTCCTCGCACAGAAATACCCAAGTAGCTCTCATAAACAGGAACCAGAGAGCGTGGATTGTTTTATTCCTGCTGAAATGCTGACACTAAATTGTGTGAAAACGGGAGCTTAGTCCAGAGGGAAAAATGTCCTGCAAAATGTCCTTTAGCTAACAAAGCCTGGTACTGGTATTAAACTTAAATCAGTGCTAACCAATGAGGTTCCTCAGTAATATAAAACTGTTTAAGTGTTGTGTGATGCTGCAGTGTATTCTCTCATTGTGAGCCCAACAATAGGCTTCAATAAAACATGTGTCACAATATGTCACAGGCACTTATCCTGAGGACGTGAAGCCGGTGCTGTTGGGAAAGTTGGGGTTTTGTTTGTGACTGTGTCTCCAGGTACAGGATCTGTGGGTGCATTAACCAGGCTTGAACTTCAAAGGCGATGCTCAGGTTTTCTGTGTCACCTACCAGGGGTGTTGGTCACGTTGGGTTCTGCTGTGGTTTGGTGCCTGAGAAACCAAAGTACCGTCTCCCAGCAGCCTGTTCATCACGTCATGCCTTGCCTGCTGCCAGGGGCTTGCCCTGGAGGTCCTGGGATACCTCATTCATCTTGCCTGTAGTCCCTGGGGCTTCAGCGCTGCCCAAGACCCACAGCATACCTGGCCAGCAATGGAAACCGTATCTGCATCCTTGTCTAGTGGTATGTGTTCAAAAATCTAACAAATTATGTATTTCCAACACAGGCTTCAAAAGGTGCAGGATTAAGTGGTTAAGTAGGCTTAGGCTAGTGTTTCAAGCAAGGTGCTTGCTTGAGAAATAATATTTATATTGGCTCTGTGCTGGCAAATATACAATCAGGAGACAAACCAGAAACTTTTGCTTTCAAGCTGTAACACTGTTTTAGGAAGGGAGGGATATTTATTTCCCCAGATAGGGAAAGAAGCTTCCCTAATGCAAACTCTGAGTTGTGAAATGTTATTTCAGGCAGAGAAACTCTGCCTTAAAATCATGGAAATAGTTTTCACTAATAAGGTTTGACTTTCCTTCTCCTGTAAGACCAGAAGAGCAGACTTCAACAAAAGGGAAATGAAAAGAACAGCAGTATCTGTTGGGAATGCTGGAGTCTGGCATCACTTTGGATTTTCCTCACTTGTTCTGGACTGAAGACTTGAGCCATTCTCTGTCTGGGTTACACTTACACTATCAAAACCAGGGGGGGGAAAAAAGCCCCTTAGCCCAAAAGCCAATTTTATTGAATCAATGTAATGATTGCTAAGTGGTATCTAAGACTGACCAAAAAGGTTGTATCATAGATTTCCTCATGGACTTTTAAACAAGCTTGCCTGGGGTTGGATAACAAGAAATTTAAGGCTACCTCCATCCTAAAAATGCAAAGCCATTTCAAAGCAAGAAATAATTCTAAAGGAAATTTGTATATGCTTGATTGATTATCTTATTTTAATCCATATTAAAGCTTTAAGTCTTTAGGTGTGGCTCTTTAGTTCTAACATCTCATAAATTATGGCTATAATGAAGCAGTCATTTATCCAGGGCTGATGATAAATGGCTTGCCCTAGGAGGAACTAAAGAATAGGCAAGTAGATCATTTTCATATTTGGTGAAAACAATATTAAGTACCCAGACCTCAGTGATTGCCCTAATAAATGAATAATCTGAGGTGAGGGGCTTGGCAGTCAGCGTAAAAAATAACCTGAGCTTTGGCTGTCATTTGTCAGGCTTTGCTATGACAGCATGCATTATGGGTAAATGAGCAATCAGCAGGAACTATGTTATGGCTGGGATGTTTTTGAGAAATTTATCATATGCATTGCTTGGTACCTTTAAGACCTTAAGGCTTAATGGCCATAGTGCATGACTGCAAGCGAACACAGCTCTTATTTACCATCCTATGCTTCATTTGCACTGGATCCCCTTTTTTCCATGTATTAGGGGAATGAGCCTCTGTTAGTTTTGTTTCCCAGACTTCCACTCATATGGGATATTCCAGCCTGCTCCATGTTATTTCTAAGGCACCATGATGTTTGAGGGATTTTGAGGATACTCTGCTCAGTATAGTAGAGATGTCAATTTATATTTAATGAGCTAAGTCAGTAACACATGGATCGGATGTGTAGGAACAAAACCCAGGGGAAAGGCAAAGAAGCACAACAAAGCACTCCTCCAAACACCTGAAGTGCAGTGGGAAATTTGGTGCTGTTACCTCTTAATTAGCCATGAAACATTCAGGTACAGAGCGGGGACCACAATGAAGGGTCTTAGCAGGTGTCTTGGCACAATATAAGCCTATTTTTCCAGAGCGTTCCCCATGGGAGTGCAGCACTGGTGGTGTGCTACATGATGCAGTATATGAAAGCTCTTGTGGCAATATTCAGCCTTTCTCCTCAAAAAGTGCCCCAGTTGTTCCTTTCTGCTGCTGAGATTTGGCACTTTATCTTTCCAGGTCACTTCAGCTGTAACTTAATGGAAGGAGAGACACAAAAGCAGCAAAACTCTTATTTTATATATCTCTTGCATAGTTATTTAATGGACATATAAGAAGGCATTAAATGATGGAGAAGATCTGGGGAGAGCCAGGTGTGCGGAGGCACTGTGAGGAGCAAAGCAGTGGGGCTGAGGCTGCATGCATGGAAGGGGAGTCCCATGCAGTGGCCACTTCTGGAGATGTTGACATAAGTGGTATCCTCAAGTGGGCACAGATGTTGAAATCCAGGCCCTGGATTTCTGTGAGACTTCTTAGTTGTGACTGAAATGGATAGGAATTCCTTTCTCCCTAAACAAACACAGATTAGCAGGAAAAGCAGTTGGGTGAAGGAATGAGCAATGAAATGTGCTCTTTTGAGAGGCTGAGGCTTGTGAAACAAAGCTTGCCCTGGCATCACACCTGCCTCTTCATGGGATGCATGTTACATCAGAGTGCTTTTCTCTTAGTTTTCTTAAGCTTTTGAAGGAAGAAGTGATGCAGGGACATGTTTTTTTTTGTTTGTTTGTTTGGGTTTTTTTTTTGTTTTTTGTTTTTTTAGTATCTGAAAAGGAAAAGTGAACAAGCCAAGCTGTGAGGTTTTCCACTGGCCTAGAAAATACTGTCAGGATGAAGTTTTTGGGGAGTTCTTAACTACAACTTTGTTTTCTGCCCCGAAGGGCCTCATCCTGAGAGGTGTTGAGGATATTAGCAGCAACGAGACTGTCTTTGCTTACTTCTAAGTTGGGCATTCTCTTTTAGAAATGTGAGCTTGAATGAGTGTGCTTCAGTGGTTTGCTGGATCAGGGCAGACCTTCACAGCCTACTCCAGGATAAAGTCTGCAGTCTCCTCTCAGCCCCACTTGAAGTTTGCCCTTCCACTGTTGTGCCATCTTCCCAGCTACCAAAACTTTTTTTAATTGCTTTTGTAATTTAACTTTTTTTTTTTTTTTTTAGTATCACAGAATAAAGGAATGTTAGAAAATGCTCTGATCTAGCTTTTCTGAAAATTTAAATGCTGGTCTGCCACAGCTTTCAATATCTCTTTACCTGCTGCCACTTATACCTTTCACTTCTCATTAAGGAAACGAACCCAGAAGATTAAAGCACTCCCAATTTAGCTTTCTAAATGGGAAGTGAAAGTTGAAAGCAGACCAGCTGAGAATAAGCGCCACTGAGAACTGCAGCTGGGCTGATGCTATTAGAAAAAGAGACCAATTCTTGCTTCTGATCTGTCATTTAAGAAAGCTTGTTTATGTCTGACACCAGATGAATATGTAGTGCCCTTTCTCATTGAGATCAAAGTTTTACTTTACACCCATCAGATATCACATCACTAAATGCTAAGAGTTTTATAAAAGTCAGGCAACAATCCTGTCTATAAACAAGTGCATATTTGTCAAGTCCAGTAATGTCCCAGAGATCCACATGGAAATGGATCCTGAGATTGGAGTGAGTGATTGTAAATCCTTTCAATGAATTTTGGGAGACTGAATCTGACTAATTTGTAGGCACAGAGGGTGAAGGGAGAGGAGGGCAGAGGGAGGTGGAAGGTTCCTGATATTCCTTAAACTCAAGCTTGTTTTTAATATCTGGCTGCTGTGCTCGTTCCAGATGTTTCCCTGCACCTCTGTATTTGTTCAAAGTCAACAAAGCAAATAGGAACCCTCCAGGAGCTGTGGGTCAGATCCTTAGGGAATGTAACTTGGAAGCAGCACTAGAACACACTTAGCAGGAAGGAAATCACTGTGTGTTGTCTGTGAGGCACAGGCGAGCAGAGTGTACCAGGAGCTTGACTGCTCCAAGACATCTCTTTGCAGTGCAAACAGATGGAGAAAGAAATTAAATAAACTGATATCAGATACCTCCAGACTCTAATATTTGAAGAAAATACAACACAAGGTAGCATTTCTAGGGAGACTCTCAGCCACATCTATATGAACAGTTTCTGTAGAGGTATCTTACTACCCATAAAATAGAGAAAACTTTATTAGAGACACAACTCCCCAAGCCATTGCTAGTAAGAAGAGCTTGAAACTGAGAATGCCTGAAGCAATTATTGGAAAAATTGGAAATACCTGTTGTATTAATATATTTTGGGGTTGTGATTTAAACTTTGTGTCTGGACTTCTGATTCACCTCACTGAATCGGAGCTGGTGTCAGGAAATTAAAGGGCTCACTTTTTCTTGAATTTATTTAGTAGTGCAGTTTGGAATGGAAAATGCAGAAGCAGAGTTTGCTGCCTGACATTCTCCACACGGGATGTGAATGCTAAGTCTTTAACCTGAACTGTGTTGTGAGTTAAGTGATCTCTGTTTATCCTAGAGCATGTTATGAGTATCAGTTTGCTCTAAATGCGTTGCTTTTAAATAACTCCTGACAAAGAAAAGGAAGCTCTGAATATACCACGTATCTTTTATTGCTTAATGGTTTATAGTGATTGTAAATAATAATTAGAAAGTAGACTGACTACAAAAGCTCTCCTAGTAAAATCTAGGAACACTGGTATGGCAGAATTTCTCAGTTTGAAGCGACTCTATCTTTGACAGTTCTCCTAAGGTAGGTTATTTTGGAGAAAACATATGTTTCCATTTTCTCTCCCTCGGCTTCCCTTTTAGTCCCCAGGCTCCACTAGGGTCACAGCAACATTAAGGCTTTTGTCACTGTGATTAATAGCTCTTTAGATCATCTTTAATTCACTCACTAATGACTGAGGGTCTTTCTGCTCTCCAAGTAATCGCGTGATGTATGAGCCGATAGTACACCTTGTGGCAGAGGTGAAAATCATTCAGGCAATGCAAATATTGTCACGGGGACAAATGTTTTCCCTGTTAATAAAAATTAATGAATTCTACCCAGGAGCTAGTCAAAGAAGCTCTGGTGAGAGAGATCCAAACACAAACAAGTTCTTGCTGCTTGGAACCATTAATACAGCCTTTCTAGATATGTGAGGATAATTATTAGTATTTCTGCATCTACATAATAGATGAGAGAGTGGCAGATTGATTTAATTACACAAATGCATTGCATTGCAGGTAGATCTGTCTTTCAGCTATGCCCACGTGCTGGTCCTCGCTTAAGATGGGTTATTTTGCTTTGCAAAGGGGTTTTATTCGGTTTACTTATTTAAAGTAAACTCCTGTTTAATAATTACTTCCAACCGAGATCCACCTCACTCAGGATATCATAACTGCAAAAGGATGCAAAGATGTTTACATTTTTTGCAAGTCCCTGTTGCACATCATAAAAGCTTGACGAAACAGGCTGTAAATTAATCATCGGAAGAGGAGGAAATGCTTTTGAGTATCTTATTCTATTTATTGCATGCATATGAGTAACTGTAAAAAGTGCTCTGTCCCTCAGCCAGGTCACCTGATGGGGTGGGTGTTCCTGTCCCTCACTTGGGGCTCAGGCTTCAGCTGAGTTGTTGGAAAGGTGTATTTCTTATTTACTGATGGAGCACAAGCCATGGTTAATGCTGTTGTAATTTTTTGCTTCATTTTGATAGTCCCCAATTCTTTCTTCTGATGACAAAAAGCTATTGTCTCAGTGGAATAAATATTTCTGAATTACTTCCCAGTCCCAACGTTATCATTTACATCTTAGAACAAGAAAACAGTAAACTTTTAAAAGACATAATTTTACCTCTTCACAGTGCTTATCTACAAAGGAACATATTACTGAGGGGGGGAAAGAGCTCTAGTTGTTACTATTATTTCTGGTAGACACCCAAGGAGAGTAGCTAATTTGTTCTTCATTAATGCCAAGGACAAATAAAAAAGCGAGGACTGAATTATGCATTTATTTCCATTGTGCCTCTAACATGGGCTTCCACTCCCCATCATCCTCCAAAAGAATTCCCAAACCTTTGCTGTGCATTTCATGTGATGCCATAGGGTGCAATAATATGGTTTTAAAAGAAGATGAATTTAGTGGTGAATCTTAATCGAAGGCAGAAAATTGCATGCAGCCCCCCTGCTGAAAGAAGGATGGACAGTTGGCTGCAATCAGAGGGCTTTTTTGATATAGCTCAACAACAGCCTTTTACTGTTGGTTCACAGAGGCCTGGGCAAAAACCTTAGAGCCAAATTTATTTGGAATTTGAACACTTTTTTAAACGTGGGCTTGATGGATCGCACCAGTTATCTCCATTTTGTGATGAGCTGAGTCAGTCTTAGGCTTGTGGGTAACTGGAGATGAAATTCCCAGCCTGTACAGCCCTGTGCAAAATGAGAGGTACATGGAGCTGACCTTTCAATTATTAGCACATGAGTGTATGTAACCAGGTTCCCCTTTTGACAACTAAATGCCACAGGGCCCAGGCTCAGCCCCATGGGGTTTAAGGGCATTTTCCAGTGATTCACTGGGGTTTGGATGTGTCCCTTACAAAGGTTTTGCACTTGCATAAAACTCAAAGCACTTGGACTTGAAATTAATAGATTTTTATGTAAAAGCTTCTTTTTTTATTTATGGTGGAACATATAAATATTCAGTGAAAAAGATTTTTAATTTTTCTGTGAGAAGTGTTTGACCCTTACCTCAAAATGCTGTGATAAATTATGTTGTCTTATATATATAATATTAATAAAATATTAAAAGAACTGCTATACTGTACAAGACATGTATCTCCTAAAATGTGTAAAGCGGCATTCAGAAATGCATTGCCATATTAGAGACAGAATCAGTTTAATCCCAGTGGAATAACTACGTAGAAAATTATGGGTGATTCTCTGCTGTGTTTCTGGAGATGTGACCATGACTTACTTGGTGCAGTAAAAATCTGGATTTCTCAGCATGTGTCTAACTTTGGAAAACCAGGCTCGATTGATTAAAGTTTGTTTAACAAAGAAATTGGGAAGGATTTCTTACTGCTCCCCAGTGATAAATTGCTGCAATCTTTTCTTTTATTATCACCCTGCTAGTCCTCTGCTGCTCAGCCCCGAGTTAGGCACCTAAATAAGATCCAGATTTGCCAAAGTGCTCAGGAGTCAGGAGTTTCCACTGGGAGGCTTTTTCCTGAACTTCCAGAAGAATTAGGTAACGGAGACTGCCCATTCAGTGTCACAGCAGGAACCAGTCTGTTTGGCAGCCTCGACCTAAAAGGTTTCAATTTTCTGGGTGTTGTTGCTTTTGCAGTTTCAGGCGTGCTTACAGAATAGTGAGGCTATTTCTGCATCACCTTGTGGTTGGGGTGAGAGGGGCCCTTTCTCAAAATACCTGAATCCCTCCTGTCATGTCCAGTGGTTGAATATCAACCACTTTGCTTGGTGCCGAATTTCAAGCAGGTAGAGCAGCCACTGCTGGAATCACAGTACTAAAGTTTTCTACTTTTAGAAAGAAAATTGTATTTTTCTGGTGGAAAGTTCTAACTCTGTCAAAGGTTGGATATTAATACAAACTTTGTCAAGGGCTGGATATGAACATGTTATATATGCACACAGTAATTATCAGTAAGGGAAGGTCACTGCATTAGGACAGTGTTTTGTCCAGCTATGGAGTGTTACTTTCCTGTGAAGAGCCAAATCATCCAAAAGAGTCTCAGAGAACACCTGTCAGACTGGGATTTTTGAGTTTCTTGCTGATTTTTGTGTTCTTAGGCTTAGTTTGTCATATTTACTTTCTTCTAGTCCAATTCTCTTCTGTGTGGAGGAGAAATGTTCCCATACCGCGGAGAAAATGAGAATGAAACCAGGCTCAGTGCAAAGGAGCTTCACTTGTTTCCTAATCAGTTTAAGGTGGGAAAAGCCCAGAAGGAACACCTGTGGGTCTTTCCCCATCCCTGCCTCTCTGTTTTCCTAATTAGGTTGGAGAAGCTGAAGCCCAAATCCATGCCTGGGCTTTTGTGGGATAAAAGCCACCCTGCCACAAACGGAGCCATTCTTTCCACATCCAGGTCAATAGGTGGCAGATGGGCACAAGAGAAGGAGGGCTGAGAATTTCATGGAACCAATTTAAAAAAGAAATTTAAACAATTGCGTTAGAAGCTGGGCACTATATGGTGTATAGGATGTGAAGGATTTATATTGGATGACTGTCTAATCTTCTGTGTAAGTGGAACTTCTTTGGCCTTATTTTGAACCTGAAGTAATAAAGAAGGAAATGAAAGCAAAGGTAAACTTAAAGTATTGTTTTACTCTAAATGCTTTCAGTAAAGGGCCTTGTTATCTAATGATTGGTACTAGATGGCTGGTATAAATCGTGTTGTTTGTTCTCTGCACTCATGGCAAAGGAAAGCAGAGGCAAAAGGAAATCAATTGGAACTAGCAGGTAACAAATGACCAGTCTTAGGCAAGCATAGCAGATGGGGAAAATAGAGTTGTGGGCATACATTATTAGGAAATGCAGTGGTGACTTTTCCCTTTATTTAGGAAATGCAGAAAATAATGAGTACTTTTGATGGAGGGAGCAGCTCAGACAATTGTGTACATGTTTCAATATTCAGTCATATTTTCAGTGTTTTCTTAGAAGAGGCTCTTGCCCTTAATACTGAGTTATCAAAAGGATAACCAGAAAGTGTGATGGCAGCTCTTGTGGAGATGGGTAAGCCTGCTTACTGCCAGCTCCCCAAGGAAAGCAGTGACAGAGCCAGTTTGGCAGTGCATGATTCAGAGGCAGTTCCAGAGTTGCCTGGGGCTTTGGGAAATATTTTGGCAATACTGTGCCAGACTAAACCCTGCAGAGTGGCTACAATATTGTCAGATCTGAATTTAGGTGAGGATCAGTTCCAGTAACCGCCTGTCTTGTTTACTGATAGATCTTTATAGTTATTCAAAAATACTCATTTTTGTGAAGCATAAAAATCACATAAAATAGTTGAATAGTGCCAGGATAGGTGGGTATTTTGTTTTGGTTTTGTTTTGTTTGTGTTGCAGTTTGTTTTGCTTTGGTTTTTTTGGAGATACAAGTAGGGAAAGGACCAACTGGGCAGCAACTCTTCTCACAAGGACCCAGTGGGCATCTTGGCAGTGGGGACCAGGGCCGGATCAACTGGAGCATGGGCAGGAGTGAGTTTTTGTCCCCCTCACTTGCCATGTGCACACAAAACACGAAGTTTACATTCCTGGTGCAAGCAAAATTTTAGAAAACTGGAGCAGGGTGTAGGAAAGAAAAGAATCCTATGCATAAGTAAACCCTGGGATCCACCAAAGTGGGAATCTCCATCCTTGATGGTTTTAAAGACCATCCAGACCATGTTGTGAGGAACTCTGTTTGCCCTCTCTGGAGAGTGATGGTCGAGATCCCCTCTGGATGGTCTGGTTCAGGATTTGGCCTCCTACTGGGCTTATTTGAGATCCTGGTCTGAGTTATTAGTCCTTTACATGTAACTCTGTGTGTAGGTAACAGGTACAGCTTTCTTTTTAAAAGCTTTCTCAAAGGATCTTAACAATATTCTCTGTATGTAGCACAGTGTATTAGTTCTGCGAGCAAATCCTAAAATGCTACAGAGGGGACACCCTAACACCTTGCAAAGTATCAGTAAAAACTGCTGAAAGCATTAAAAATAAATGAATCATAGGGTGAGAACTAGCATGACAGGTAAATAGGCAGGACATAAAATGCCTCTGGAATCTGTGGGATATTTGCAGGTACAAGGGGGCTTCTAAGTCAAGGTTCATTTACAATGTCTGGTTCCTCTCTCCAGGAAGGATTTCTAATAGATTCAAGGAGACTCCAAGCTTTTAGTAGGTCTTGGGAGAAGAAAGGCAGCTCTGTGAGGAGAGAGGTTTGGTTTGTTTATGGAGAAAACTCGCCAGTCACGTTCCATATTGTGTCCTGCTTGGAAGAACAACCGAAGGCTTTCACCCTGTGCAGGAAATGGTGTTTCTGTACAATGGCCACAGCTATTGTAGGGAAACACCATCTCCATGGTGTGAAAGCCTACCTGGAGATGGGCTGCAGCCTCCTAGAAAGCTGCTGCTCCATCAGGAAAACATTTGTGTTTTACAATTACATGCTGGTTGTATTTTTTTTTTTTTTTTTTACTGCCCAGGATCTGTTCCAGCCTGTGGCTGCATCACTGTCTGAATGGTGGAGTTTTGCCAAAAGTGAACAGCATCAAATACTCTGTTTTACCAT
The DNA here is from genome assembly GCA_035583155.1 of Acropternis orthonyx. NCBI lineage: Eukaryota > Metazoa > Chordata > Aves > Passeriformes > Rhinocryptidae > Acropternis > Acropternis orthonyx. The sequence goes on along the minus strand of JAWWEU010000011.1, from coordinate 3,817,959 downwards.
AACAAGTGCAGAGGTGAATGAGCGCTGTCAGGAAAGCGCACCATGAATACTCTTTTCAGTTATTAACTAAATTTATTATTTTGCTGGTAAAAGTTAACAGCAGAAGGCGAACATTAATTTCACATCTGCATGAACTCGTGCTGGAAATGTTTGGGGGCTCATCGGGTCAAAACAGCTAAAATCACAAATATTTCCAGTCAGTCGTGACTTTAAAAATATCCAGAAGCATATCTGAATGGGAAACACGTAAAAGAATATCATAATCTGCTCAGGCTATAATGTGAAACAGAAATGGATAGAATAAATCCTTACCTGTTGTTATTCACCCAGTTTGCGAGCATGTAACACCATGAGCTTGAGCCCTGGCAGTGTAAGCAACATACTTGGTCTGCTTTCCTTGCGTATCAGCTCCGTTAAGAGCTGGGATGTTGGATAAAGAAATGTGTTTTAATTTGTATTTCATCAACAGCACTGAGCATCTTATTGGTTCACAATAGTTGAAGAAATTGTAGTGTTTCAGTGCTTGGATTTTTCAGCCAGATCCAAAGCTTTAGGAAATTCGCTGCCATGACAAGCTCTGTGTACAGAGGAATATTTAGTTCACTTTTCTCATCAAGAGGAACACTCATCGTTCATCCCAGGAGGATTCAATGGAGATATGTCCTCCTAGAATGGTGCAGGAAGATACAACTGCCCAGTTAATCTATTCAAACTTGGAGGGCTGAAGGGGTTTGAAGGAGTTCTTCAGCAGTTTAGAATTAAAATAGCTAAAACCAACTTTGACACAGCTCTAGGACAGATTCTGGGTAAGTCCTCCACCCTCCCTAAAGATTGCCCTGTGCTGCTTGGAATGAGGGCTTATCATGACCCCACTGCTGGGTGTGTGCAGTAAGAGTGTGTGACTCGGACAGAGAGATGCCAAATGCAGATTGACCTAATTGATGATGAAAGGCCAGTTGAGCAGACACAATTATTTCATTAAAAAAATCTGAATTTGGAGTGGTTAATGCTTTTGAGTAACTTCTTTGAGTTGTGGGAGGTTTGCCATGACCATTTCCTCTCAGACTTCTCTCTGGAAGAGGAAACTCTTTCCTCTTTGTGGACAACGTTGCCTGGGGGGATGTTCAGCTAAAAGAGAAGGTTTTTTTGATGGAGAAACAGGTTTGTAGTCTGGTTATCTTCATTTATGAATTTAGGGACTGAATATTTAGAATGTGGAGATGACTTCACTGAGCTGGGTTTTTTTCCTTCTTTTTTTTTTTTAATTACAGAAGCAAATAGAAATATTCAAATCAGATCACACTCATTAGCGAAACTAATTATGTTTTCCCAAGCATCTCTCCTCTTACCTATTCTGCAATGGAAAAAATCATTTGCTCAGGATGTAAAACAGGGGAAAGGAGATTGCTGTGACAATTAGCAGTAATTAATGAGAAACTTTGAATTGCTTTGTGTCTATTAGTCCTCAGTATCTATTAGTGGAAAAGGCTTGGATTTGCCTGCTGAGGGGTGTGGGCATGCACAAGCTCCTTCCTTCCCAGAAGGAAAGTAAAGGCATGTGGGAATATGACAAGGAGTTAAAATGGCTTTACCTATTTTTTTTAGTGAGTGTTAGAAATAGCCATGTGCACCTGCTGCAGATTCACATCTGTCAACGTACTTATAACAAGTAAAATTATATTGGTGTTTCAGAATTTTACAGTTTTTTTTTTTCCCCACACTGGAATGAAAATAAATCTCTGGGAACTTTTTATGAAAGGGACATATCTTACAAAATAGTGTCTTTATAATGTAAGTAAGATCAAGTTTCTTCCAAGAAAGATCTTTGTAATGAAAGGCTCCTCTCTACCCCAACACACACATCTGTATATATGTGATGGTGTTCCACCTGCATTCAGAACTAAAAAGAAATGTATCTTTTGACTGAAAATGTCTTTAGTGATGATTAATTTTCAATGATATTCCCATTTAAGGTAACTAGAAATACTGAAAGCCAGGTCAAGCTCATACAATTACATTTTACAGCTTCTCCCCACACTGCTTGTCTCCTGCATCCATGGGACACGTGAAATTTGTATGACAGAGCCTGGTAATAGTGCAACAGAGGGCGCCGATGACATCTTACCCCATGTAATCAATCAGTGGTTTGCCTTGAACAGTAGAGAGGTCAGAATTTAATTAATGTATTTTGGATTGGTCCATAAAATGCTTCCAAGTATTTTGCACGATTGGAGATCCTGTGTGGCCAGTAGATAATACATCTAGGGATGTTTTCCTTTGGAAATATTTAGATTTGAAGTTGTGAGCCACATGAACAGCTCCTTCTTTAGAAGTGACATGTTGGAAGAGTTGAGAAACAGATCCATCTTCTGCACTGCTGCTTCGCTGTAATTGCTTCCTGAAAGCAACTTGTCCTGGATGTGATTTCTGCTGCAAAGTGAGAAGAAGTCACATTAACCCACTGAAAGGGGAGATGCTGCTTTCAGTTCTCCTCTTGCCCCTGCTTTCTCCCCTGATTTATGGATTAATTGTATGCTTGCTCCCAACACAACTCTGTGTTGTCTCTGTCACGGTGGCTGGGATCATATCTCCCCTTCTGAGGCTCCTGGGTCTTAGACTTGCACCATCTCTAATTGAACAGCTGATGATTGATAACTGAATACAAGAATAGGCTAAAAAGCTTGGCTTGTGTAGCTGAGGAAAATGAAGGCTGATGGAGGTTGTGTCTGATACTGAAGGTGACAAACACTCCCAGCAAACCATTTAAGCTAAAGGACAGTGCTGGAACAAGTACAAATGGGCAATAAAGTGTCCATGAATATTCTGAGGCCAGAAATGAGCTTTCTAGAAATAAGAGTAAAAGGGAAGAACCACCTTTTCCATGGGAGCGATGAAATGAAGGCAATCTACTGGCAGAGCTGTGTGAAAGTTGCCTCCAGACACTGTGTTGGTGTTCCAGTGTGCTTGTGGACCAGGTAAACACGAGGTCAATTCTTTTGGTAGACATATAATATCAGCTATGGATGTCCTGGTCTTGCATCCACGTTTACAATCCCTTTTGCTGTGGATCAGAGGACCCTGCCTGTTTTGTTGGCTTTCATGTACTTTAAAGGATTAAAAACATCTCAAGGCAAAAGACAGTAAATACTCACTTTGGCATCATCCCTTTCCTTTCTGTCCTTGCCAGACTTTCTGCATCCCAGGTTGAACGTGGCAGACTGAGCTGACCCTCCTGTGAGACTGAGATATGTTGAGAGATGGTGGGGTAGAATAAATGTGGAGAACCTTTGTCCCAAGGAATTTCATTCCTGAGCATGGCACTGTTTTGCTCCTGTGATATATGACCTATTTTGCTATATTCTCTGCTGAGTTGGGGAAATAATCTTGGAGAGGTGCTTTGTGCGAGGGTCTGGCATTTTGTCTCAAGCTGCGATGCCGGAGTTTTGTGCTTGATGGTGTTCAGTCCTCAGTGTAATAAGTTTGCTTTCAAGAACTGGCATTTTCAAAAACATTTGTTAGCTTCATTTTTCTTCCACTGACCTGAGCAGCAAGCCCCTGAGAGTGGAGTTAGTCAAGGTAGCACACTTGTGAGGAGCCTTTTTCCATGCATTTTGAGGGAAGGCAGAGCTTTTGTCCCAGGGCTCTGGATCAATCCTTACTTTGCCTCTGTGTTCCCTCTGCATTGCTCAGTGTTGTGCATTGCTTTCTGTCACTGCTTTTAAAGTCAAGTAGCTTGTTACTGGAGTTTGAAAGTGCTTTGCAGTATTTAATCTAATCAGCAAAAACTTCCTCATCCCATTATTTGGTCAATTTTGGGGGAGGAGTGGTTGTTTTCATTTGAGTTTTATGATTTATACTTCATTTTTATTATGGCATGTTTGTTCAGGAGGAGGATTTTTCATTACTTGCCTTTGTAGTGATTGTTTTCTACTTTCTTGGGACAAACCCGGCTCTTTTGAAGGTCTGCATGCTTACGTGCAAAACATTGGCAGATCTCTGAGGCTGAGGAATGCAGTGGAAGCCGTAGTGCATCCTGTGCTTTGATTTCTGCAGATCTCCCTTGTGTTGACTGTGATTATGGAGCAGAGTTTCTTGCTTCTAGCTCCTATCTATGCTAGGTTCTGCAGTCATTTTATTCATGTTAAGCCTAGGGCTGTAAATGCTACTGATAGTTCCTAATAAAACTAAGAAAATTACACGAGGTTTGCTGGTTTGGTTGTTCAGTTTGAGGCAGCTGCATTGTTTCCTGGACTCCTACCCATGATGGGCAGGATAGGAACTCAGCACCCTAGGGAACCAGACCTTTGGGAGAAAATAAGATTTACATATATGTTTCTCTATATATTTATGTCTTAGATATATTTTCTACAGTGAGCAGTGGTACAAGGGCATCTCTGTTGGTTGTATGCTCATCATGTCAAATGTATGTTCATCCCTTTGAACTTGTGTATTTAACTCCCTAAGAATAAAATTACTTTATTCACATGACTAAAATTGGACTTAAGTGACAAACCTCTTGTCAATGGGGATGAAAATTTTGTGGTTTGGTCTTTGGTTTCCCTGTAAGTGAAATCTGCTGCTGGTGATGATCTGCATCACCCTCTTTGACAGGCTTGTCAGTGGAGTTCACAGTGCAGCTCTACTAGTGAGGAACTGCATTTCATGTGCAGGTTGTAGGTTGGGATTAGAGGAAAAGAGGATTGTAATACTTAGTTGTGTGGATTTCATATGAGTTGGTTTGCATCTCCAGACACTCCATTTGAGAGCAGCAATACTGCTTAAATCAAAGAAAATTTACCAAATCCTCTATTTTGTTGTTGTTTTGGAGAGCTTTCAGGGGTTGCTTATTTTTGTGTATTTGGGATTTTTTTTTGATTACTGTTCTGGAATGACCATCTCAATTCACCTAAACTCCTTTTCCTATGTATTTTTATGGTTGTTTCTTTTCTGAGTTAATTTGCAGCTTTGCATCTTGTGTAAGATATCCCATTGTATGTACAACTTTAGCTTATTCTTCTGGTTGGTTTTTTTCAGGGGAAGTGGAAGGGGAAAAGAGCAAAACTAATCTTGAATCACTAAAAATATGAGCTTTGCGCGTTGTGATGTCCGCTCTGTGTCATCAGGTGGCTCTTTTGCACTGGGAGAAACAGCATTTGAAAAAAAACCCCAGTATCCAGCAGGAATCCTTCATGGGGTTAATACTTTGCATTTTGTCATACTTTGTCCCTACTTTCCCGTGTTTTTCTTCCCCAACAATATGTCAATGTGAAAATTCTGGCAAAAGCACAATTATGCGCTCAAAATTCATGAATTAAACTCCCCCCAAACAGACTTTTTAAAGGAAATCCTACAGTATTTAACAGTGTCGGGTTTTTTTTTGTACAGCAAGCTCCTCCCACCACACTGGTACAGCAGTCCTTAGGGAATTTTCTCTTTTCCCTCCATTCTCATCAGACTCTGACACTTTAAAGCACCTCTTCTTATGTTTTTTCATCTCATGGGGTCTGTGGACCTCTGGCAGTGGTGATGGGAACAGGACACTGGGCTTTCTGCATTCAAATATGGGCACCTTGGCTTCCTCTTCTGCAATGAGGGGCTACAAAAACACATCTCTCTTACTGCTGGCGCCCTGTGGCTGATTTTGGCTTTCTTAGGCAGCCTCCAGGTTGGGTACTAGTTATTTAAGGCAGTTGCATCACTTACAACTCACCTTTTGGTGTGTTTTTTTCTTGCAGGAAATAAGCTATGACATATCTGTAAGCATCTCTTCTCTCCATTGCCATTCCATGTCTCTGATCGTTGTGTAAACACTGCTCCTTGGGATGCACCAGCATCACAGGCCTCCTAATTTGTTGCAATTGTAGTTTTTTTGTAAATACTCTTTGTGGATATTAAATAGTAAGCAGATGTCCATCAGAATATGTGCTTTATAGCCACTCTTTTGTTTGACAGAGCTTTGAAGAGCGGATATGTATTGCCTAGTAGCTTTTATTTTTGAGTCACTTATTTTAACAAATCAGAATTTAAAAAAAAAATAAGCTTTCACCAAAATTATACTACAAATCATGGAGTTAGCCAGTCATTCCCAGTGCCTTATTCAACTTGGAGTTTTGTAACTGCACCATCACTCCTTAGGTATATGTGTGTCTGTGTGTGCTGGGTGAACAGCAAGTGTGCCACCACTCCCTAAAACTTCTGTATTTTGATGACCTCTACACTAAATATTCCAAATGACTTCCTCATCTTCAAAAGTATTTTTTCCACTTCTACTGTTACTAAATACCACCACGGAAAATCAACTCTAAAGCAGGGCAGAATCACAGAGGGGAGCTTTTATTAATATATTTCCTCAGCAAAAGCTTTATGTGGCACCTCTGGAATCAATAGATTTGTCACTGATTTCAGGAGGGATGCTTCTCTTTAAAAGAGGAATCAGAGACATCTCCCCCCCCCCCCCCATATATTTGATATATGGCACAGGATGTGCATTTTTCTCTGGTGCTTCCCAAGTTTGTAATTTGTATTTCAGCTTAATGCCACTTTGTGAATTTATTGGCAGTCAGAAAAGCTCTGTCAGGATTATAAAGTTTTGCCTACCTTTTGGTGGTTATAACACTATTTTAAAGGAGTGTTTAGTTTTTTTTAGTGAAGTGCCACATGAGTGGGTTGATACCAGCCTGCCACCAGAGCAAAGTCATATTTTTAAGAGACTAGGAGAATACATGAAAACTCTGCTAGCATTTTTATGGATGGGGGCATATTTGGTTAAATAGATGTTTATCTGGGAAAGTCATCATCTGGCTAGCAGCATACTGAATGTTTCTAAGCAGCTAACTTATGTATACTAAACAAATTTGGTTTGGCTGCAGCTAGAGCTGCCCTGTGGAAATTCTCAACATACATTTGTTTGATTGAGCTGTCATTTTCAGTTGATCTGCTGATGATCTGTGTCACTTTGTTTAAATGTCCTGGTGGGTTTTTTTATTTTTATTTAATACAGTGCAAAACCAGTCTGCTTTCTGTGATGGATTAAATTGAGGTGAAATTTGAGAGTTACTCCTGTTTTCGATTTCTGTGCCCTGAGACAGGTGGGCTGGAATGACAAAGAACTTCACACACAAACACATTAAAACCAAAATGGAGTGGATGCCCTTATGATTTAAAACATCCGTAGATGTGTCAACTACCAAATGCTCCTGTTCAAAGTAGTTGCTGGGATTTGCACTTTAAACAACAAATGGTATTTATTTGGTCTATCCTGCTCAGCTAAAATACCTGAACAAAACAGATGCTGAGCTCTTTTTCTCCTGTGAAATTTCCTAGGGGTGCATAAGTCCTGGAGTGCCGGCCTCTGGTGAGAGAGCACAAGGTTAGCCCCAAGAAGTCCCTGGTGGACAGCAGGGAATGGAAATGGGCTCTCCAGCATGGTGGGAGCCTGTCAGCCCAGTCTGGGAACTGGGCAGCATCTCTGGTGGTCTCAGCCCTGGAGATGTCCTTTCTGCAGGCACTTTCTAAGAGGCCAAAGCTCCCAAAGGACTTGCAGCACTTGATTCAGGTTTTTTTGACTTGGGAAAGTATGGCTCCAGCTTTGGGCTATTGGCTGTGCTCCCTCAGGGCTGGTGCATGTGAGATTCTGGATTCCATGGATTTTTGAAGGGGAGTGGTGTTGGCTTCAACAGGGAGAAAGTGGGAGATGGGGTGTGAGGAGGAGCACAGGGCCTGGGAGAGGAATCCCATAGCCAGGCTCATCCTGGTGCTTAGCCCCTGACTGGCCTCCCTCTGGCTGACTGCTCCATAGTCCAGTCTAGAGCCATCATTAAGATGCAGCTTTTTCCTTGTACTCAAGGAGGGCTTTTAATGCAAGCCTCACCAGATTTCAGTGTTTGCTTTAGAGCTCTTTGAAGGCTCACTTTGCTCAGCTCCAGCTTTTCCCTGTGATCTGTATGTGAACTGCTCTGGGGAGAAGGACCAAAGGATGCAAAGTCCAGACAACTTGATTAATTTTTCAAGGTGCCGCTGATTTGGTTTGTGACTGTGGGTCTGTTGTGTTCACCCACACGGCTGCAGCTGGGGAGATGGAATCATGGCTGTGCTCAGAGTGCTCTTTCAACACATTCTCAGGACAATACTCATCTTTTCCCCTCTGCATGTTTGGAGTTAGCATGGCCTCACCCAGCTTGCAGAACTGAGGTTCACAGGAGCGTGGGGAAGGTCAGCTACGCACCAGTCTGATGCTTGCTTTGAAAAGTGCTCTGATTTCTTTGACTTCAGTTTCTACTGAGCTTACCAGGGAAAACTTAAAATGCAGTTTTTTTACTTCCACTTCCCCACTCTGGAAACATCTTCTGTGAGCAGTAATCACATCGCTGATCCCCATGAACAAGTGCAGTCCACACTGCTCTTGCTCTGCTCTTCTTTCCTTGTAGAGATACTGATGCCACAGTGAAGGGTATCTGAAATAAGATCTTTTTCATGACCACCTATGGTTTTGTGAAGTGTAACAGTCTAGCTTGAAAACTTCTGAGCATTTTTGGCTTTATTTTGAACGAAGGGAATTCAAGTCATTCTCAGAAAATTTTTGGGAAAAACCACAGTATTTTCCTGACATAAAAAAACCCAGCTTCTCAAGCCACTTTTGCTCAAGGACTCCATCACTTCTATGATTTAGGATGTGTCTCTGTGTTTATACATAATATTAATATTACATATACAAGTTGTATATATACATCCTTGTCATTATAAACAGTACTTAAATCCATGTCTGTAAACATAAATAGATATATACTTAAGTACTCTTTATAACAGAAGATTAGTCCATAGTGACATAATAAGTAGAATTAAAGTATATAATAACTGTGTGTCAGTTTGAGCTTGTAGGGCCCTGTGAGATCCTTGGGGATGGAGAGCACTGCCTGGGCCAAGGTCTCTAATGGCATGGCATCCAGTTACACGAAGGCTGAATTTACTCCATTAAGACCCATGTATTTATTTAAGCTGTCATATATCAGCCTACACATGAAAACAATAGAGCTTGTGAAGATTGCCAGTTTGGAAGAGGAAAAAAAAGAGAAAAGATTATTTTTCAGATTTGCTTCCAAGGTATTGGGATGAACCAGAAGCTTTCAGAGTGCTGATTTATTGCTCTCCGTTAGCAGCTCCCTGGGAACCCTCTGATTCTCCAAGATCAACATCTTCATAGAAAGTGATACAAGGTGTATGGAACAAAGAGAAGAATAAATTACATTAGCAGTTAACTTTCTTTTCAGTTAATATATATTGATAAATATCTACAAAACATTTGAGGCTTTGACCAGGAAGCCATGTAAAATAAACTGTAGTCCTACTCCTGTTTTTTTTTTTGTTTTTTTTTTAAAAAGTCAGACAAGATCTAACTGATGTTAACTGTTTCACAGCGGGGGTCTCGTTCTGGTTTCACACTGGTGTCACTGTTGATTTTGGAGGGGGGATGTGATCAGAATAAGGACTGTCATTCCTGCTGCCTTACAACAGGCTACTGGTGCTACGAGAACACTTGGCATTTCCATACTGTCCTGCTTTGCATCTTCAAAGCACTGGGGAGAGATGAGCTATTCACCATGGAGCTCATCTGAGGCAAATGAGATAATATGATCCCGTGGAAGAAATGGGAAACCCAAGAGGGAATGGGAGAATTTGTTACTGGATATGCTTGCAAAAGCAACTGAGTGTGCAGTGTCAGAGCTACTCGCTCCCCCTATAAGCAAAGACTTTGGTTTGATAGACCAGAGAGGCGAGAGCCCAGGAGGTCTTTCCTGTTAGTCCTGTGTGTGCTGAAATATCTGCTTGATCTTTTTCTAACCAGCTGCTCTGGTCTTTGCTGGCCAAAAACTCCCCAGTCATTTCTGTGTCTGTGATATCTCTGTCTGTGGAGTTTTGGCTTGTGTGGAGGCCTCCAAAAATACGGGACAAGGGCACTGTGGGCAGTCGGGCTCTTGGTCCTGGAGAGGTGCAGTGGAAGTCTTCCTGTGAGTACAGCAGTGCAGATGGATGTAATGAGTTTTGCTCATTTTCCTCCCAAGAACAGGGAAAAGGGGTGAATGGAGATGTTATTCTGTGTCCAAGGGAAGGGAGCAGCAAAGGGCTTTTGGCTGAGGTTGAAAATACGTGTTAAAGAGGGAACAGCCACCTCCCAGCCTTGACTGTGGACCACCAGCATGGGAGAGAGGCAAGAGTGGAAAGATCTTAAATAGTGTCGAAAACCTCCAAACAGTCAACCACAGAGAAAACACCCTTCAGAGACATGCTAGGTAAAAATACAGCCAGACAAACACTCTTGGAGGAGTTTCTAAATTACATGAGGAACAATTTTATAGGAAAGAGGTGACAACATCCTGGATTTGCCAGATTTCTGCAAACACTTTTCCTTTTAAAACAAGTCTCCTGATTGCTCAGCAAAACTCTCAAGGCTGTAATATTTGGGGTTTGGATTTTTTTCTTTAACTTCTCTGAATGTTTTCCTTTTTTTGTGATTTTTTTTTTTCTTTTGGTAATAACATGGAAAAGAAAATGAAACAGTTCTGAGAAGAGTGGGAAGGGAAAGAAGTGGGAGAGAGTGGAGAGGAAATGAAGGATTTTCAGGGGAGAGCTAACTTCTGGTTTTTGAGAACCTTTCCATAGCAGAGGATGCAGGCAGGGCATGGGGAGGGAGCTGTGGCTGCTGGCAGCTCAGCATCATTCATGGGCCGAAGCATGTGAAGCCTGTGGTGAAGGAGGAGCTGGGCCCTTGTTTTACCTTTGTAGGGATGCCTTGATTGCAAAGAGCTTGGTGTTTCCCCTTGTCCTCTTCTACAAAGTCCGAGAAAAATAATTGCTACAGATCTTGTAGCTCATCACACTCATGCATGCCGTGATTTCCGGAAAAAAATAAACTAACTTAGAAAGGTAACAGAGAATTTAAGTGTACTGAAAGGGTGTAGTTTCCTTTTGCCTCCATCCTTGTTTGAAGTCATACTGCTATGGACTCTGGGGCTTGTGGTAGGGCAGCAGGTAGCTTTTGCCTAGTTTTGCTTGGATGCCTGCAGTAAATGCTGTCAGTTCCACAGACAAACCTCATCTGCATCACTGCTGAAATGATTGTTTCAGTAAACTCGCTGGCAAAAGTCCCACTGACTTTAAGGTACCCCATAAATCCCAAGTTTGATGGGACAGCCCAGCCTTCTGAAATGTGGCAGGAAACACAAATACATTTTATTGACCATAAATATTTTGTTGAGATTAAAAATTAATTAGTGGTTATTTAAAATGTATGGCCGGGACAGGTAGAATTTCGGTTGTCAGAACAAACTGTGGAAGTGTTTGGAGGAACGGGCAGTCTCTGGAGCAGATTGGTGGAGGTAACGTTGGTTCAGATGCTCTTTTTCCTGGAAAAAAAATTAAAAACATTCCTGCACTCTGAATGTCTGTTTTGAGTGACGTACCAATGAGAAGAACTTGCCAAATTGTGCCAGCCAGGGACCTGAAATGTCCTGGAGACAAATGGGAACAAATTGTCATCCAAGCTTTGGAATAATCCCACTGAAAACAATGTTGTCATGTAGGAATAAAACATGATGAAATAAAACTGTCCCAAAGTGGGTTTTTCTTGTTAAATAAAAAAAATAATATAATGACTTTACTCATCCAAACAGGATGGATGTAAACATACCCTGATGCCCTAGACCCATGCAGAATCCACCCGTACACCTGACATGAGGGATAGTTGCTCTTAAGATTCATGATTTTCCAATCAGCTAAGTATGTCCTGTATGTTACTGGGTGACCTCCTGCTGAGAAGTCACTTGCAGGAAAAATTGTGGCCTTGTATCTCCTCGGAAACAAATGCTGGAAGCCAGTCTTGCCAGACCTTGAGTTTTTGAAGTGGACAGTATTGTAGGATTAATTATCTGATACTTTTCCTGATTAGTGTATTTGTTATGAGTACTTCTGTTAGTGCTTCAAGGACTTAACTACAGTGTATCACAGTGTCACTTGAGTATAATTAATACTCTCTCACTGTAATTGTATAATTAAAAACCTGTCTGGCTGCTGGTGCAAAGCTCTCTGCTCTGTGGTAGCTCGGTTTTCCAGACGCAACTTCCCAAAAGTCCATCCTTCCCTGAAACACTTGAGCATGGCACACAAACAGGTACATTTTTGGTACCCTGCTGAGTCCACCAGACCTTCTCGGATAATCCCTCAGCTCTTGCTCTTTTATCCCCAGTTTTTTGGGGTTGTCCTGTGTAGGACCAGGAGCTGGACTCTGATCCTTGTGACTCTCTTTTAACTCAGGATTTTGTGACCTGACTGCTCCCCGTTGCTCTGTGTCCTGTACTCTTCCCAGGTGGAGTGCAGGTCCCCTCCCCAGTGATTTCCCCAGGGTCTTCTTGCCCTGATGGTGTGACTGTACAGGCATGATGGCTCAGCAAACCTCTCTCACCAGTTAATTCTTTTTAAGCTGTTGGTGCTTAGAATGAGAATTGCTCACCTTCTCAAAGCAGATGCATGGGTGTTTGTAGGCCAGTGCTGAAGTGACTGCTGGCAGGAAGGGGTTAAATTCCTTTTTATTCATAAAGTGCTTTTGAAACAAAACTTCATGACCTGGGTTTTTTTTTTTCTCCCCTCCTTTTTTTTTTTCTCCCTGCCTTTTTTTCCCCCCCCCTCCTTTTTTTCAAGTGATTGCACTTTGCCGCATTATAAGGAAGCGAATGCATTTGTGTCTCAGGACCGTACTCTGCCAGATACTGACATGTTCAACATCTCCTGTGGCTTACCAAACACATCAGGGATGTGGACCTCCCTCTGCTTTCTCATTATGCCAAATAATGAAATGTGGAAATAATTCTAATCCTTTCTTCTGGTTGTGCTGTACCTCTGAAAATATGATAAACTCAATCCAATTAAAAGTCATTACCTCTGCAAGGCTTAGTCTCTATCTATAACCTTTGTTTTATAATTCACTCTGTTATCTGTCTTCATTATAATTTGGTAGAATAGTCATCTTTTATTACTGCTTTCGGTTAGAAAGAGGCATGTGATGTCCAATGTTATTTTGTGACACATCTCAGTTTAAAACAGTAAAGGTCTACTAATGAGTAAAAAGTAGTTCAGTTACACCAATTTATTACATTAAGATAAAGTTTCATTTGTGCTGATTATAATAGTGTAGATTTAAGTAATTGTTTTTATTTAAAGATTTTTTTTTCCAGCTATAGATTTTCACTGTGGCAGAGACTGTTAAAGTGCATTACCTTTTCTGTTTTACCCCAGCTGATACACATTTAGCTAATTCTGTTCCTAGTTAGTATTTTCTGTATGTAAGTGGCTGATCTTGCTAATTCACATTTAACCTTCCTGTCCTTAGTTTTGTCCTGAGCATGCTGGCTTCTTGTGCCATGTCAGTGTGAGAATATATGTCATGTTTACCATTATGGCAATTGAACAATGAACAAAAGCTGGTTCCTCTAATCCATTTTCCTCCTTTAGCAGTGACCAGTACCCAGGGCTCAAAACTTCAAGGTGGATTTTTTTTTTCCTTTTCCCTTGGGTCTGTTTCATATAGAGAGTCACAAAGGGCATGAAGTGAGTATGTGTTTGCTGCAGCTCCCCTCAGTTGCAATATTTTGCTAAGATACAAATTTAAGCTATTAGTTAGAGCCTGAGCAAGCTTTGGGCTGCCTCCCAGCTGCTGTGGATCTCTCAAGACTCCTGCTAGCTGCAGATCTGGCTCTCAGTATATCAAATCCTACAGCTGGCATTTCCCTCTTCTCTCACCCCCTACTCTGTGTAACCCAGGAAAGGTTTTGAAAGTCAAATATATATTTATTCCATTGAGGAAACTTTATCAACCAGCACCAAAGTTTATTGGCACTAGCTAGTGATATAATGGGTAGTTTAAACCCTGCTAACTGCGAATAATTTTTCAGCGGTGTTTATGATTGCAGTAGACTCTAACAGACCAGAAGTACAGATAACATAAATATTTCTACCAGAGATGATTGTACTGGAACTATAAATAAAATTAGACTTAACTTGTAAATAAATTCAGAGCATGCCAGCCAACATTTATAATTCTTTGTTGCTGCATGTAGTACAGTAATTTATATGGAAAGTGCACAGGAACACAAGCAGCCAAATTTTGCTTTCCAGTTATGCAGGTGCAACTTCCCCCGACATCAAGGAGAGCAGCTCCCGTGCAAATGAAAGTCGAACTTGACCTGCAGTCTCTCAGTGCTGCACCCTAATTAAAAGCCAGTGTCTGGTCCACATCAGATGCTTTTGACTGTGTTACTCAATTAGACACGAATGACACTAGACAGAGCACCAAATGCTACTAGTTATTGTAGGGGCTGATGGTGAGAATTGCCAGAGAGGATGGACAGGTCCCTTATGCAGTTACTATGTTACAACTTTACTGGTCTAGTACCAACACTTGGTGATGCTGAGTTTATCCCCTCTTAAAGACCTGATGCTCTTGCGTGTGTTTAGCTTCCTTACTCACCTGTGGACAGATTTCTCTGGAGTGCTGGTGCTCACCCTACAGTCGGAAGCTCGCTCTGCTCACTCAGTATGAGCCTCTTGTTTCAGGGTTGTTTTCCTCAGACACTGTAACTTAGGAAGCAAAAGCTGCTTCCCATGCAAGGAAGGGTTTTTAGTTTGCCTTGTGAATTACCTGCTCTGTTGTTACTGATGTGCATCTTGCCATGAGGCACACACACAATACACCAGCAGCCTGAAGCCCTTTGCATGGAGTGTTTCAGCTTTGACCCCAACTGAGCTCCCTCAGTGTTTCATGTGGATTCTGCTGCCCACGGTGCAGCACGATGGGAAGTTGCTGATTTACATACTTCAGACCCAAAGCTGTGCTCAGGCTGCCTAGAGCTGCCTTTTTATCCTGCCTTGGTCTGTGCAGCTTTTCCTACAACTCCCTCTTCTGCCAGCACGCAGAAGGGTTTGCTCCTTGCGGCTCAGCACTGAGGTGTGGGAGGCTTTGCTGGACAAATGCTCTCTATGATCACCAGTGCCACAAAGGGAAGGCTGAAATCTGGGTACCACATTTCCCTCTTATTTTGTCACATTAGTGTCAATCTGAGGAAATTTGAGTAACTTTGGCAAAGTGTAGTGCAGACAATGAGCTCATTTATTTTTTGGTGGAAGTCTAAAATAATTACTTTAGATTTAACAGTTGTGTAAGAGAAATCAGAATCTGGCCTTTGGGGCCACCACATGGATGCTTTGGTCCCCCTTGCTCTTGTTGCGTGGTCCTTGAGTGTGGTTTTTGGGGCTGGACCTTTGGAGTGTGTTCAGGACAGCTTTGGTTTTCTCATGCTTGTGTTAGGGTCAAGTAACACAAGTATGCAAAATCCCCATGTGTTTGAAGGCTAATGGTTGTGAAAGTATTTTTTCCTTGGTAATTGAAGTAATGATTCAGAACAGCTTCAAGTACTGTGTTTATCTCTAAATGTGCTTGTAATCTCTTTTGTTGTACAATGGAACTTGCTATTTGTTTCTCTCCCATGTTTCATGATTTTTACCGAACTGGGAATTACTAGCTCTAGTCTGCTTAGAAACTAATCTCACTTGATTAGGTCTGTCTGATGCTTTTCACAATGGGGTTCTGCCTGGGGCCCCCAGACTGTGTTACAATACAAATAATAAATAATTGTCATTAGGTCCAGCTCCCCAGAACAGTTCTGTGAATAGGGAGCGGCACAAACCAGTTTCAGGTATGTTAACTGATAAACTGTTCAAGTAGAGTAATGTAGCTCTTGGCTGGAGTCCCTCTTGTGTCTGGAGATAGTAACCCAATCTCTGTATGTTTCTAAAGCTAAGGATTCTGCTCTGCTTCTCCTCTGGCCCCCTCTGAGCTGTGACCACCTGGTGTGGACTGTCAGGTGGCTCCCATTTTGTTCACTATGTGCTCCTTTTGAAGCTAATGGGTTTTCTTCTCTTAATTTTCTGCTTTTCTTGACCTCCTGTGTTTTAGACTGATGCGGATATATTTTGTAATCAATCAGTCTCTGCCTGTAACAGTTTTTTTTTTTTTCTTTAATACTTGTTCAAACAGAAATTCAGATAAAGGTGTCCATTTGTATGCAACAGGAAATGCCTGTCTCCTTTTCAGATACCCTTGCAAATACTCCAGGCTGATTTCCTCTAGGCTGAATAGTAATGCTAGGTCAAACAAATGTAAATGCTCGCTGGTCTCTCTCAGGGATCTGTTTCAGGGCTTTGTGGTATGTTCAGGTCCACCAGTACCTCACACAGGATTAATTCATCTGATCCTACTATGTTCCCTAAAGCCTTCATTAGTGCATCCTCGTGGAGAGTTTATATCAGGCATGGTCAACAGATCTAGTGGAGCTCAAAGCTCTTGACGTGTGATGGAATTCTCCTGTCAAAGAGTTATGTTCTCCTGGTGTCTAATCTTTGGGACTAGGGGTCATCTTTCTCACCTTTGAGAAGCTGCAGGCATGAAACTGTGTGTCCCTTTTAATTGCAAAGAACCACTTTGACATTTATCTCAGCTCTTACTTTATCCTGCTCAGAAGGTGATGGCATTCTGAAGTAGGCTCTCTAGATGCCTTTGCTTTCAGCCTTACCTCTTTTATCTGGAGTAATCAGCCATCCAGTTTATGATTAAATCACGGGTGGCCATGTGCATGAATCCAAGTGCAGAGAAGTGGATTTCACAGAGTCACAGAATATGCCAACTTAGAAGGGACCCCCAAGGACCACCAAGTCCAACTCCTGGCCCTGCACAGCACCCTCCCCAGGAGTCACACCATGTGCCTGACGGAATCACCCGAATGCTTCTTGAGCTCTGGCAGCCTTGGTGCCTTGAGCACTGTCCTGATCAGTGCCCAGCCATCCTCTGGGTAAAGAACCTTTTCCTAATACCCAACCTAAAGCTCCCCTGGCACACCTTCAGGCCATTTCCTTAGGTCCTGTCACTGGTCACCACAGAAAAGAGATGAGTGTTTGCCCCTCCTTATGTGCTGGAGTGTTTATTAATCAAGAGTCGTGTTGGGAATGTATATCCTTAGCCACAATTTGCCTGAAGAAAAAGCAGGTGGTCTGTATGGATGTATTTCTATTTGTTATGGGTGGTTTGTCTCTGGAGATCTGGGTGTAGACTTGATCCTTGGAGGGCTTTGTGTGAAGTTTGAGTTTTGACTGCCCTGAAGCACTGATAAATGCACCAGGCTAGCATGTTCTGCTCAAGGTGACAGGCCATCCTGTGGCATTTCAGCTGCACAAAGGCACAGTCTCACTGAGCGTGTGGCCCCGTGTGCTCTGTCAGTGGCATGTCTTTGCCTCACAGTCGCAGCCAGGGTAGAGTGGCTTGGGTTGTGTTCAGCAACCTCTGCCTCTCTCTCATTAGCACCTCTTACCTAATTGCCCTTGGAGAGGAAGACGGTGCTGAAACTGCTAAGGAGCATGCTGGTGGAAGGAAGTCCTCTCCTCCTCCCAGCCATGCACAGGAGGCCTCCGAGTCTCAAAGTGACCCCAGGCCCCCCCGGAGCTGCAGCGGTGGCTTTGGCACGCTGCTCTCCCATCCTCCTCAGGCGCATCCCCAGCACGCGGCCATGTGGACTCTTTCCTGCTGGCCTGCAAGGTTTTGTCAAAAGTGCAAACACAGGTGTCCACCCTGGTCTTTTAGTAGCAATTAACCTTTCCTCCTGCATTTCCTTTGAAGCTTGCTTGTGTTTTTGTTGTAAAATAGCAGTGAAGAATTTTATGGAAATTAACATCTAAGCTTCCACGTTGCCTAATCTCATCACTTCCCTTATCAGGGGCCTCATTTTTTATTTCATCCAGTTTCTAGTGGGGATAATTACTGGAATTTAAAGAAGCTATCTTGAATTTCAAAACTGTAGTGCTATCTGTGTGAATGATTTGTGGTTCACTGTGAAAATGATGCTTATCAGCTCAGGCCTTGGGTGTAATCCTAACCGTGCAAAGGTTTTCTATCAGTCAGTATCCTATGGTTTTGCCGGAAGTCCCTCTGATACATGTGGGTGTAAATTTTAAGGGCAATAGTCACACACCCTTTGAAAATTAAGTCCAGATCCTTGGTTCATGTACCTTAATTTTAATACAGCTCCTTCTGTCATTCATTTCACAGATGTGTCTTAATGGTCTTCCCATCTCTTAGTCAGCCCTAATTCAACTCCGATTCTATTTTGAGGTTTAAAAATATATTTTTTGCTAGAATGCATTGCTATTTCAGGCAGAAGTCTATTTCAGTAATCTGTTCTACCCACACTGTTAGAGCTTTGGGGCATATAGGCCTATTATATTTTCCAGAGCTTTCAAGCTGAAAGCCAGTGTTTAACGACGACATCGGGTGTGGCTGCTGGAAATCAAAGGAGGCACAATAGACCCAGCAAACGGACTTGTCTCCCTGCCAGGCTTCCCGAGGCCGATTTATCAGCTGCAGGTTTGACCCTATATGGCTAAAAAAGAGCGTAGACAGAATGACTGAGATAAGTATAACCGAGGCCTTTGAGTCTGAGAAAGAGAAATTAAACTGGACTGTCCCTAGGGGAGAAGAAACATCTGTAAAGTTGTGCTTGCTAAATGTTTAAGGCTTGGCTTGTGCTGGCTCATGGGCAGGCACTGCTGGCAAGTGGGGCTGAGGAAGGTGCCTTTGGGAAAGGCACAGAGAAGGTCATTGCTTGCTGTGACTTAAATTATTTGGCTCGGATGATACTTCATTATTTGGTGGAGGAGAGTTGACTGTGGGATTCAGGGAAAGCCTTGGTTTGGTGGGACACTGCCTGGTGGGACAGGGACAGTCACAGTCACTGTGTGTGAGATAGGCTTTTTAAGGAGTTTGAGTGTCAGGCATCCAGCTGTCATGGAAAATCAGTGGGATTTAGATGCCTGAAGATTTTATCCCCCAGACCCCCCTTCCAATGAGCCATGTGCTTATCATCATCCAGATCACTTTCCTTGAGCGATTTCTCTTCCTGCACCCCATGTGTATACATGGGCTTGAGGGTTTTTTTTTATCCCTGTTTCAAAAACAGCTGAAGTCTTTTAGGCAGGACTGCAATCTAAACAGTTGGGGGAAAGACATCTGAGTGGGAGCGAGCCTGCCCTGGGTGGGCACAGCATTGCTGCTGGCCTGTGAATTCAGGGAGCACATGGGAGGTTTGGGGATGCTCAGAAGGTGTGGATGAACCTCTGTCACCCAGCAGAGTGTGTTTGGGGGCAGCAGCAGTGCCATGGTGTACCAGGGATGGCTCCTAGTGTGTTGTCTCAGTGCAGAGTGAAGTGAGTGGTGGCATCAAGGTGGAGCTGTGTCTCTATCCCTTCTGTGTCCTTATTCCTGTTCCTTGGAGTCCAGAATGAGTGTTGCTGTGGGCAGGAAAGTATGGGAATGGGCTCTGAAGTGGTAGGCACAGAGCAAGCTCTCTGCACTGGTGCTTTCTTGAGCATCTTTGCTAAACTCTGCACCCCTGAACTGTGACAGGATGGCAGGATATGGCAAGATTTCTGAACCATAACCAATGGAAAATCCCTCTGTGTGTCCTTCTCAGCTAAATGGTGGAGTCAGTCACAATTTTCTGCTTCTCAGAGTGCCAGGTATTAGAAAAGTGACAAACTAATCAATATTGGGTTCAATCGTTAAAGTGCAGGGCGAGTTTGCCAAACCAGAGGCCAGGGGAACGGGTAGCTGAACTTTCTTGTGACATGTATGAGGTCATAGCCAGTGCCACATAAAAGAAAGAAAAACAGTTCATGGCTGTGAATAAATTGCTCACAGATGAAGAATCCAGTTTGCCAGTCCTGTGATGGGAGCAATCTATTCCAATGATTTGTTATGTCCCGGTGTTTGTCTTAGGCAGTACCAGAAGCATGAAAGTACAGATATAAAACCGTGAGATAATATGTAACAAAGATGTGAGAGACAATGGGCTATGACCAGTTTCCAGTGGAAAAGGCATACGGTGCTAATCTACCATGGATAGTTTCTTAAATGAGCAAGAAATTGAAAGAACATTTTAAAGTTTCCTGTTTCTTCACTGAAACAGAGTCATTCTGAGTGCCAAGCCCAGCGTAACGCTTTAATTTCTGGGCCAACCATATTATGCAAATATCTTCATGTTCAGGTCTTAAATACCCAATCTCTCAGTTTCAGTCCTTGGAGAACAGTATTCTCACCTCCTGTTTAGTTTTGAATTAAGTGGAATGAGTTCTGGTGTGCATAAACCCCCAATAAGGCTAATAAAGTTAAATGAATGTAAGTAATTAAGCAGGTTTTTTTTTTTTTTTGTTAGTTTGTAATTTTGCTTCTTCTGCATGTGTTTTTTGGGTTGAGCACTGTATTGCTGGTGCAGCTAAAGCCCCTGCTAAAGTAACTCAGGTTTTTTGCTAAAAGGAATTTACAATCAGTCTTACATTTTGAGCTGTCAAAAACAGTGAGTTTTTCTCTTTTAGTTTTTGTTTGTTGGCTAGGCCCCAGAGATGAAGGGTTTTTTTAATGTGTTTTGGATCTGCCCCAGGTTTGGTGTTTTTTTTTTTTTTTTTCTTTTTTGCAACTGTAAGAGGAGAAGGTTCATGTTCTCTATAAGGTGCTGCTTGGATCCTGAGCTTATTTTAGACCATTGCATTTCTTGGAGGTCAATGGCAAGACACTGATTTACATCAGCTGAGGCTCTTGCCAAGAGTTGTGTGGTAGGCTGGATCCTTTCCTCCGAAGACTAATTGGAGGCCATCAAACTTAATTTTGGCTACTTTAGGTTCAATCTGTCTCTCTGAAAGAGCAGTAAAGCTTTCCTGCTTTTCACTTCTCTTAGGTTTCAGTTGTAACATGTAATGCCGGCTTTCAATTGTAATTTCAAAGCGTGTGCGACGCGAAGCGCTGCATCCGGGCCGGGCTGGACAATGGGTGTGCCTGCCTATACATCTGTATGTAATTCCCTCGCTTGTGCTCAGTGATGCAAACCACTTTTGATGTCAGGAATATTGAGAAACACTGTGTACCCCCAGGCCTACACAAGAGAAAAGGCTCATGTCCTTCCAGGGTGAGGCTCTGCTGCGGGATTAGTGATTGATGAAGGTGCTGCCCGCCTACCAAACTGTCCCTCTCCATTTTGTGTGCAGGCTGAAATGGTTTCATATGCAAAATCTGTCAGGGTATTTCAAATCCTACTGTTTGGCTTTTTTTTCCAGGTGATGAATGTTTGTACGAGAGCTTTCCCGAACTTCCCTTGGAGGAAGCATCAGAAGCTGATGGAGAGGCTGCAAATGTTCAGTGCCCAGCACCCATCAGCATCCAAGAGCCGTCTTCTCCAGCAACCTCCAGCGAAGCTTTCACGCCAAAGGAGAGCTCTCCTTACAAGGCTCCGATATACATTCCTGATGACATTCCCATTCCTTCAGATTTTGAGCTCCGAGAATCCAACGTTCCTGGAGCAGGATTAGGGATATGGACCAAAAGGAAGATTGAAGCCGGGGAAAAATTTGGCCCTTTCGTAGGAGAGCAGCGGCCACACCTTAAAGATCCCAGTTACGGTTGGGAGGTAAGATGCTGCTCACTCTTTTGGTCTGTTGAGTTCTTGTGTGTCCATAAATATGGAAGTATTTGCAGAATTTGTCGTAACCTGCAGCAGCCAGAGCGTGTTTGTGTGCGTCAACTGCTTTGTGGCTTTTTGGGGCTTTCTGCATGGAGACAAGTGTCAACTGAAAGAGGAAAAAAAAGTCAGGAATTAATATTGCTCTTCATGCATGAAATCTGTCTGGTTGGATATTGGTGGGAGGTGTGTTGTTGGAACATTCCTGTACCATTTTTAGTCTGTTCTTGAATAGTCCTGCAGTATGTTTGTGGGTGAGGGATTTGCAAAAGTCACCGCACTTTTGGGTTTGAAAAGAAGCTGTGTGCTGCTTTCAGGGTTGACAATTGTCACTTGCTGCCAATGATGATTAGAATAGCCCTAAAAGCAACCTTGTGCTACCTGGGGACTTGAAAAGCTGGGGGGTTGATCCTGCTTCCATTTGAAATAATGGGAATTTTGCCTTTTGTTTGGAGAAGTATGTTTGGATGCTGGTGTCAGGTCCAGCACACGTGGAGATGGTGTGGTTCATGTTACTTTTGCAGATACTTTGGGAAATGTTGCTTTTCTTGAAGGAGCTCAGGAACTCCTTTGGTGAGTACAGGGGTTGGTTCTTGCTTTCCCTGCCATCGGGAGCAACATGTTTTCCTCACTGTGATATCACTGTGGAGCTGGCTGAGCTGCTGGTCCATGGTCAGGTCAGGGATTTAAACATCAAGTGGTGTATGTTGCTGTTGTGTTATGATGTAACAAATGTTCTTGCATGGCTTTATTCATAGTTTTAACAATGTGCTGTAGGAACAGAGCGTAATCTCAGTTTTCCATCTGTACGTTTCCTTTGGTTTCTGATAAGGGAGCAGTACAGTTTGCATGGCTCTCCAGGGGCACGGCTGACCTCTGGAGAGATGGGAGTTCATTTTCCCAGGAAAAATGGAGTTTTGCTGTGGAGCAGAGCCTTGCAGATATGGTGGAAATGGAGGTTTGATTTGCTTTAGCTATCCATAAACACTCGGTGAGTCATTCCAAACTTTCCATCCAGTTGGTTAAACTCTTGTGAGACCTGTGACAATATGACAGAATAGTGTCAGGAGAAATTATAGACTTGGCAGTGCTCTATCAAGTTAACAGACTCTGATGCAATATAATTGCTAGTGAGAAATCTTTATTATTTGAAAAAGGCACCAGGAAATCATAAAATCTGACCTTTAACAATACCACAATTAAGTTCAGATATTGATCATAGAAGTTGAAGCAAAACGGTTGAGATATGGCTGTACTTAATCATTTAAGATAATCCAAAATTAGGGTACTTTAGGCTGGACCCTCAAGTGTTGTAGTGTGGGATAAGTCCAGTAAAACTGAGGGAAAACCCATCTTGATTTTCACATCCTTAGATTTGGATAATATGCTATGATATTAAAGACTAGTTTTCCTGCTTTTGAAATACTTAGGATTTTAGGGTCTAAGATATACAGACAAGAAATGAGTCTCTTCATAGTGCTGGGAGCCCAGCTGGCAGAGTGAATCCCTTTCAAGCTGCAGGATTCGTGCCATTTGAGTAGTGTTATGTATTTGGGACAGCTGGGGGAAGCTATTGAAAAGTGCTGGAGCAAAATCACACAAAATCAGCAGTCAAGTCCCCTCTGCAATTTAGTCACTCAGCATTTTGTGGTGCTTAGGGGAGCTCAAAATAGAATATTTTTTCCAACAAGTGGGTTAAATACCTTTATTGTAGTTGAAGGGAGACAAAGAAATACTGGTTACGAGAGTTTATACAGTGAGTAAAATGGCACATGGTGGTGGTTAGAGCTAAAGGATGAATGAGGGGGAGCTGGTAGACCTGGAGAATTGTACTGGAGCCCATTCCTGCCCACATGCTCATCATCATGCTCCTCTGGAACCCATCACTTCCTTGGGCTTGTGCTTTGGGATATAAAAGGGGGAAAGAAACAAGTTGTTACTGGTGTGTGGACTCAGGTAGTGCTAAAGGCAATGTGGGATGCTGAGGGAGAGGTGTCATTTATTGAAGTTTAAGTGTGGTCTTGCTAATTTAAGCTTTCCTGGTGGTGTTGTTTTTTGCTTAAATGGGCACTTCTGAGAAACAGGGCATTTGTCCAACTGGGTGCCAAGAAGTCAGTCAACAAAGGAGAATTCATTCTGTTGTTGCTGATGTCCAGGTAGAATTTCATTGTTAATCTCAAATGGAGGAAGGATGGAACCACAGTGTCCATATGGTACTTGGTGTGGGTTTAAGTGATTTTGAAATTTAAAATAAAAAAATGTAATTTAAAATATTTCTTTCCACAATTATAGTTTTTTGATGAGTGACTTGTATTGATGTAGATTCTGACACGATATTCTCTTATGTTGAATTCCATGTAATTCCTACAGTAATTCATGGTCCTATAGAGGTAAGCTGTGTTTGGTGGCTTCAAAAGGCAAGATGTCCCAATCTGCTCACGCTGCTTGCTGGTCCCACAGGCCAAAGAAAGTGTTTTGTGTCCTGTCTGACTTGCTTCTTCACCTCATACGTGCAGTGCTCCAGGAAATACAGAGTGGGGTTGCAACATGGCTAATGCTTGTGTACTTACTCAATTCTTGAGTAGACTCCCTGTGGCTACAGAGAGCATGATTAAGTTCATTGGAAAATTCAATCTTTCCATTTTATCTGAGTTTAAGGTGAAACACTGTGAATGTGCAGCAGTGTTTGGCTTTGAGATGATGAAGGAAGACTCTCTTTATAAGAAAATATTAACATAAATATAGTAAAATAGTTTTGGAAGGAAAGCCTTTTTCTGATGCTTCCTATGTTATCAATTTTGCTATGAAATATTTGCTCTTTTTTTTTTTTTTTTTTCAGTTTTTTAGGATTGCTGGGTAGTGTAGAGTCTTATGCTAGAAAATTTTAAACCAGAACCCTACATGCACATTGAAGGGAAAAGTTTACAGCCCCACACGAATTTGGCCTGTAACTGCGTTTTTGGAAAGAACATTTTTATTCCCTTGCAGAAGGTTGTCATAGTTTTGGGTATTTCCAGCTGTGGGATACTTCTGACTTCCAGGTTTTGTGACTGATATCCATCTGAGTTGATACTGGGATTAGCCTGTAGTGGTCAAGAGAGAAGTGGAATCTGGAGGAAATGCTGCTGTTAAATTTTGCAGCCAGGCAGTTGATGATAAAGAAAAATTTGCTGCAGAAGGCTGAGGAATTTCATTCTCCTATAGCAAGCCCTCCCTATGGCATCAGCACAGAGTTTTGTCAGAGCAAGTCCAAGAAAACAGTGTCTATTGTGTCCATTTATACAGTTCAGCCATAAAACATGCTCTGGGACAAAGAGAATTTGTTGTGATATAGTTGTGCTTGGGTCATGATTAGAGTGCTGTAGATCAGTTTAAATGAAAAGCCATAAATTTGAATTTTATCTCATTTTGTGGGTCTAGAGCTGAGCATTATCTAATCAGGTATTGGTTAGCTAAAGTACAAATCGAACAGGGGGTCACCGGACAAGGGGAAAGGTCGAGCTTTTTTGCAGTTTGTCACGGAGGTTTTAGTGTTTTCCAGCAGCCCCAACATCCGAGGGGGTCGGGAGGCTGTTGCTCCGTGGTTGTTTGAAAAGGGAAAATTGACTGCTGCTTAATCAACAAAGAAAACAAGCTTTTAAGGGATGGCAGTAATTTCTTTTAAACAAAAGCAAGGGAAAGCAAATTTAGTTGATTTCATCGTGGTTCATGCCCTGCTATGAAAAACAACTGGGAGAGTATTTCAAAGCAAGCCCTTGACTGGGTCACCAAAGCACACGCACCTACCTTCGACCAGCACCTTCCGGAGGACGTCGAACACCCGAAGTCAGGCCTCTTGCTGCTGTTGCAAACTCAAAGTCTCATTCATAAGGACAAATTCTTCCCAGCTCTTTTTATCCCAAACTTTTACTTCTTTACTAGGAGGGCAAAACCAGGAGCAATAAACTCTTATAAATCAAACCCTGTCACAGAAGTAAAAAATATTTTAGAGCTTTATAAAGCAGCATGTTATCTGTTTATAGAGTAGAGTATATTTTCCTGTCATGCCAGTGGGGCTGAAAAACAACTCATATTTGGTAGAGTATGCTTGAGCTGATGCTATTACTTCTAAATGGAAATTAGGAGGCCATTTGGCTGTTTATTTATGTCCCCTCTAACGTTTCTGATGTGAGTCCTTGGAGAAAACTGCACTGCTTCCTAAAAATTGTTCTGGAGTACAGGCTTCCCACTAGTTTGTAGGGACTGGAATAGTTGCAATTTGAAACTTTAATTCTGCACTCTTTGGCTTTCTTTTGGCAGTTTCAAAAATTAAATTTAGGTTTATTTGAGATTCTGGGGCCTAGATGTACCACCTCTCTCTATGACAATTAAATTATAAGTTGCAAAATCTAAAGGCGTAGGCTTTTAAAGATGGAATCTAATGTATGTGCTTCCAAATCTGTGTTGTAGCACCTAAACCAATAGCTTGATTTTCCTAGCATCCAAAAAATTCTATTGTAATCAATGGGAGTTATCAGCTGGTTCTTCTCTAAGTGTGGATGATAGCCCCTATTTTGGGATCCTCTTTTGGAAAAACTCTATGGCAGAATGTTGAAAGCAGCAAATTTTTGTGTTTATCTTTTAAAATAACAACAGAACCAAAAGTATCCTCTAAATAACTTCAAATGGGATTCACGCATCTTAAAACTTGAGTTAAGCTGTTCCTCCTATTAAACAATGATGGTGCTGGGGGAAATGAGCCCTTTGGACTCAGTGAAATCATTCTGAGAGAGAGAGAGCAGTAAATAATGCCTTTCTCAAAAAGGAAAAATAAAAGCAACAAAGATTTCACTTCTGAATATTTTTCTTTGGGATATGGAGGGTGTCCTAGTGTTAAATTAAAAAAACAAAACAAAACCCTTCCTTTTCTGCTGTTATCTGGCATTTCACACTGCCCTGGCTTTTACTGACCAAGTCTTGGCTTTTTCTTGAATTGTTTTGAACAGCATTAACGTGCAAAACAGCTCCACACTCAACCGGATGGCTGGAAAGCAGAGAAGTATATTACAGGTTCCTTGCCTATGTTTTCTCCCTGCATATGGATTTCAGCACTATAGTGACTCCAGGGATTTTTGCAAAATTATTACTGAAGCAAGAGCAGGAATAAGGATGTGGCTTGTTCTATTATTCGGAATTAAAAAGAAATGATTTGTTTTATAGTGGGAGGTGGGGCTGCTTTTTGATCAATACAGAACCCATCCAGTTTTGCAGAGCGTGTTCTCCGCCAGAACAACGGATCATCCCCTTCTGGCAGCTGCAGGTGGGGGTGACATCCTTACCTTGTCTTCAGTACATAGGTGATGTTTTATCCCATTTGGAGCTCAGCTTTGCAAGGCATAGAGCACCCTGGCTGAGATCCAATAAAGCACTTAGGCACCGGCTTATCATCAACAGGATTACCCAGGTGTTTGAGTTAAGCACGTGCTTAGCTGCTGTGTTAAGCTCTCAGTTAGGGACACAGTGTTCAGTGCACACAGGATGGGGTTCATACTGTGTATCTTGCCTGGGGTGAGTGTGCACGAGGGTGCTCAAGGCAGCCCCTCCAAAGCTGTGTACAAAAAGGACAGTGCTTACGGTGCTGTGAGTGTTACCAGCCTGAATTCTTCTCTTGTTTGCATCTGGGTCTTGGGGTGAGGCTGTGACTGAGTCAGGCGCTGCAGCAGCAGCAACAGGAGTCCTGTAGAAGGGCATGTTTTGTGATGTTTTGTGAGCAGAGTGTCGCTCTAAGAGTCTGTGCCAGCTGTGCACCCCGACCAGCTCCCTGCCTGTTTTCACCAGCTCTCTCCCTGCTTGGAGAACAGACAGTTTATCATTGCAAATAAGCAAACATCAGATCCTTGAATGGCAAGATATGAGCAGGTGGACCTGTCACTCAGTTTGAATTAAATATATTGACAGCAAAGGGGAGCTGTTGGTCCTTCTGGTTGTTTCATATGGATGGAAAGGGTTAGGGCAGGGGGACCATGTTGCATTAGGCCATTGTTGTCTTTCCTCTACTCTTCCTTACTTCCACTCTTTAGTTCTAATTCTTTGATGAACATGATTAAGCAGAGTCTTGCATCATGGGGCTGGTGGGATTTGATGCTCTGTTTTTTTCTGTACAAAGACCACACCCCTCCCTTGCTCAGGCAAAGCTGCTGCTCGCTGGAAGGGGAACACAAGCAAGATCTGCAAAGCTCCTTCCTCGGTTTCCCAGGGAAGGTATTCTCAGAAAACATTCAAAATGCTATCCCACAAGGTAGCTGAGAGGCAGTAGTGGTTGCCAGTTCTCTGTCCTGAGCCAGGTCTAGCACTGGGGCTCCTGCTTATGGGGCTGATCAGTCGCTGAGCCAACCTAAAGTCAACATGGCAACAGCTTCGGGAAGAGGCTTTTGTCCAGTGCAGGAGACTGAACAGGTGGTGTTGTGGCACAGCTGTAAAACCTGACAAAAACTTTTGTCTCAATTAAACCTGGAATGGTTTGTGTGGAATTGAGGGTTTCTCCACCCATTGGATGCTCCACCGTGTCCTTGACCTTGAGGGCAGGAAATCACACATTTTGTGGCACAGTCTAAAGCCACAGAAGCAGCTCTGTAGGTCTGTGTGTGTATTCCCCACAAAGCCACTGAGGTTTTAATTTAATCAGGAGGAGCGTTAACTCCTGAGGGAAGCAGAGTGAAACCATAAGGGTCAAGTGGACTTAGAAGTAGGAGGGGGAGAAGGAAGTTTTGTTACCACCTTCAGAGCAGAACTGAGGAGATGCTTCAGGAGTTTGTATTTCTCTTCAAAACAAAGTGGTTGTTATTTATTTAAATGTTATCAAGGTAGATTTTATTTGAGTTCAGTAACACTCTGTCTAAGCAGGTAATAACATTAAATTAACAGGTTTGTGAGATTATCAAAATATGAAGAAAAATAATTGAGGTATGTCAAATGTCACTTTAAAAGCCAAAAAAGGTAAATTGAATTTAGCCGTTAAGGAAGACAACAGCAGAAAGAAAAATAAAAAATATTAAACTGAAGAGAATAATAATTGCATCTAATAGAACTGACAAACAATCATAATTCTTCCCATTAAATAAAAATGTTATAAAAAATTTATTATGAAATGCCACATTATTCAAGCCAGGATTCAAAGATGAGTTCTTTGCATTAAGTACAGTAGATGCCATTAAGGAAAACAGTCAATATGTCACTAAGCCATGGCCTGTAAAATTAAATTGATTTGGTAAATGTAAGTAAGATAGATCTGTTTGCTTTCATCATCAATTTTGAGTGGGTGAACAGGTGATGTCACCAACCTGGGAGCGATAAAGATGCAGGACCATCTGGAAAGCTTTGTGATGGATGGGCAACTGCTTTTGGATAGTGACAGTGCTGTGGTACTTTGTCACTTGGGATGCAGTACTTAATAACTTTTCAATACCATCATAATAAATTTCACTGCCTTATTAATATAGAAATGGTGAGTTATTACTGTGATGGCTATTGTAAATAACAAGAGATGCAGCTGTCAGGAGCTGATTGTTTGGGCATGTTTCTTTAAGCAACACAGTTGACTTGGGATAATCAACGTATGTCTATACCAGCAGAGTTTATTGCTCTTGTCAAAAGAAAAAGCGGCATTATTCAAAAATTATATGAAGTCCATAATAAACAAGTTTAATATATTATCAGACTTTTCCTATAAGTTTCCTAACACAGAACAATAAATCACTTTTAATAATGCCTTTCCCTGTACAATAATATCCTTTATGCTGTAATAATGTCCTTTCCTAACTATTCACCAAACAGAACTTCTGAAAAAACAGAAGGGTATCTCGCACTCATCAGAACACTTACAAAATTAAATCTCCCTATTTCATTAAAAGGCTACTTCTGATATAAAGCTGATGGGCTCTAGCTGTGTCTTTTTTTTTTTTATTTTAATTGAACAGATGTAGTTAAAAGTAATCTACGACAAAGAAATACAGACAAAATTATAACCATGTGTCCCTAAACACTGGCAGGAAAGAGCATCTGTGGGTGTTTTATGAAAGCCCAGCACTGCTCCGTGACATTGCTGCTAATGTCATCGGTCTGAGGACTGGAGAGAAACAAAATGCATAGATAGCTGTTAGCAGAAGATGAATTACCAGATCAATCATTTAGCACCATTCAGAGTATTACACCATTGTTCCCTGGGAAGATAATTAAATCAATGATGTCTTTCTTATTTGTGTAAAGAGGCACGAACTTGTAAAGAATATCCAAACCTCTTCAAACATATTATTGCTGGATTTTTTCTTTTTTGGTGGTTTTTGTTTTGTTTTGTTTAAGCCCTACTGACTTTGCCTTTCAGGCTCTAGCTTTGTCCCTCTTTTCAATTAAATGTCTCTCCACAATTTCTATGACTGCTGAAAAGAGAGCCAGCAGTCTATTAACAGGCAATAAAGTCCAGGAAGCCTAAGACTAGTTTCTTGGGTCAGAGGTGAAAATTGCATACTAAATGAAACAAAGGTGTGTCTTGATGGCTCAACAAGCAGTGGAGAGATGAGGATCCATGTGAGCAGGAGGGGATGGTCATCATTAAACAGAAGCAAAGGAAGACAGGAGTTGGTGTACGGCAAAATGCTTATTAACCCAGATGAACACATGCACTTCAGAGGATACAGCTCTGAGGTTTGCCATTTAAATCACCAAGTGGTTTAACAATATCATTGCAATCTGGGCATTTGGTCTAATAAAGACATCAAAAAAGCTTTTAAAACAAAAGGAAAAGGCCAAGTCTCGCTTGCTAGAGCCTGCAGATTGGGATGTGTTCATAAGAATGGCACAAAAATATACTTATTTGGAAGTAAAAAAAGAAAACAGTAATTGGCTAATAGGGTATTTCTACCCTAGAGAGTATTAGTATGGATTTTTATTGTTGTGACAACCCTCATGTTTCCTGGCTGAATGGTAGGTGGCACATGCAGGAGTGAGGACAGAGGTTGTCATAATCCAGCCTGATTTTTATGTGATCGCGCTAACTTTGGCACGTACAATACTCATTAATTTGGAAAAAAAATACAGAAGTTAAGTAGCCCTTCCTTTTTAAAGTCCAGACCTCACGTTTAGTGTGGAAAGATGTAAAAGATCCCACAAAAAGCATAACATTTCATCAGGTGAAGCCTACGGCGTAAGGGGGCTCTTGTGTATAGTGGGTTTCCCAAAGTGTTGTTCTTAGTCTTAACTTGATGAAGTGTATTGGCAACACGCACCGGGCTGGCTTTTGGCATGCTGTGTTGGAGACCTGGTGTGGAGCTGTTCAGGATTTCCAAGAGGAACCTTCAGTGTGCCCTCCTATCTTCTTGAAATGGCCTCATGTGGCAAACGGGCTTTCAAAAAGTGCAGCTATTGGCTATGCGGGTATTTTATAAAAAAATAAATCTGCATTTTTATGTTTTCGAAGAGATTTGTGGTCATGGTTTTTCTGTTGCTTACAGCAGCAGCTATTTCAAAACTATGGCAGTAATGCTGACTTTGTGCAAAAAAAAAGTGAACTCTCTTGGAGGCGAAAATGGAAGTCTGGGGGCGAGAAAGCTTCAGTATTACTGTATTTGCATAAAACGTTCTGTAAAGCCAAATTTGAAGGAGTCATTTAGTGATAACCTCTGAAGAAGACAAAATTTCCATGCGAACATGGAAAAAGTGATTTTTCTTGCTAGTCTTAAATAGGCACCTACCTGTGTGGAATATCTACATGTGTAGGCACCTAGGTGAGCAGTTAACAAGAGGGAGAGAAACCCAGTTTTTCCATCTTCCTTTAACACTAAAACCAGAAACAATCCCCCAAGCCCCTCTGTGTCTGCAGAGGAAGACGGTGCTGATGCTCAGGGAGAGCAGCAATGTGCTGCAGTGCCTTGCTATTCCCTTTGAAATACACCTCCTCTTTTGTACAGAGAAGAGTATCTTACCATTTTCCCCCAGCAGAGACTACGTGAAGAGCCCTTTTTCTAATTTGAAGACCTGTGGTCTTCGAATGCGTTTCCACCTACCCGTTGACCCTGGACACTGCAATTCTCTTTACTTCCTTCATCACTCCTCCTCTTGTAACTGGTGTTACTGCCCCGTGTCATCCCAAAATCTTGCAGCCAGCTGGGATCCTGGTTAAGCCTTGTGAAAAGCCCTGTTAATTTCCTTCTTCCCAGCATCTTCCAAATCTGTTCTAAGTCCTGTCCATCTCTGGCCCTTATAACTGGCCCCTCATCATCCTCACTTTCAGCAGGTCCGTGCCATAAGAGTTGTCTTTGCCTCTGGCATTGGCTGTGTATAGAATTTGCTAACCAGGCTCTGACTGCCTTTTGGTGCCTGCACATATTTTAGTTTTCTGTTGCACCCTTTCCTATCTTGGCTCTGCTCGTGTCAATGTTTCAGTGTCCCTCAGTTCATTTAGGCTCAGGGCTTCCCTGCTCTTGGAGACACAGCCTGCTCCTATCTTCCCACAAACTCTTCCCTCTGTTTGACATATTGCCTCTTTCACCCTTGCCAAAGGAGCTCAATCCTTTCCAGTACATGGCCCTGCTATTTACTTTCAAAAGTTGATTTTCTCAAATTGTACCCCCAATTTTGATGGCTACTTTTGTTGCAAAAAGGCAGCATCTCAACTTTTGTCCTCAAAGCGTGCTCCCTCTTACTGATACAAACAAAGCTGAATAAAACATGTTTTAGGCTGAAATAGGGATGCCCTGATTTCATGATAGTTTAAATAATTATTTGAGAATTATGACTTTAACAGAAGGTGCTGTGTGTGTAAAGAAACTCTCGTGGCAGGGATTTGGCTTGGAAAAAGGGTGACTTGTTTGGCATTTACATTCAAATACATTTGTGCTTCTGGAGCATTTGTAGGACTGGACTATCTGCTCCCACCACCCATGGCAACAGTGCACAAGTAGAAGATGAAAATTCCAGTTTTCAGCCTCAGCATTCCTGAATAAAATTTAGCTGATTGCGACAGTATCATTTTGGGTGTGATTTTTAGTGGGTTTGGGTTTGAATGGGTTTAGAATAGGTGCTTGAGCAGCTTTTGTCCCCATGCTAATGCCCCTGCAGCAGTGGGAGTCAGGAGGAGTGAAATGATGACCTGAAATAGCAGACGGCTCCAAACAGAGCTGGATTAATGTGGAATGGGGCCCTGATCCCATCCAGCCAGGAAGCTTCAGCCAGCCTGGAGGCAGCTGTGCCATATCCCATCCAGGATCCCCCCATCAAACCCAATGCCACCGAGTCCTTCCACAGCACAGGAATCCTCGCAAGTGGTCTCGAGCAGCCCTGGCAGGATGAGGAGTCTTGTGCCAGCCTCAACATGAAACAGCAGAGGGATTCAAACCCAATTTGCCCATATTTTCAGATGGGCTTTGTGTAATTTCTTATACATGACAGATGCATTGGATGTGTTTGTAAAATTTGGTAGTAGCATTCCTCCCCCTGTGATATTGCCAGGCTTGCTCTCTGATACTGAAGAGAGAGGGAAAAAAAAAAAAAAAGAGCCTTAGTGTTGGGAATTATAAATAATTTGATGCAACAGGTTTAAGTTACCATTTTTGTGGTGAAAAGAAAAGCTTAGCATGATCCAGATTTTCCTTGGTTTCCTCCCATTCTGCTGAGAAGCAGAGGTATTCACATTTCTTTGTCTAACAGTTTTATAATGTCTTAAGAGATTAACAGTGAGCATGAATGAGGGGCTGAGGATTAGACGACAAAAAGCCCGAGCCGTCCACTACCTTGTTTGCACATTTTACATTTTTCAGCATTGCCGAGTGAGTATAGAAACTAAGGAAAGATAATAAGGACCAGAGTCCCAAAAGTGTTTAGTGATTCAAAAAAATTCAGATGCCATGTCAGAACTGACAGAATGATGGAGCATTATGTGGCAGGACCCACTTTTTTGTCTTAGGGTAAGCTCTCGCCCTGAGTGAATGCAGATGTTATCGCAGGATCCCAGACAGACAGTCAGTGAAATGTGACAAGCTGTCAGCAAAGTTACACTACGTTGAGTTTGCTAAAATATCCCAAAGCTTTATACGTGGCTTATATATATATATATATAAAACTCAGCTCAATCAATTGGGGGCGGGGGGAAGATCCTGGTTACAGTAACCTTTCCAGTTGGGAATCCTTTGAATGGGTCAGACGTGGCTGTAAAAGTTTTTTTTTTAAGAGTAGGGGAAAATTATCATCTGAAATATTTGGAAGGTTGCGTTGGCATCAGTAAGATTTCTGAAGGCAAAGCGCATGCATGGTAAGGCTGTTCACCACATGTCATACTGTGTCAGTCCCCGAATGATTTGGGTATTTACCCCTGTGAAATGCTTAGTCAAATCAGTAATAGCAGCCAGCAGAAGTGAACCCTACCAGTACTCAGCTTGGCTCTCTCTTTAGCAGGGTATCAGCTTCAAAACAGGGGAGTTATGAGCAATTATCATTCCTTGTTTTGTTTTTTTATTTTTATTTTAACCTCAAAATTAGATGCAAACAAGCTGGTAAAATTGCAAACTGAATGGTAAAAAAGAGTGAGAAGTGAACTGATTAAAATAAGCTCATAAAAATAAAAAGATGTGTCAGGGCAGATTGATGCAAATGATCTGAATTCAGATGCTCTGAAGTCATAACAAGGTTCAGAAAATTGCTTTTGTTTTGAATTTTGGGTCTGCAAGAGATACTTGATTTGTAAACATTGTAAAAAGATACAAGCTATAAAAATTTTGAGTAGAAAAAGAAGGGCCCCATTCGGCATAATCCAAGATATTTAACTTTCAAGGAATGTGCAGGCAAGTGATATTATTTATATCCCAATTCATTTCCAGGACTGTGCTTGCTGTTTTCTTCTTTTAATACTTAATTATATCGAAAATATAAATATATATGGGGAAACTCAAATATTTTTATATGTGCAATTGATTTTCAGTTTTGAATTAGGGCTGAGTCAGAGTCAAGCTTTTAAGTAATTAGAGGACAGAGAGTATAAAATATTGACATTTTCAATTTATTTCACAGCTTTATTTTAAGGTTGTATTTCCTTATCCAGGTGAGTAGATTTTGATATGAAAATGCTAAAGTAAATTGGATATGTGCTTTGTAAGTAATTATATGTATCGCTCTCAGGAACCACTTAGTAGTCTGTATTTTTGTCTTATTACTGTTAGCTTAAGCCCAAGTTTAATGAGAAGGCTGTTTATAGTGGCACAAACTAATATATTTTGCTGGAGTACGAGTTGCAGTATGTTTGTTCTCCTCGAAGCAGAGCAGAATAATGCACGTGATTTATAATCAATTTAGGTCTCCTTTGGAACGAGATGATCTTGCATCATTTGTTTCCATACACTGAAAATATTAATTTACTTCTAGAAGCAGGAGAGAAAGGGAAATGTGGCCAGGCACGATTTAGTGCAATTTGTGTTACAACAAAATGAATTACCAGCCGACACAACCACCCCCAGATTTGGAAGAAATGGGATGCGGAGACACTTAGGAGATAACATCTCACATGGTGTTTTCTGCAAAGGAAAAACCAAACCCCGAAGTAAACAAACCACCTAAATTATGCATATGGAGGAAATGATTGAGAATATGTTTAGCTGGTAATCGCACTCATGCCGAAGTTTTAAATTTCATCTGTCTGCTCAGATCTATTGTGATCCATTAAGTGGCTTCCTTTTTTTCCGACAAATTGAATGCTGCAACTGCAAGGAGCTCTTTTGTTCTTTTAATTCAGTCAGCATGGAAATGATTTTCTCATTTCAGGCCCTTTTCTGTCCTCTCTTCATTGTGTCAATAAAATGAGTTGTGCAGAGCTGCTCTAATCAGCTTAGAGTGCTAATTCATTGCACTGGGATGCTATCTGGGTCCCGCTACAGGTGGGCACTATAAGGGGTCAGTCTCCAGGGGAGTCTAATTGTGTCTCTCTTGGGTCTTGTTTGCAGAATAACTGAAATCTCAAACCCTGGCTTAAGAAAGGAAGGGAAAATGCAGGAGCACGGGCGTACAGGAGCATGCACTGTCTCCAGATGCGCTGCTCCCTCTCCAAGTTGTTTCTGTTTTGACACAGGGGAAGGGAATGCTTTGGTTCAGTGGCAAAAGATTAACATGAAACTTTGTAGGTAAATTTTCAAATTTAGGTAGGAAAGTGGTCATTTTGAGATATAGGTGTGCAAGAGGGAAATGAATGCTGTGGTGCCTGTGAGGGGTTTCAGGGGAGTCTCGCCTCTAAATTTTTGAGGTTTTTGAAAAGCTAATGGAAAAAATGGGAAATGCATTATTGAATTGAGAAATCCTCTCTGCATATGCCAATGGTGGTCTTGAGCAAGGTTTTTGCCAGGGCACCAGGGTACATTGGGTGTGAGGAGTCAGCCCAGTGCTGAGGAGCCCAGGAAACGCTCAGGCAAGAGGGGCAGGGACTCTGGGTGCCCCAGTCCCACTCCAGTGCCTGATCCCCGTGACAGGCCCTTTCCTCCCGGTGTGGAGGGGCTTTCCTAACAGCAGGAGGGGATACTTGCTGCTGGAGACTTTGGGTCTTATGCTGGGTTATGTCAGAGAACTGATTGGGAAGGGCCAAGAGAGGATAAGCATGAGGGGAATGGCAATGTTGTGTTTGTCTTCACACAGTTTGGCCTCTGAGCAGTCCCCTGATACAAGACAAGGAGACTGCGGGCTTTGCTTTTGGTTTTTTAATAGATGTATTTGTGTTTACCACTAACAACAAAAAAAATCTGAGAAAAGAGGCACTGATGGAGAGGGGTAGGGAATTCCCAGTGGTATGTCCTGTCTCTTGCCACCTTGTCTCAAGGCAGGGAGTGTGGGGGCATCTGCCCTGGACTTTGTCCTTGTCTCTGCCAGCTCTGCACCCTCAGGGCAGCCCTGGCTTCTATCAGAGGCTGAGCAGAAAGAGTCCAATTTACCCAGGCAGACTTGATAGATGCTGCCAAATATCTTCCTGAAGCAAGGCCAGCAACCCCAGCACGACTCTGCTCCCAGCACTTGTGCAAGCCAAGAGAGGTGGGCATAAATGAATTATGGGTCTCCTACCAAAAATTTCTCAGGACCTTAAAGATGGCAGAGCAGCCCTGGCACACCTCCTCACTGGGGAGGAAGGGCGCAGCTTGTGCCAGAGCCTCCAGTGACTGCGGAAAGAAAAAAGCAGTAAAAGCGGCAAAGAAAACTGAGCAAATCGTAAATTTCCTTACTAGCGTAGCAACAGGTAAAAGGAAGTTTATTTGGACAGCATTTTGTTTTTAAATTAACACGAAGATTTTCCCACATAATGCATTTCCCTTGCCCACAATTGCTCATGCTAAAAATTGGCACTTTCTGGAATTACTTAAAAAGAAAATCTCAGTCCTGGGGGGGGGGGGGGAAAGTGTCTCTCCCAGCCTCTTTTTCCCCTCTGAGTGACTGAGGTTCTCACTTGTTTATGTGTAGGAAAAGTGGACAGGTCATGCCTGTGGCACATGGCCTTGGAGCAGGGGCAGCTCCTCCCCTGGAGCACAAGGTTTTTGGAGAACAGGGATGTGACAAAGTCTCCCAAAAGCTGGTGCCTTTTCTGCAGAGAAACCAGTGGTGGCTCAGAAATTATTTCAAAGCAAAATTGGCTCTGCAGGGCATCAAAGCCTCGTCCTTGGCTACTTCCATGACTGCAGTCCTTCACTCCAGAGTCAGCCTGATGGAGTTTGAGCAGGAGGGTTCCCCAGTGGTGGATTTCCTACAGGAGCGATAAGCTGTCTCTCTGTTGTGGTTTTGTGGCAGAGCTGCCACCGTGAAAATGAATTAACATACCTGAAGACACCTCTGAGCAGGAAATCATAGTGCTGCTCTGTGATTCAGGGGTGAATAGGATCTCTCTATTATCAAAAACTCCATCAGGGAAGAGGAAATTAAGTTCCTAATTAGACAGTGTCCAAGGGAAGAAGTGAGGCATTGAGGAGATGAAGAAAATTGAGAGGTAGCTGATGCCCATATCAGGCTAATGATAGAAAAGGAAATAGTAGAGCTTGAAAGGTCGCTGACCTTATTAGGCTCAGAGAAAAGTAGTAGATCTTCAAAAGCTTTCACCTATGATAGGTTGACAATGTGTGAAGTTCTCTAGATGGCCAGAGAGGAAAGACAGCCCAGAAAGACCATGGGAACAAATTAGGTAGATTACAGTGAACTGCACAGATACAGCATGAAAAGCATATTCAGAAAAGAGAGGAATTCAGAGGAGAAATAGCCAGAAATGTTTCATCATTCGATGAGATCTGTTTTCAGTATGAGTAAGGGATTTTCTTTCCCACTTAGTAGTTTTATTTTTTATACCATCAATTAAACTCTATAATGATCCCTCACTGGGTTTAACATTTCCCTAATGAAGTATTTGCTTTCTGCTGAACTGAAATACTTCAGTGGTAGCCAATTCTGAATATTGACTTTGCCGAGATGAAGATAGTGTTGCTAAAAATAACTTCAGCGTTAGTTTTAGAATATAAGAACACGTTCAGCATCACTTAGTGAAAGCAATGCAGATCCCTCAGTGGCAAGAGGCTTTTACCTTGGAATACCAAACCTGGCCAGCTGCAAGAATTTTAAAGGCTGTTACAGGCTATTTTCTCAGTAGGTAAAAACTCCCTGGCTCTTTAAATGAGATATTACAAGAAACAGGTCTATAGCAAGTCAAATGAAATACCCCTAAAGCCTGCCTCCTCCCAGCCTCTCTTCCTGCAGCAGTTTTGTGCTGTCCGTAGGTGATTTCTCGGAGCCAGCAAGGCCTGATTAAAATCCTCCCTGCTGGTTCATGTACAGGCATGGCTTTGGGTTTAGAAATAAAGTTGCTTCTCTGTCTTTCTGGTAAATGCTCAAGTTTTCTTGTTCCGACTGCTGGTAGGAAAGGGGGAGAAGGAATGCGAAGAAGAGGAAATTAAAAATACAGCACTGTACATTTTTCATGCAACAGGACCAGTGCATTTACAATGTAACATAGCAGCAGTTTTTCCATCAAAATAAATGAGGACAAATTCTCTGCTGGTAAAAGTAGGTGCAGCACCCTGACATTGCTTTAGTGCAAGCAGAGTATGATCCGGTCCAACACAATAAACCCAGTGTAAAGACAGACCATGAAAAAACCTAAATGTTTTCTTTTACCATGAAAAGGTTTAATCTTTTTTTTTTTTAATGATATGTGAATAACAGGGCTGTTTTCAAGTCAGTCTTGTCGTATTTTGAAATTAAAAGCCCCTTTGCAGACAAGTGCTGCCATGTGGCACTTGTCAAGTAAGACAAAGGTGTTTCCTGGATCTAAAGCTAACACTTCCCTATCATCAGAAGGAAAGACAGGGGGAACACTTCATGTGTTCTTCTGGTGTGTGTGATCCTATCCTGAAGCAGAACCACTTTGCAGGACCTCAGCCTGGGGGGCCACAAGTGCTGCTGGACCCATCTCCCTAAGAGCTGCATGTCCCTGCATCCCTAGGAGGGCTCTGCAGTGCTAAAGACCCCGGAGATGCAGAAGGGCAGCCATCCCTGATTAGATGTGGTTTGTAATAGTATCGTCCTGTTTTCACTCACCGCGGTAGAACATTTCTACTGGGCTAACAAGGCATAGGGTAATGAGAAACATGCCAAGTTTAAGGGAAAGAGGAGTCGAACGTACGTACAGGAAACAAATGCGATCAATTACCCAAGTGTAGAGCTCGCAGATACCTTATCTTAAGGCTCCTTAAAATAAGGACTTGATTGTTTCCAAATGCGCCTGAGAAGCCAATGATAGAAACACATTAATGTGAGAGACACAGGGAATTTTATCACCTCCAGAAATTGTCATTATTACTTGGTTCTAAAGATATAGAAGAATCAACGCAACTGTCTAACACATGATCATAGCAATAAATCCACAACTACCTATGCACGTGCAGGCTGTGCTTGTAGAAGCAGAGTTTCAGCATTATATTATTAGGGTCATTAAACAATATTTCAAAAAGCCACCAGTATTTATCACAATATAAATTCCCGCTTTTGTAGTTTATTTTTGTTTCGCTGGGTGGGTTTTTGGTAACATTGGGCTTGTTTCTTTTCTTTTCTTCAAATGAGTTTTCCTGGTTGATTATTCTCCTTGTAGGTGCCACGCTATCTGTAGACAGCTACTGAACTTAGGTTGACACTGGAGATAGGTATCATTAGCTGAAATTTCTGACTGTTTTCTGAAGATACATTAGCAGCAGGGAGAAATGTGCAATGTCAAGCTCATACCAAGGTATGGCTTTGACCTGAAGATGTGTGTCTCCCTCCAAGGTTTATAAAGTAAATCTGGAATGTTTTAGGACAGGAGTATATTCTTTTTCATGAAATTGCTTCTGTCTGCAGGGGTGGCACCTGTGGATGAATGAGCAGGAGAAGGGAAGCCGCTGTAGGAAATCCAACATGCTCTTCCAACACATGCCAAGTGCCTTTGGCAGGGATTGTGTGCAACATCTGATGGGGGTTTATGACCTAAAAATCACACTTGCATTAGAGTAATTGCCTGAGATGAACATGGCACTTTTTATACCTTGTGGATGCATTTCCACAGGCTGAGGCCATGACTCCAGAGTGAGGCAGAGTGCTGCCTCTGGTTTTAACAGGAGTGGCATCAGCCTTCTGTGTTCCTACACATGATGGTATTCTATAGAGAAACAATTTAAAAGCTGGGTGCTCAGGATTGATGCACCAGTAGAAAGAATCAAAATACAGTGTAAGGTGGGTTTTATCCGTAAAGAGTCCAGATTGGATTTCAAAGGTGTCTGTTCACTTGTAAATCCACACCTGATCCACCTTTGCATAATGAGGGCTAGGACATTTAAATTTTGTCAGACATCTCTTGACATAGGTGTTCCTATATGAAGGGTGTTACTGCATCATTCAGCAGGGGCTTGTTTCCTTTAAAAACTGTTTGCTTCTTTCCTGGGATGACAAATTCAGCATTATCTTTAGCACATTATTCTATCTGGCATTGTTGTTTCATGTTTGAGATAAAATTAAATTGCTTTAACATTCATGTACCTTTACTAATTCTAAAAGAATGAAGTGTTTATTTCAAATAGTCATGTAGGTGCAGCTAAACTCCTCAGACATGCTTATTATAGTGATGCACGGGGTGGGCAGCTCAGGGGACAACATGTAAGTGTAAAAAAAAAGTTTCAGGCTTTTGCCTAGAATTATATTCAACACTGACCTGTTATGGGTTATTAAAGTTCTTCACTTTAACCTGGAGACATGTGCTGGTGCAAAAGTAATGGCTGCTTTAACATCCATGTACAAAAATGGAATTTAAGAGATTAACTTGCATTTGACCTACTTCAGCTCTCCTGGTAATGAGGGGTGCAGAGGCACAGAATTAATTTCTTTCAATTTGTGGCTCTCAGGGGTGCTGCTAAGTTTGAGAGTGCTTGAATTTTAAGAGTCTCCTGGTGTGCTGAGAAGGTTTTGTTACTGCAGCGTTCTGTGAGCGGCAGGGACTGAAGTGCCAGTTTTATCTATTTGATTAATAGCCTGATTGAGTTCTAGTGTATCTTTGAAAGAAAAAAACATATTTTCTCTCCCACTCAAAGGGCATTTTTTCCCACATACCCTGACTCTCCTCTACCACCCAGTAACAGCTCAAAACACCCAAAGGAGTGAGAAATGCCTGTGTGACGTTGTCTGGGCCCAACTTTTCTGCAGCTCTCATGCCAGGTCTGTCTCACCTTTCCAATAATCTGGGCTTTATTCGAGATCTGCTGAACATTCGTTGTGTGCGATATTAATAGGCTGCTTCTAGCAGGGTGTATAACTCAGGGTGATATTATTTGGACTGATGCAGTTTTAAAAGCCAGCAAATGACTGTGCAATTATTACTCCAGTGCTCTGCCTTTACCGCAGTATTAATGCATCTAAAGAGATTTTTGGCAAAGCAATTTATACTCTCGTGAAATTGGCTGTAACTACTGTATGTACATGTCCTTTTCTCCCTGAGTTTGCAAGGTCTGGTTTAGTTCCTTATCAATACACTTCATCCCTCCTCTTCCTTTTCAAATAACTGCTGTTCAGTGGAAGCTTTCTTTGTGCAGAATCAGTACCGACAGGACGTGATTTATTCCCGGCTCACTGCAGTTTATCAAGAAAATAAACAGAGGAAGCAATAACACGTGTAGGTACCATCCTGTGACAAATATACATATTGGGGAATAGGATGATAAAGATAAAAGATTTCTACAGTTTTCCAAATATTTTTAATTGATTTATTACATAAATATCTTGGTGTTCAGAGTTTGTATTTTCCAGAAATTTTTACCTGAAAGCTCCTCCTGCTCTCTGAGGTCTCCAGTTAAATTATGGCACGGAAGAGTCCGGAGAGAGCATGTGTTTATGTGGCTATTTACCAATATGCACAATATTAAGCATCTTTTACTTGGCAGTAAAAATGCATATTAACCATAATGAATAAAACATGCATCTTTGTGTTTTGTAACATATGTAAGGAAACCACCAGTTGTGCCAGAACCCATATCAACATGTGCAATGCACTTCTACCGGAATGCAATCGTATTGTGTAACGTGACCCTATCAATTTAATAGAGACTAATTGTCCTGAGATTCTTTTGTGGAAGTTCACAAAGCCTTTGCCCGGTTTCGGTGTCAGATCCTCCTCTTCAAACCCGTGAAACACAGCTTCCCTTTGGATCTGGGATCTGTCAACAGAATGGTCCTAGCTGCTTCTTTTCGGCAAGCCTGGACTGACCAGTGCTTTTACCTAAAGGAAATGGCTG
This sequence comes from Acropternis orthonyx, assembly GCA_035583155.1. Lineage (NCBI taxonomy): Eukaryota > Metazoa > Chordata > Aves > Passeriformes > Rhinocryptidae > Acropternis > Acropternis orthonyx. The sequence continues at coordinate 3,775,571 of JAWWEU010000011.1, read as the reverse complement.
ATATTTTTATCTTCAGGTTAAGCATTCAGGAGGTTTTCTATACACAGAGCTCTTCCACAGGGCTCCCTGTAATGGGATGCACACAGACATACCTCCATGCAGTTGTTTTTGACATGGAACTTCTGCCAGAAAGTCATGAGTGATTTTCCTGGGTTTTTAGTAGGGGGGAAAAAAAAATAATTGACCATTTTTAAGTTTCACTTTTAAAACATTAACCATATTCCTAAGCTGAATTTTTAAAACAGGTGTCAAGGCCATCCATTTCAACTCTGGAGAAGTGTATCTTGCTATGTTGTGCTTTCTTGATTTTGTGGTAATTTTTAAAGATTGTGTATTAACGTTTGCTAAAAAAAAAAAAAAGAAACCTTGAAAAACGTTGATTTAAAATGTTTCTTACTCTTCTTTCATCCGATGGAAGGCTTTAGTCAGTGCCATACATGCTTCAGTGAAATGCAACAGCACCAGTGCCCAACCCACTGTACAGAGTTAATGTCCTGCAATTTTTCCCTGCTCCTGAGAGCTGGAGGGAGTTTCCAGCTCCACTTTTCCTAGCAGCTGCCAACGTTGTCAGCACCGATCTGTCAGAAAGGATTTTTCCTGGCAAAACTTTGAAGCTCCTTTCTGACATCCCCAACAAACTAATTGTTGTCTCCTGCCTCCGAGAGCCCTCTGAAGTCCCAACGAGTTAGTGTCTTCTCAAGAGATGAGAAAGGGGACTCACAAAATCAATTTATCAGGCTATTACGCATTGTCATCAGCCAAAACAAAAACCTGCTAAAGACAGGAGAAAAAGAAGGAGAAATGGGTCTCTGAGAAAAGGTTACAGAACATCCATCTTCTCTCCTCTTCCGATTGTTTCCTTTCTTTACCCATTTTCATACCCGTTTCCCTCCACTAAAAGACACTTTATGACAAGCATTGTAATCTCTTTAGACCGGAGGGGAACCTCTTCTTTAGGACCAAATCTTTGCAAGGCGTGAGTGACAGCGGGAAGGGGTCCAATTGCCACCGAAGACACCAGGCAATAAATCATCCACCCTGGCATCAAGTGGCTGGACTAGTCCCCACTTCCCGATGGCCACCAGTGCCTGGCGGTGACAAAACAGCTATTGTCAGCACCCAGCAGCCGCATTCCCTCCTTCTCCCTGCTGAGGTTTTGACTTCACCTAAGGCATAAGAAACAGATTATAGCGTCATGAAAGGAAAAAGAAAGGGAAAGTCTGCCATGGGTAGGAGAAGGGACGCACGAAAATGATGCTACCTTTGCGTACTTGTGTGAGTTCAGACAATAGTAGAGACTGGAGAGGTGCCATCAGGTTTTTATTGGTAATTACTGAACTGTCTTTTGAAAGCCTCCAGCCCAGACAGTGATTTTGTTGGTGTGTTTTAAAGACTTTCCATTTCCAGGTGACCCCTGGTGCTGTGGTTACTGTTTAACCGAGGCGAGGCAGTGCCGGGAGGTGCGCCCTGGTACAAGCACAACAGCTCTTCACCCAACAGAGCAATCTTAAGGAGGAAATACTGGATGGAAAAATAAATGCTTGTCACCCAGATACAAAGATTGGAGCATGTTTTGGATTCTTTCAGGCCAAACCCAAAGATCTTTGCATTGTCACGTTATCACATCAAATACCATCAGGAGGTTTTTTTTATCATTTGTGAGTGAACTGCTGTAAGGAAATCTGAAAACATGCATCAGGTTTGCTCCACGGAGAGGCCTGTGCACTGCTGCTGAATAAAAGACGTTTAGAGATAAGTTGTAATCAGCTCAGAGTTACATATTAACTGATGAATTATGGTGAAGAGAGGAATAAAAGACTGTAGCGGGATGAGTCTTTAAATCTGAAACCCCTCAGAAGGTCACCAAAGGATAAGAGTAGCAGAATATTTATCACTGCTGCATTTTTATCCTTATTGATTTTCCTCTCAGTGTCATTAGGGTGTTTCCTTTAGAGAAACGAGCTAGACAACACTAACCATTTATTAATTATTGTTGATGCTGAGAAAAATGACCTGTTCTCTCCAGAATGCCCCTCAGCTTGGTGCACTTGCTAAACGTAATGCAAGAGAGGAACTTGACTCTGGAAGTTTAAATAATGAATTAGTTAACGTGCTGTTGACTCCCCTATTCTCTTGTGGAAGCGGAAATCCGTGTGCATTTGTTTCCCAATATGCTGTTGTTCTGTATGTCCCAGTTCTCGATTATAAGAACTATTTTGGGGTATGAGAATGCAATAGATATTTAAAAAAAAAAAAAAGTCTAGAGCTCCGTATTCAGACAGACATGACTTTCATTATCATAAGAAATATAGAGATTATATCATCCTTCCAAATATCGACTAGCCTGGGGGTGAATAGTTTTTGTTGAGTGAGTAAAACATCATTAGTTTTTTCATGATCACCATGGGAAAAGCTGACAAGTAGATTTTTCTGTTGGCTGTTATATTTTCGTGACAATTTTGTAAGGCTGTGTTATACTGTTCTGCACGTAATGAAACTCCTTTGTAGTTTAGTAACAAGGTAAAATATTATTCCTTTTCTTTTTATCTGTAAATTGATTAGGCTGTGCTGAACCTGGCAAAAGTAACCAGCACTCTGTTTTAACATTTTGAATTATTTAATGAAAAGCCTTTAAGGTCTTTGGATTCACAGGCAAATTGCTACAGAGAGTAAATGAGATGAAGGTTTTTCTAGGCTCCATGACAGGTCTATCCCATTTCATCATCTTAACTAAAAAATAATCCTATCTAACTTGAAATCCACAGCAGCTGTAAGTAGAAAATAAATCCAAACAGCAGCTCAGACTTGTAACCTAACAGCTATCATAAATAATCAGAATCTATTTGAAGGTGGAAGATGGGACATTAGAAGCTATTTACACTACTAGAGTGATGCCATTGATCAGCAAGAGCAACCCGTAGATAAGACTCATATGATGTCATGGTTATTTATGATGGGAATTGACAGTAAAGCTACTATAGAACTTTCTTCCCGACAGCTTCATTCATTTCTGTTTGTGATGCATTTTGCTGTTAAAGAAGCAATCAATAGCAAAATCGTGGTGATAAAAGTTATTACTGGTTAAATATATGAAAAATGTGCCTGTGTGTGAATAGGTATATAGCACCAACTATGAGAACATTAAAAAATTAGGTCAGCAGAATTTATTTAATATTTTTATTGCCAATGTACAGTAAAGTCATTTATGCCCTTTGATGGTGAACATGTACCACAGTCCGATTTATTTTCTAATCTCATCAAGCTTATTGTGACCATGAGAAATAGGGTGCTGCAAAGGTTTAATATAATGTTGCAGGTTCTCTGCAATACGCCTTGTGGCTCACAGTGTGTTTGTGCAGGTCAGGTAGGAGAAAAAAGCCCTTTCAGACCAGTGTCAGACTTGGGAATCTGCTGTATGTCTCCAGCATTAACAGTTTCCATCCAGCAATTAAGAGGGTTTTAGCAGCAAGCAAAAACTGCCAAAATACAGAAATACCCCTGCACCACGTCCAGTGTGCAGGCATGAAAATGCCAATTTTGTGGACTGTTTAACTGTTTAACCTTAAAAAAAAAAAAAAAAGGCAAGAAACCATTCTTTTCCTATAAATGCTCTTGGTGGGAGACGGACAGTAAAATAAAAGTGGGATCACGGTCAACACCAGAGCAAGGGGTCTTGTTGCTGCCTCCTCTCATGCCGTGGGTTGTCCTTCCCACGAGTGTGAGTGGGCACTGGGTGGGCACTTGTGAGGGGAGTTGGATGAGGGGGTGTCAGAGGGGTGTCCCCACAGGACAGGGATGCCCCAGCCAACATTGGAGGGCACCCCGGTGCCCACGGTGCTTGTCCCACCTGCAGAGCACGGGTGGGAGTTAACGTTGTTTCTGTTCCTTCCATCAAGCTACGTATTAGCTGGGATTTTAGTTTTCTCATTTTGAACCTTTTCACAGAATGTTAAAACGTTATGTTGATAAAAAAAGCTAGTAGAAAAAAACTGAGAGAATAAATAAGGGAGGATATAGTTTCTGCGTTATATGAAGGATCACATTAGCCTACTACTTGCTAAAGCTCTCAAACCAGCTTTGTGTATTTTACTTTTTATTGTGTAGTTTATGCCCAAAATTAATGTTTTATTTCCTTTTAGTGACATAAGGTTTGTGGAAAAAAAAAAAAAAAGTTGATCATGTTGGCTTGTTTAAATTTAAAAGATGTAAAGGTGATGGATGCATGTGGGGAGATGTAATGTGCCCTACAGTACTCAGGTTGGAAACTCCAGACTCTACAGAAATCAGCACCAGAGACTAAAATCTAAAACTTACGATACACAAGAACTGTATTAAAAATCATGTGAATTACTAAAAAGAAGCATAAGAAGAGAGAGAACAACTGAAATACTTTTTTTTTTTTTTTGTGCCCTGTAGTGTCCCCACAGGCCAGAAAGTGATTAATAAATACATACAGATGTTTTTAGGTCAGCATCACTCCAATATTGTGTGTTCATTAGCAAAGTCAGAGTGATTGGCAAGATAATACTGACTGGTATTTGATTCTTAAGTTAATTTTCTCTACTGAACAACTGATAAAAACTACGTATAGCATTAAAATTATCCTTATCATGGCTAATTTATAAAATTCTTCAGTAAGTTTATTTTCCTATCTATAGATTAAATCTATCTAAGATTTCTAATCTAAGATTACTCTTCCACGATATGAATTCCTGTCCTCAGAAGCAGTGCCTTATCTGTTAAACAATCCAGGCTCTATTTTGTCTAGTTCCTTTATGTGTATGATTGTATGTACCCAGCAGGTCAAAGGCAGTGCTTCCCCAGACTATTGTTGGTCTCGAACAATAAATATTGGACTTAATTTAAATGGGTCAGAGTTCATTCCCATCCAGTGCCCATCTATATGACAAAACCGTCTGGTCAGTCACTTAATTGAGACAGAAATAGTCAATGCAACAAACTGCTAATGAAATAAAATGTATATTTGATGGAGCTTCTTCTCAGCCATGACAAATCCATGTGTGATGTTATATACATGTATATCTGTCTTTCTGCTATCTGTAGAAAACAGTGGGGTCTTCTGAGCTTCACACTTTGTCCCTAGGAATGTGGTTATCCAGTTAAACAGTGATATACCTCTCGGCAGGATTTCTTTTTTTTTATGTGATGAAGAAATATTGCCCTTATTAATATTTCACACATTTTATAGGTAATACTACCTCTATGACTTCACACTGTTCTTCCCAAATGGTCCCCAGGTTGTACTCAGGAAATGTTATTACAAGACTTTCTGTCGTGTTTTGTGGAAGGATGGGTTCCTGCACCTGGCTGGGAGCAGGGGGGATTGCTGGAATTCCAGGCACCTGGCAGCACGGCTGCTCCCTTAGAGCTGCTGCTTGTCATCCACGGGAGAACAGCAAGCTGCTAAAATAAGGCAGGACAACTGGGTGGATCACAGACATTATGCAGGAAACAAGGCAAGCCTTCATTTCGTGGCAGCTTACGCCTGACGTTGTGTTAAAACCATCCCAGGGAAAAGCGATTTGGGATGGCATAAAATGTGTTTTCCAGTGGCAATTTGCCTAAAATGTCACGACTGGGCAAATTGCCTAGATTTTGGAATTTTCTCCTTGGAAAATGAGGGTAGCGCTTTAGTCTTTTACAGCATCTTCCAGCTGATGTTTCCAGGGCACTTTAGAGATATTCTATTTCTTAGCACCAAAGTGTTGTGCATTAGCACTCACTGCATTTAACTGTGTAACAGTGAAAGAAACAGAGGTGTAGGAAGATTAAAATGACCATTTTCAAACTTGTTACCTAAGGGTTAGGTTTATAAACTCTATTTTTCTGTGTCTGAGCAGGCAGCCCAATTCTCAGTGCTGCTCAGCAGCCTCCACTGACAGCAGAAATTATGGGGTGGATAAGTTTGCCTCTTTTGTTTTCAGTGTTTCAGAATGTGCTCGGCTCCAGCTGTGTTAGGTATTTTTTGGGTTATTTATGCCCAACAACAGTCATATGTTAATGACCCATCTGTGCTTTGAAGCCAACATGTCTCTGAGGTGAACTGGATGAAGAAAGAGGTTGCTCTTTGGGATGTTATAATGTTAAATGTGCTCTGATCGTGTCAGAAAGAAACCCAGGGATACACCTTCATCCAGAGGCTGCTGTCACTGGGGAGGATGGCAGATGCAGAGCACTGTTGTGCAAGGACATGGCCAAACCTGCAGCACCAAAGGCTCCTGGCCCCAAAGACTTTACTCTTGCATCCAAGATGTACTGATTATTATTTAATTATTGCTTGGATTTCTCTAGTCATTGGCAGTCCTGTTGAATACAACCAAATCAAAAATTGCTCCAGTCGTGTTATTCCAAGTGAATTGGAGTAGAGAGGAATTACCTACGTGTTAAGAAAAAAACACCCAACCCCAAAATCATGTTTGTATCAAAGTTGGGTATGGTTTACTAAGCTCATCCATACTAGGTGAATACTGAAATCCTCCACTGACCTGGATAATCACTTCCTTCGGAAACAAATGAGCCGCTCCTGTGTGATTATAAGTGCATTTCGCAACAGTTTTAAAGATAAAAACATCTTTTCCCTCAGCTCCTTTGCATGTTACAGCATAAGTCCCTTGAACTCAGGTATTCAGAAGTTGCCACCAAGTTCTTGCACGTGGTCTGTTTCCTGGCAGAGCCGAGTATCTGACTCCTGCAGGGACTGTAACCCAGCCAGAGCTGCTGGGGTCACATCCCTGGCAAAGCCAGCTCATGCTGACTAGAGGCAGAAAGGCCATGAAAGGAGGGTACTTCTGAAAATGTGGCCCTTGTACATGTGTTTTTTCATCTGTAATCAAAGGATGCATTAGGTGCTTGGGGTGTTGGTGTGATTGACTGAATTAATAATGTGGAAAGTGATTGAAATAGAAATTCTCAGAGAGAATATGCCATGTAAGAACGTTGTCTATTCCTTCGTTTGAAGACAAATGTGCCAGAGATCCATTCAATTTAAATGAATGCCTTTTTCATCATCTGGAACACTCAAAATTTCCAGTGGAGGTAAGTTTATCGTGTTAGGGCTGAGCTTGGGAGCTGCTACTGGTGCAAGCACTGCTGAATGCAGAACACATCTTACCCAGCGCTGACAGGCATTGGATCCAGGCACATGCGAACTGCTCTGCGCCAGTCTTTGCAAAGCACTGCCTTTAAAAGACAGGAAAGCTCTGAAACTCTCAACATGAAAATTGTCAGCATTTATTAGTAGACTGTGTTGTGTGTTCTGTTGTAGCGTGTAGGTTGTGGTCTCTGAGCTCACATCATCTTTGTTCTTGGGTAAGATCTCTCCAAGTTAACATCTCCCTAAATTACTTAGTCTCAATTTGAGTAAAGGATTCCATGGGACCCTCCCTATTTCTTTCTTTATTCAGTTTAGTTTGCCCTCAAGTTCTCTTCCTTCCTTAACTATACGTATATCTTTGATTAGGAGGAACCCCAGTATGACACAGATAAACTGCAAACAAAGATTTCTGCAGCTCAGGGAATTTGACCCAGAATCTTATTTATCTGTGGATGTGTCTGTTCATACCTGCTGCTCCTACAGTCAGGAATTTGCCCCTGCAAATTGGTGCTAACAAATGCAGTTGCTCTGTTTTCACACATATGTGCATTTATCCAGATATTTGAAATACGTTTTTCTTTTAACTGCATGTCAATTTATTATTGTGATGTATTTTGAGATAGTGGGAAAGGAGAATTGTTTCTTATACAAAACAATTGGGAGAGGAAAAATGAAATCCCTGCAGCCTTCAGGATTTTTGTCATAGCCAGCTACTGCTGAACTTGAGCTTGGGTTTGTTCCACTAATTTCCTGGGGCTCACTGCAGCAATGGGTTTCTGCATTTTTTTTTTTCTCCATTTCTGGGTGTACTGTCAGTGCAGCCCTGGTGGAAACTCAGACCCTTCTCTACTCAGATACTCCAGCTCCCAAAAGATCCTGCAGTACTCTCTGAGCAGCAGAGCTCAGCCCACTCTGCACTGAAGGGATGATCACAGTGCAAAGAGGGCAGGAAGAACTTAGGCATGAAACTGAGGCCAAAGCCCAGATTATTTGGAATTTTGTATACATGTGAAAAAGGAGAAAACAAGTTACGCAGACCAGAGCAGCACCTGCTGGGAGTACTGACAGCTGATCCTGTACCTGCACTAAGCAATGAAAGGTAAATGCCTGGTTTGGAGCTGGTCCCTGCTCTGAAAGGTGCTCTGAAGACAGCAGAACGCTCCTCCCATGGGCTGCAGGAGCCTTTGCACCAGCCAAGCATCCTCCAGAGCCCATCAGTGCACCTTCCCTTCTGCAGGAGCTGCTGCAGCTGCCTGGAAACCTGAATGAGAGCCAGGAAAGTTGATAATTAATATAAAGGCTTTGGTTGATGCAATGTACCCGTTTGCTGCTTTATCTCCCTGCAAGCCTTGGCTGCAGGTGGTGGCCAGTGAAGCAAGTGCAGGCTCAGTGTCTGAGCTCAGCAAAATGATGGTGCTTAAAGAAACGTGAAGAACTTTTGAATTCCGCTTGTTCTACTCTTGAGACCAGACACTTATTTTGATACCTTTCCCTTTCCTCCTGCCTCAGAGTGCAGTAACCTTTTCATGTTTGGAGAGTTTCTCACAAGGCTAAACTTCCAATGCTATTTTTTTCTAATTTTTTTCTTTCTTGGTTGCCTTAAATTGCAGAAATTTAGAGATTAGGAAGAATGCAAAAAACTTCCTATAGAAGATATAACCATAATGAAAAGTGTGGGTTATGTTGGAGTCCTACCAACCTTGATTGTGTCCTTTTTAGATGCATTTTAAACCATCTCTACAGTTTGTGTAAATTACATGCACAATATGGGTGTGTGAATACATTAAACATGCTTTCATAGGTTTCCCTGTCATATCATAAAAGCAGCAATAAAATACTGAGAGTATATTATACTTATTAATGTACATTTGTAATATACAATCATTAATCACAAAATACTAATAACAGACTTTTTTTATTGCGTTGAGGCAAAACTTGCCAGCTCTGACTGTTATGGTTGACTTTACAACTACCTGCCTGTCAGCTTTAAACATGGTGGAGGGAATATTTCACAGGGAAAATGCAAGGTCCCTAAAACATCTGGTTGTAAACCTGCAGTAGGGTCTGAAGCAATAATAAAGCTTGTGATGGATGAGTCACGTGAAGCTTCCTTCACCAAAAAGCTGTTGCATTTCAGGCTTATTCTTCTCTAATAATAGACTTTCAGGACCTGGACAATAGCTGGAGCTTTCCCCTTATTCTTGGAGGGGTAAATGGCAGCACTGGTCAGGGCACAGCCCTGCACTGGGGCACGGGAGATGTCCTGCTTTCCCAGCCCTGAGGGATGAGTGTCCTCATCCCCATGCTCATTGCATGGCCCTTCTCCCAGCCCCAGGTGAGACTGAGGCTGTGCAGGAGCAGAAATCCTTCCTCCAGCTCCTCCCATACCTGCCTGCCCTTTGCATCTGCTAAAGTCTTTCCCTTGTAGGAGGTTACAGACCTGCCCTACCGCTTCGTGGTTGCTGCCTGTACAACAAATTTTGCCTCTGTTTCATCATCAAGGATGTCCAAGTGCTGAAAGGAGGAGGAGGATTTTTCCTTGGGTGCCACCAAGCCCCACTGACTCTGGTGGGATCAGTTCCTGGAGCCTTGGGCTTTGGATTTGCCTCTGGGATGGTGCAGTTAAGCTGCTGATGAGCTGCCTTATTAATTAAGATGCCATTTCTCTCCAACTGGCCTTTGATTCACAGGATTTTTATCTGTTTGAGACTCAGATTCTGTGAAAACACCTCAAGGAACTCATTTACAGCCAGGTGTAGAGTTTTTCCATAGCCATATGTTTCCTATGTAAATTTATGTGGTGACCTTGGAGCCATCTAAATCCTGTGCACATCTCACTTGATCAGTGGTGCTTTTTTCTGATGAATCAGAACTAAAATCAAAAGCCTCTTTGAGGATTACTGAAAAGGAATTCCACATGTGGTAGTGTGTATGCACAGCCCATTTATTTCAGAGCCCAACCTCACTAAAATCAAATTAATATAATCTGAATGTGCTTTTAAAAGATTAAAACCTGAAAAGATGAAACTGGAAAACCTTTTGAGTTTTATAAGAGATAAACAATTTATGTGGTCCATCATGTGCGTTTTCAGACCAGCCTTGTTAGAGCAGATTTTCAGCGTAATAAGAGAGAGCTGGAGTTTCATCATGGACAGTAAACCTCAAGAAGATGGAACTGTCCAAACTTTTTTTAAAAAAAAAAAGTCTGTTCTCAATGCCATCTTTCTAAGAGGAAAATTATCTCTCCTCTCCCAAGTCATCTGTCAACAGGCTCTTAACTTTTTATCCTCTTTCTGGGAAGGTCCTTGATCTACACTAATGACTGGATCTTGGAAGGTCAGTTCCACCAGTTTCTATTTGAAAGAGGTTTTTTGGCCCCAAAATCACTTGGAAGCTCCAGAAATCATCTTGTACATTTGAATTATGCTCAAGTCTTCTGTAGATATTGCAGAGACAGCAGTTGAAAGACGGTCTCGTTTCTTTTATTAGAGGAATGAACCCTGCCTCTCATCGTGTTCCCTGTCCTTATCTTAACAACTGCCCAGTAAATTTAAAAATTGAGGAAAGTGCTTTAGTGACAGACTTAAAGACTGACTCCTCTGTCCTCAGAACAGATACAAATCAAGGTCATGACCTTTCCCTTGTGCTTTTGTAAAGGTGCTTAAAATTTGGGTTTCTCTTGCTTGCTTTAAATCACATCTTCTCTAAGGGGTTCTTCGTTCAGTGCAGATGTGCCACTGAGATGGAGTGAACTGGCAGAGAGAGTTGGCAATATTTCACTCGAACATTTCATTCAGTCATTTCCTATGTATGTTACAAATTATTTGTAGAAATTCTAGTCCACGGTTTGTCTGTACCGTGTATAATGTGTGTATTATACATCTTGCTTGTAGAACAAGAGAAGCATTAACATTCTGTATCTGTGTCTGTCTTCTGTGTATTTAGGTATATACAGTGATTTTTTTACATCCCAAGATCAGCAATATGGCACGGGAAGCAGTTGAAAACATTGTAAACCATTGCACAGCATTCACTGCATCCCAAAGGCTGTAGCTATTTCTTGCATTGTGTTTGTTTTTATACATGCAAGTATACTCAAATACATAGGAAGCAAATATTTCACAAACTTTTCTGTGTGTGGCTTTTGTTCATGCTCGTGCATTTCCCCGTGTCCCTGTGATGGATGAGTGACTCGGTCTGTGCTTTGCAGGGGGACTGGCTGTGGCAGCATCCTAAAAGAGCTACCTGGGGTTCTTTGAAGATGGCATTAGGACCACTTCCAGGCTCTGTACTTCTGTTTTGCAGGCTCATTAGCTTTCATGGCCTGATTTCAGTGGTGTGTCTACATGACATTTATTTGCTTTATGAATTGAGGTTTTAATTCACTTATTTTGCTTTTAGCGAGTGAGTGCATCCATGCTGTAAAGTTTTAAGACTTGCTCTTGAAACGCTATCTTCTTGGCTAATAAACTGAGATGATGACAAGATCTGTAGTGAATATTCAAATAAATGTGATTACTTCATTTCATGTCAACAGAGGAGGTGAAAAGTGCAGCTCAACTGGCTGGGTAAGATTGGAAGGAGGGGCTGGGAAAAAGCAAGAGACAACAAAGAGATAGTTTGTAAGATTTAGTGGCTTTTTTCAGCAGGGGTGTTGAGAAGTCAGTGTTGCAAAGTTCAGCAGGGTCAAACAAAGTGCAGAAACTTTCTTATGTTCATTGAGAAAAGCTTGATACTTGCTACCAAAATTCAAATGATAGGAGAAAATTAGATGGGCAGATGACATGCTGCTTTTACCTAGTTTATACAGGTTGAAGCTTGCACTGAGTATACATTATCTTTTTTATATCAGGAGGTAGAAAGTCCACACTGTCTTTCACAAACTCTAACTGTGATAAGATGATCTTTCGGGAAATCATAAAAGACCAGTAGACCAGTGGTGGTGTTTCCTGGCTTGAACATTGACTGACCCAGACAGGCAGACTTATCTAAATGAACTTTTCAACCTCTGTGTGTGTTAATAATAAAATAATAATTTCCAAATGTAGATTGGACAAAATTTGGTAGGGATTATTTCCATGCAGGCAATCAGCTTTGCAGCAGACACTTGAATTTTCTTCTCTGGCACAGACAGTGCAGCCACCTCCAGGAAGGTGATGTTCCTGGGAAAGGTGTGCCAGTATTTGTTTTCTCTGTAGATGGTATAAAATGATTTCCAGCTAAAGCGGTGATGCTGTTATTGTGGAGCAATAAGATGTTTACACAGACAAAACCTTTGCCTCAGATGAAAATGACAATGTAGGTCTGTTCCACTAACCTTCGCTTTGACTCTGGGGTGTCCTTGGGAGCGTCTCTATCAGAATTCCATATGCTGACTCAACCTGGGTCATAATCTTGCTCAATACTTAGGAAACGATATTCTCTGCAAGTAACAGTGTTTGTGGTGTTGTTACATATGTGAAACCATCCCAGCATTATGGAGTTTTCTGTGTATAGTAACTTCACAGTATGGTTAGAGAGATGGGTCACTTACTTTGCAAAACAACTGGGTTTTCACCACCCCCACCTGCCCTTGAAAATCTGCTTTTGGAACACAAAACAGAGGTGGTTAAACTTCAGTGGTGGCATTTTATACCAACAAAGGTGTCTTGCTCCTAATACAGGCAGTAGAAATATTCTCAATGATATCAAAAAGACTGAAAGGAATAGCTAGTTATGGGAAGAAAAAACATTATCCATAAAGAGCATTATTTCTGCAGAAAGTACTGCAACCAGTTCAACAGATCAATACTTAAAGTGGGTAATTGCATGTTTTCCCCCAGTAATTTTGCATAGAGAGATGTAGCTGAATCAGGGACTAATTCTTCCTCCAGCCTGTCCTCTTGATTTCTCTTTGGAGGGATTCATCACTGTGGGCTTGCAGGGGCTTTTGAGGATGAAAAATGAGGTTGATCCAAGGGACCTAAGTTCCCTCCTTCAGGATGTTGTTCCTGTTGGATTTTCTGCGCATGTGTGCTGTCTCCCAGTTTAAATCTAATTCTTATCTGTCTTTCTGGGTGCTACGTTGCTAAAATCATTAGTACCTCTACAGAACTCTGAAATCTTCATTTTCACTCTCGCACTCCTGCAACATCTTAATTTCTCTGATCTCCCATTGTCGCAATGTACACAACCTCACCTTCCAAATCTTGATCTTAGATCATTTCTGCCAGGCACACGATGTAAAGGGTTTTTAAAAATATTATCCAACCTGCAAATCAGCTGATGAGATTTGTTATCAAGTTTATTTGGAAAAGTATTTCTCTGGCTTCAGGCTACATGTGGAAGGTGTTATCTTGGAAAGAGGCATTGTCAGAAAGTCATAAGCAAGAGAACATAGAAGGTTACTGTTAATAAAAGCTGTCATGAAGTGCTGGCTGCAGTGGTTGATGATAATAAACTCCTCTCTTCTTCCTCGCCTGGGGAAAAGCTGGATCTGTGATATCAGTGCTGCTGTGTTGCACTGTTACCCTCCTGGGACGGCCCTGGAGAGGGGCACAGTATTTAGGCATTAAAGAGAATGTAGTCTTCTCTGATTGCTGCTGATAGAGGACTTACCCTTAAAAGTATTTTTATACCACAGTGATTATGCTTCTGACTTGCCAAGTGGAGTTAGAGAAGGGATGATATTAAGTAGGTTGGAAAAAGACTGCAAGAAAACATTGTAGTCCAGAAACCAGACAGCTGCCTTGAGCAGAAGAAAGGCTTGTAGTGTCGAGTGAGGGCTTCTTGTGGAAATAAGAGCAGTGGTTGGTTTACAAAATCTTCCAAAAAAATACTGATGATTCAGAGTAAATGCTTCTTTTCCCAGTCTGTTAATTCTACTTAAGAAAGGAGGGGGACTGACCAAAAAGGCACTGAACACCGGAGAGGGTTTGCATTGTTTCGTCTTTTTTCTTTCTTAAAGCGACTGTTACCTTTTCTCATGTGAAACAAAATTGTCTCAACATGTGCTAAGGTGAGAAGCAGATCGTCTATTGATTTTACGTATACACTTTAAGACTGGAATACAAGAGTTTTTATATTTATTTATGCTTCTGAAATTTAATCTTTGATTTTTATTATTATTTTACCTATAAAAAAAAAAAAGAATTTTCTCAAGATTTTGTGGTTTGATCACGGTGCATCTGTTTCCTCCATATCCTCATTTCTGAAGCCTCTCATGGGAGTTTTATGAATGGGAAAATTGTCTAGGGCATGAATAAGCTCCAAAGATTCAGTTTGGGTTGTTCTGGGGCAGATCAGTAAGGGTATGGTGGCCTACCTGAAATAACGTACTGAATCTGCAAAATTGCATTGCCAGTTGAGCAACGGAGAGAAGGAGTAAATTAGTTTGCAACTGAGTCTATTCAAAGGAAGAAGAGAATTCTGTCTTAGTTAAACTCCTGCCTTTGATTTTCCTCTTATTTCAGTATGTTAGGCCCCAGTTCAGCACTGTTATATTGAAGCAAATGAAGACAAGCAACAGGCTTTCTTGTGAGATTTTGGGGCTTCCTGGCCCTGTCAGAAAGGCTTATATAACTTTTTTTTATAGCTTTCTGTGACTTTCTGTCCAAATCCAAACTGGCGCTGGAGGTGCAGAGCCACCTGCTCTAACGGCTGTACTGACTCAGACCCACAGCTGAACCGATCAAAAAGCTGCTGAAGGGTATCACTGGAACAGGCTGTCCAGGGAAGAAGTTGAATCACCATCCCTGGAGGGGTTTAAAGACGTGTAGGTGTGGCACTTAAGAACATGGTTTAGTGATGGGCTTGGATTAACAGTTGGACCCACTGGTCTTAGAGGGCTTTTCCAATCTTGACAGTTCTGTGATTCTTTCTGCTGGGAGTCATTGTCTTTCCAGGTTGTTCCCAAGCTGTTCCTAAAAAGGTTTCATGAGAGTTGGTTTTGGCCCAGTATAAAGTTTAGTTGAACAGTTAATACTGTAGAACTGCAATACAATAGTAATAACGATACCATAACAATAGTGACAAGTTGATTGAATAGGTCACTCAGTTTTCCTCTGACAGGTAACAGCTACTGTAGGACCAACTCAAATTCCACTTTTCACTTACAATTAGTACCCCTATCTTGGATTTTTTTTTTTTTTTTAAGCCCAGCACAGTGATCTAATCATGTAGCTCTACACTCTAAACCTGAGTGTTTAGGCTGCTTTAACATAATCCCTTTTGCTTTTGAATTTGAAAAATCAAAAGGGAAGTTTGAAATGCTGTTCCTCACTCTAAGACAACAATTCCAAAGGAGTTTTTATTCTGTGTAATGTACAGAATGAATGCTTTTGAAGCATGGTCCTGTTCTTCCCATTTACAAACAAGCAAAAGGAACCATCATTTTAACAGTATTGGGTAATTCTAAACACAAGGCGATTATTTCTGCTGTTTATTTTTTCATCACATGAATGTTAAGGGTTAACAGTTCCCCTGCATATAACTGACAGTGGTAATATTCTCTTTAGTCCAAAGCGGAAGAAGAGGGGAGTTGCTTGTTGTTATAAAAGCAGGGAATTTCTGGATCTTAGTAAAATAAACCAGAACTTTGTTTCTTGAGGTAATTATTCTCTGGAGAGAGAATAGGAAAGATGGAGGCAATTAGGAGTGACCTTGCATCACTGGATTGTTGAGAACTTCTGGATCAGTGGCTGATATTTTCATAACTCCATTTAAGCAAAGCTTTTTTTAAGCTGTTCTTGCCACCACTAGAGAAAACAGAATGTAATGTCTGGTCCGAATTCCACTGACATTAAGGGAGTCTCACCATGTGCTTGTGTGGGGTGAAGTGGGGAGAGGGGATGAGCACGAGGGGGTTGGGATGAGCACAGGAACAGCTCCCAGGGCACAGGGGACACAGTTGCCCCGTAGGGACAGAGACAGCTCCTGCATAATCCTAGCCTGTGTGGGATAGGGTGTTTTTGGCTGCTTATCCCACCCCAGGCTCTGCTAAAGTGAAGCCATGCAGGTCATTATGTCCCTTGGGTGGCTGGAGTCACCCCAATTACTGGAACAGCCAGGAGAAACAAACCTGGGAACACTTTTCGGTAACCTCCACCTAACCCCTTTTAAGTAGAGGTTTGTGTTCTGGTGGGTTTTTTTTCTTTTTTTTTTTTCCCTTCTGAAAACTGTCTTTTGAGTGTTATCATTTAAAAAGCGTGTTTAACTTTTATGTGTGAAGTTGGCAATGAATTACTATAAAGCAAATAAAACTGTCCTAGCAGCCTGAAAGTGGTGATATAGCAGATAGCATTCACACCCTCATCTTTGTATTCCCTTCCTTCAAGGATATCAGTAGGCAAACAAGGCTGAGTCTCCAATATGTTTAATAAAGGAGCAATTTCTTAAGTTTCCTGACCCAACTGTGGGAAAGGTAATGCACTTGTCCCATGCTCTGCTCCAGACTGATCCCCTGGGTGTGGCAGTCTGAGCTCCCCAAGAGCCAGGTTTTGGCTCAGATCTTCTCCCTGGACCACTAATTTGGGAGCTCCTTTCTGACTGATGCATAAGGGGTCCAAAACAACAAGCAAGCCGTGGCCCAGTGGGACCAGCAGTGTCAGCAACACGGACGTACCTTTTTCCGTGTTTCTCAACCACTGTCACTTTTGCACTCTGGTATTACCAGAGCCCGGCAGAGTCACATGAAAGGTGTGTCCCTGGATGGCAGATGCGTGTAAGGACCTATCTCTGGATCGCATACCACCGCTGAGGAGGTTACTGTGCAGAGAGACATGCAAATGTTTTTCATAGCTTTCATGTTGTTTGGTTTGTTTGATGTTCTTCTAGCTCTGGCAGACTGCAGAAAATTGTTTTCTCTCATAGAGGCCACCACCTTTTGAATGATATAAAGGAGTTGCTCTGTTCATCTGGGTTGTTTTTCTGCTATATATTTACTTAACAATCTCATTTTCTGGGGAGTTGTTGAAAGAACAGGAGTTTGTAAATTATACAACACTAAGCAGTGGATACTGCCCATGGCTTTGAGCCCAGACACTGTCAAATGCTTCTCCTGATTCTGGCTGGTTTGAGAAAGTCATTGCAAATTACAGAAGTATCAACATTTTTTTATTATTATTTAAATATTTTGTTTCTTTGTTTTTGCTTAGAATATTCTTACTTGCCTCCATAGCTGGCAACCGGTTTTCAGGAGGGATTGGAACTGGTTTGTTGCACATGTGGAACTGAACATCTGTGG
This sequence comes from Acropternis orthonyx, assembly GCA_035583155.1. NCBI lineage: Eukaryota > Metazoa > Chordata > Aves > Passeriformes > Rhinocryptidae > Acropternis > Acropternis orthonyx. The sequence goes on along the minus strand of JAWWEU010000011.1, from coordinate 3,758,235 downwards.
TCTCAATTATTGAAAAATTAGAAAGTTCAAAAATAAAAATAAAATGAATGTTAGATCTCCGAGCTCACTCTCTTGCTATTTGTTTTCTTTGTGCATTAGAACTAAAAATGCCTTCTGTCATAATAATAATAATTCTCCGCACTATTATCCCGGGATCTCAAATTACTGGATACACATAAAAGTGTTATGTTTTCTAACACACTCATGAAATTAAGTCTTATCCCCCCCCCACACCCCCTTCCCATTTTCCAGATGGGAAAACTACGCTACAGAAACAAACTTACTTAAAGCCATACAGACCCTTCCAGAGAAACTGGAAAGCAAACCACTGCCCTGCTGTCCTCCCCATTAGCCACAGGCTGAGGTTCTTCCCTCCCAGCTGCGGGTGGGAGCAGGGCAGTGGTGCCCTGGGGAGCACTGGGCCATGGCTGGGTGGCTCCAGGGCAGAGCTGGGTGCCGGGATGCGGCCCCAGCACAGGCTGAGCTGGCACAGGGATGTGTCTGGAGCTGCCTGTGCCATGTTTCCCTCCTGCGGTTCTCCCGCTTGGACGGCCCCGCGGGCTCGGCGCCAGGCTCTGCCCACCTGGAGCATCCTCTCAAATCGCTTTGGACACCTCCTCGTGAATCATTACCTATATCCCGTTTCTGCGAACAGAAATCGCGACATGGAGATGAGTTTGTGTTTTAGTAGTTATGGCTGGGCTCGGAGAGGGGCAGCAGCCAGCCCAGGCTGTTGCAAATTTCGGGGCAAAAGCATGTGATTTTGACCTCATCCCCTGGACCCAACCTGGACTATCAGTCTGAGCATTGTCATTTATGAGAATTAATGGTGTGTGTTTCTGTTTAGGTAATGAAAGACGGAAGGTTTCTTAGCTTTCCACTTGTTTTATATGTATATATAACTTAGAAGTTCCATTATTGCGCTTGTTGCTGCAGACTTTTTTGAACTGAAGCCTTTGTATACATATCTTGAACTCTTCTTTCATTGTATAATGTTAAAACCATCCATCATTTGCGTGACAAAGATTTTTTTATTTTTTTTTTTGAATTTTCCTGGGGCAAAGCTGGGAATTTTCCTTCCACAAACTGACATAACCAAATGTAATGTGTCTCTGCCAAAGCTTGCTGATGCACTGAGGACACATGTCAGTCTATAGTCATGTAATTATATAGTGATCCTTTCCACCAAATCATTCCAAGTAAAGAGCAGGAGTAATACATACAGTAGTGGCAGTGAAAGCACTCATTGATAAGGAGATTTTTTTTTTCATAGAATAAATTACTTGTTTTTATAGTTGTTACTTTTATAGATCATAAATTAGTTCACATGTTGGCAGAAAAAAAATCCTGATCAGTCAGCTGCTTATAAATATGCTTTACTGAAACAGGGTATTTTTAGGCTTATTTCAGTAAAACTTTTAAGCATGTGCCTAAAGAACCTGCTCTAGTTCAGCGCTGAGCCCAGCCCCACACTCACTATTCCCTTTGACTTGCACTGCCACAGGCACAGTTTCCCTCTGAAAAATTAAATACTAATAAAACCTTTTCCTTTAGGACTAGCTGGCTGCTGAGGCAGCCTGATGGTTCCAGCTCGGGGACACAGTGCCCGTGAGTTACTGGTGAGCTGGTGACACCAGTCTTGTCTCTCTCCTCCCTAGCAGTGCTTGTCATCCATGAAAAAGCCCTGCCTTTTCCCCCTGGAAACTGTCCACCAACAGGCACAGATCCACGGAATGCACAATGGGGACCGGTCCCTCTTAATGTTTCTGGGTGTGACTGTGATGAGAAGCCCTTGGTCCAGGGCTGGGGAGAAATGGGGACAAGTGCAGAGCTCTGATTAACACCCGGGGCTGGGGCCTGATTAAACTGCCCCTGATTAATGACATCCTGTGTGTGCCTGAGTCACACAGCTCCTCTGTGCCTCACATCCTGGCTTGGGGTGCTGAGGACAAACACCTGCCTTGTTGGGCAACTCTGTGATCACCCAGCCTTGGGAGAAATGGGTCGGAGATCCTCAGGAGAAAGCAATCTCACAGATGTGAAGTGTCTTTACTGGTAGCAATAAAAACGGGTTTATCATTTCCTCGTGCCGAGTTCGATGTGGGCAGAGCACAAAGTCACACTGGTATTTCTCTAATGACTAAGTGGTGCAATTTATAATAGCCCCATAAAGATATAAAGATATTCTTCCTCACCTACATTCAAGTATATCACAAAGTAATTTTAACTATATCTGCAACTGATTCCACTTCACTATCAGGTGGTGTAAAGTAACCTTCAATCTCACTTTCTGTGTTTTAATGTGATTACAGGTAGCAACCCAGGAGTTAAGCTCAGATGTCAGTGCATTTTCCATCTCAGACCTAAAACTCTGCAGATCTAATATCCTCTCTACTTCATACAAAGTGTCCTCAGTCTCGTATTTGGTGTGCAGCAAGGAGATGGTATAATTTGGTTTAAATCATATTTGGAATTTTGTTTAGTTAATCAAATTTAGTTGTGAATGCTTGCAGACCAGTGTTTCAAGGGGATTGCTTTTGTACCTGCTGTTATGAAAGTCAGCAGAAAAATATTGTTCTTGGCTACTGTCCTGATTAACCCAGACATTGTAATGTGTGTTATGATAGGTCATTTGATGGATAGTCACCTGTACCCGGTGATCAGCTCTGAGCTGGCCGCTGGGGCTGAACTTTAGCAGCTAGGTGTCATAATTTCCCATCTTTTGCTTGATTAATGTTTCCTTTTGTGATCTAAGGGGAAAGTGTCTGGAGAGATCTTTCTCCATTTACTATCCAGCCTGGATTAGCGGGAAGGAACCACAGAGGCTTTTCAGTGAAAAAATTCTGTGAAAAATGTAGTGTGGAGAATCTCTGTGTGTTGGTACCTTTCCTCCTGGTTTGTAGAAAGTGAGCCTTGCGTGGTTTGTGAGCCCAGAACAGCTCTAGTGTGTACCTTGGCTTTCTGTGCACATCCAGGGAAAAGGCCCTGTGACTGAAACACCACATGGTGATGCCTGAGCTACTGCAGGTTCCAAAAGGGGCTTAGAGTGATCCTCTGGGATTTCATTGGGACCAATAGAATATCTGCATGAGAGTTTAAAAATTCATAGAAAGGATAATTGTCATGTTTTATATTCTTCAGTATTATTTTCTATAATTTTAGGGGATCCTAATACTTTTTCGTGGACTTCTCTGAGGTAACTCCTCCTTCCTGATTTCCTTGCTATTGGATCCTAGAGAACTTTTCCATTCTCCTCTCTCAGCCCCTGGGGAAGGAATACAATGTCCTCAGGGCATTTCACTGTAGGCAAGTGGACACTAATACCACCACCCTCAGCAGTGTGCTCAGACACCTCTGTTCCTCACTCACATCATGTCTTTAATAATTTCTTAAGTTGCACATTGTTATAAAAAACTTTTCATAGTCACGAGTTCTCACTGATCACCACTTAATATCACGGATCTCTGCAAATAAAGCAGATGTTTGTGCATCCATATGAAAGCCAAACACTCAAATCTTTGCAGATCTCAGGTTAGTTGTTGAGGTTTTCATCAAGTGGGATAATATCGACAGGAAACATCAGGGGTATTAAAAAAAAAAAAAGCCAGTTCTAGCTTAAAATATGTATGCAAACCCATCGAGCTTTAAACAATTTGGCTGGAGGCTTTGAATTCAGATCTCTGAGATACAGTTAAAATCTAGAGTCTAAAGTGTTTGGCCATTAAAATGAGGGGGGGGGAAAAGTAAAGCCCTCATGTAACAGGTGAGCTGAAACAAGAACAAAGGGTCTATAAAGGGAGCCAGGTGAAGCTGAAGAGATAAGGAATGATCTTCCTGTGCCCTTATGCCATAACTGAAAGGATAACTTTTTTTTTTTTTTAAATAGGTAGGGCAAGAAACAATTCTAAACCCTCTTCCACAAGCACAGCGCTACTAATTTCTTCCTGACCCTGGGAGAATCATCTCCTGCCGTTTGCTAGGTTTGGCTTGAGACTTAAATTACTCCTGTAAACACTTTTAATTTGCTCAAGAGTTTATGGCTCTACCATAAACATTGCTCCCAAGCTGCTGTTCACCCAGTAAGTTCCTTTACAATATCCCTTAAAAAAAGCTGCTGTTATTTTCTTCCTTTGTGAAGATTTGAGTTTTTTCCACCTGTTTGCATGGTGGAGCTGATGCACAGATCTGGACTCAGTCCTGCTCTGCACCACACCTGGATGTGATGGCTTGAGCCCTGGTTGCACAACGACAGGTTGAGTTTTCAGAGCCAAGGTGTTCAGTGCTGCAGGTAAGCAAATGCCTGGTTTTATTAGGAAACAGCCTTTTGGGCAGAAATAGTTGAAAGTGTGTGAGCAGAGCACTTACCAAAGGCACGTTCATAGGCAAAAGTGCTGCCCTTTATCAGTCTGATCTCAAGAAGAGTTTTTATTTCCCATTAGTCCCCACCTTGGAGAATGATGTCCCACCAGAGCACATGGCTGATGTCGAGGCCCTTGCAGGCACATGGCAGTGCCGGGTCTCACTGCAGCAGCGGGGAGGAAGCAGGGAAGGAATTGGGGGAGGCGATTGCTGGGAGGGGAGGCAGCACCGAAAATCCGTTGAAACTTTATTGGCAGTGAAGCAGGGCAGGGTTTGGGAAGGGGGAGGAAAGGCTTCGTGTGATTCATAGCGCTTTAATGCAGTTGTCTGTTCTTCTGGTTGCATTATCTGTGCCTTCATCTGGCCGTGAGAAGAGGTGTGCTTGCAGGGTGCACGGGCAGGCTCTGTGCCACCGTCCTTGAGCTATCTCATATCCTTCTCTGTGAGATCTTGTGACAATTCGTATTACCGTGAGTCATTGTTTCTTTAAAGCTCATTACTGGCAAGGGCTCGTAGCGAGACACCCAAGTGGCGTTGTGTTATCTGTGCTTAACGGGGCTATTAATGTCTGTCACCACTGAAGTGTCATCCAGCAGAAATGTAATTCTGGGTTTCGGGTGCTGAGTTGCAGAGGTATGTTCACCCTTTGTGTCCAGCCAGCCTGAAACTCAGCCCTGTCAAGAGGTGTCTCGGCTTACCGTGTCGGTATGAAAAGGTTTTGGTTTCACTCTAATACACGCGTATAATTGTGTCAAGGGGAGGGCCAGGAAGGACTGAGGAAAGTTCCCCAGAAATCAGTTCTCAGGTCATAAGAACACTAATCTTTTCTTAACTAAATTCACCATGGTCATCTCTGCTGCTTCTTTATTTGAACTTTTATTCCATAGTTCTGCATTACTAGAAAAATACCGTGAGTGTCACAAGGCCTGGAGCTTCTCAGGCCTCCCTTCTGTCGTGAGTATGATGGGAAAAGAGGTCTGTTAGTGTGGCATTGTCACATGGATGTGGTCAAAACTGCTCCTCAGTGCTAGCAGGAGTCTTTTAGCCCGTTCCTAACTTTCTGTTTCCTTTTCTCCTCACAGCACACAGTCACTCTATTACAAATTACTCATGGGTTATTGTGTTACGATTCTGCACCTGAATTAGGATTTTCTTTAGGCTTCATCCATCAAGCATTTGATTCCTCTAGAGTACAGGCAGAATAAAATTAGTCGGCCACTGCAGAAGAGGGAGTGCCCTGCACATTTCTCTTCCAAACATGGTTGTTTTAATAGATCCACACACCTCCAGCCCTCCTGCTGAGAGTCCCACAAAGGGACTGTGGCACTTGAGAAGGCATCAGCTTCCCAGAACGACCCCAGCAGAAGGTCTTGCTCCAAGTGAGGCAGAGTTGGACAGCTGCAGCTTGGGAAGGTTTCTGCTTTTTTGCCTCTTCTTAATAAACTATAAACTATTTTCACACCTCTGCCTAGACTTCTTTCACACTTCTGCCTACATATTTCTCTGCTTTTTACCATCGCCTCTGACACATGCCTCTGAAAACATCTTGGACTGGTCGTAATTCTAGAACGCTGATACTTATCAACATAACATTTGGGGGTTTTTGCAATCTTCTTTGAATCCAGAGCCAATTTTCTTTTGTTTTCTCTCTCTCTCATTTTTTTTTTTTTTTAAGGTCTGGTGTATGGCTAAAGACAATAAACTTGCCCAAATATTTGCTGTCAGAAAAGATATTTCTGGCATTGACTGCCTTTTCTCATGTTCACAAAACAGCATTAAAAAAAATGAGTGAGTAGATAACACACTTTAATACAGCAGTAACCTTTGCATTTACCCTTAACATTTTTTGCCTTTTTTTTTTTTTTTTTTTTAAATGTATAGGTATTTTGCCTTCTAAAGCAATTAAAGGTGGGAAAACATGATAAGGCTTTTTTGTTACCAGTAATGTGATATTTTTCTAGCAGAAACTTGAGGCCTTTTGCTAAACCCTTGAGGTGATTGTTCTGGTGGATTTAGAGGTTTTCTTGGTTTCATGTAGGGTTAGGATATCGAAGTGCCATCTACAATAACTTCCTTGTTCTTCTGTAATTTTCCTTTGGCGTGTGTTTGATACCAGCAGGCTTGTCCATTCCCATCTGCTCTGTATTGGTTTTATGCAAATTCTCTCTCATCCCTCTACAAGTCCTTTCAAGTTAAAATATTGCTTCCTCATGCCCGCTTATATTACTGGTAATTCCTGCACAGTGACCTGTTAGCCACCCATATATTGGGCACAAAAGGCATAATCTGTGTGAATCAGATATCTCTTATCTCATCCCTGTTTGCATTATACATTCCCCTCACAATACACTTTTCCACAATGCTCATCCATTTGATGTCCAAATACCTGAGGTCTCTTATTTCTGTCCAACATGCTCGTTGCATTACTCATGGCCAACTGATGAGCAGGGAGATAAAAAGACTTGCTGTAGGTGGTGCAGGGGCCTGTGGCATGGCCAGAAGAGAAAATAGGCTGTTTGAGCCGTGACTCTGTGGTTTAACTGGGCTTTAACAGGAAAATTCTCCCTCTCAATAAAGTTGCACAAAGGCAGTTGTTTGGTTTGTTTGTGGTGCGATTTTACTGAGTCCATAAATGAGCAGTGATTGAACATGAAACAACTGATATTGTGTGTGAAACTGTCCCACCAAGCCTGAGAATGGTTTCATCCTGGTGTTACACTTGTACACAGGTACAAAACCAGGGTCAGGTGAACTGTACAAACTGGGTATAGATACACCTGTGTGTATATACATACCAGGTACAGATACACCTGTATATATACCTGAGGAGTGGCTGTCACCAAACTGGAGGAGGAGATGGGAGGCAGAAGCAGTAGGTCTGTAATATCTTTGCTACTGAAGGTGTCACTTCCCCCTTTAAAACAATTGGTTTCTCTCGGGCTGATGGAGAAGACTTGTTCCTCAGAAGAGGCACAGGAGCCTCCCTGCAGCAACCCTGTTTTGAACATAAACCCAACCCCCTCTGGCAGTGGGAGCAGGTGAACTTTTTCTGTAAGAAGTTCTACATTTTGTCTCATATGGCATTCTTAAAATAGATTTTTTTTTTTTTTTTTTTTTGTGGTGGTAAGAATGTGTCCTAAGGATTGTTTCAGATTTCAGTAGTATAATGCTGGTTTGCCTTGAAAAAGCTTAGATGGCCTTGAAAGATTATGTTAAAAATTGTGGTATTCCGGCCTGCATAGAGTCTGGTAATTGTAGAGGCACCAAGGGGAGAGCAGGGTTTGCTGTTGGATTAATTTACTGAATTGAATGTTGGTGTTGGTCTCAGATCTGCAAAATCTGTTCTCTTATTAAGCCCCATGAACAAGAGCAAATAGCAAAGGTAGAAATAACTTATTTAAATTATAAAAAGTTGCTAACAACTTGATTTTTTACAGGATGTGAGAAAGAACTCTATTAGTGGTATAAAATATGAATGATGTAAATACCTGTAACATATCAAATAGTTTGTTCTACTTACTTTTCAGAGAAATATACTTGTCATGTTTTGTTACATTCCCTTTGTTGCATTGTTTTATAATTTGATTGCTTCTAAGAACATTACTGTTGATGTCAAAAGAAAAGCCATGGGCAGTCCAGATTTGGTATCAACACTACTAATGCTTAAATTACCGGAAAAAGGAAAAGATAGGAATTTATTTAACTACTTTGGTGCCCAATAAAAACAGTCTTCTACTGCATCAAATAGGCTGTGTACTCTTTAACACTCTGGATGATCATAAATGTCGTTTTAGGCTTCAAAGTGAGGTCGCTATACCTGAGAAACAAAAATATGCCATTTGCCATGGGGCCATTTCCAGAATTTTGCTTCCACTTTTGCTCATTATCAAGAGAGACAGCTGGACACAGGAGCCTATTCCAGGTGCTCTTCATGGGCATGGAGCTTCTGAAGGGAACAGCTCCTATTCTTTCTCTTACCATGGTGTAAACTGTCACTGAGCAGAAATGAAAAAATTGCAAAATCACAAAACCTTATTATATTAAGCAGAGTATTAGATGAAAATATTAGAATGGTCCCTTCTGGTGTTGATGTGTCTGCCTTTTAGAGTTCTAGCATGGTAATATAAGAGTAAATAAGGCAAGGATGATTCTGTTTGAGTATTTTTTTTCCCATCTGAATTCTGTAACAATGTTTCAGAGTTGCCCTCACTTCTCAGCTACTCTGTGTAGATGGAGCATTCAGTAAATATGCTCAAGATATATGGACTGCAATTAAAACAGCCTGTAAGAATGTAAGAGCCTAATGGTCTAATTTTTCAATTATGTCAGTGTCTGTGGGAATTGAGGTTGTGCTTATTATCTTCCAGAAGGCACCTTTCAGACAGTGGGGCCCGAGTCAGACAGGAATCTGGGTTTGCACAAAGCACAGACTTGATTCCAGAGACCAGCACTTTAATGTGAGCACTGTAATGTGCCGTGTCCCAGAGGGAAGGGCAGTGCAGATAATGCTCATAGCACATGAAAAATTCACCCCTGATGCATCCCAGCATCCAGCTGGTAGGTCAGAAGGGTTTGGCCCTTTCTCCCAACAGAAGGTGGCATCTGTATTAACCAGCCTAAATTTATGAGACTGCATGTCACTGTAAAAGGGAGAGTGGTCTTGGACACAGAAGAAAAGAATAAACTGGCCATAAGCCATGTTCAAAAGATTCCCCAATTTGCTTCCCACCAGACCCTGCTGCTGATTCTGCTCCATCCCAGCTCTCCTGGATGTGTCTCCTCCCAGGGCTTCGTCTTCCCTGCAAACCTGCTTCCATCTCCCACAGGATTTTAGCCCCAGGGCAGCACCAGCAGCACGGGAACCAGTCCAGTGCATGTTTAGGACAGCGAGTAAAGCACAGTGTTCTTGTGTTGCTGGTTTGCACACATGGTCCTTACACATCTCTGAGGGGCAGAATAGCACAGAGAGAGAAACATTTGTCTTGTCCTCATATAGCCTGACTTTTCCAAGGCTGAGTGTTTCCACTAAAGCTGGTCATACAGGATTAATGTCAAAGGGGTGTTCAGATGTTCAGGGCTGATAAAAAGTGGCTTGCCAGCAGTCAGAGCCCTCGAGTCCCTGCTCACATTAAAAAAGAGACCAGCCACATTAAAATAGTTGAGGTACAAAAAGAAAAAGGAAAAAACTCCTCAGTTATCTATGATAACACTATTGTTTTCATTTTTTATTAACTTGCTTGTTGCACGCCAATGAGAAACAACCACAGATCGTCAATAAGGTTTTTAATTGCAAAGATTTCCTGTGACGTGAGTGTTAATGAATGTCAAGGCAATAACACAAAAGACATTACTTGTTTAATGATTGATAGAACAAGAAAAGCACGAGGTCTTTTGCAGGATAAATGACTACTGTTCTGTGTTCCTTTACATTAGCAGTATCAACACTTAGATCACATGGCAGGAGATAATGGTCCAGGAGATAAAGTACAGAATCACAGTCTGTTATACAATAACAGACATAGTAATGATAATTAATGTGCATTTCTTTGGCAATTCTCATACTTGTCAGTGCTGAGCTCTGGGGACTGGCACTGTTGACTTAAATGGGAGCAGAACGGGGCCCTTGGTTGGTCCCAGAGTTTTTGACTTTTGCTCTGCAGCAAAGATGTCAGACCTTAAATGCTTTTCTTGTCAGATGGTTTAAGTGGACATTCATGTATGTAGATTTTGTGTGTTCTAATAGTAATACACCTTAAATGTTCAGATCTATGTGACTGGAAGAAAGGATGTTAAAACAAGTAGTGATGGCACTCTCAAAGAAAACCCCTTGGTCTTCAGCCTGGAAGGATCAACATCATGACACCCGCTAAAGGCTCGTAATTTTTCTCTTCACTACTAAACACCTAAGATAGGGGCTTTCTTGGAAAAAAGAGAAACATCCTGGCAGAGGTCCTCTTTACACTCAAAATGTAGCATGGAAGGTTGGACAAAATCTGGTATTTAAACACCCCCTGGAGTTGCACAGTGTCTGAGGAACGCTTCGCAGGGTGGGCAACAGGCCCTCACTGCAGCTCCCATGGCTATGGGTAAGAGCTCCGCGGAAAAGTTGTACAGCTTTGGTTTGGTTTATAGGGTTTCTGACACACCAGGTTTCGTGGGACAATATGAACTTGGCAACTTTCGACTGGTTTGCACCACGAGGTTTCAAGAGTCCCTGGAACTCTGCCGAGTGAGCAACTGTCTCCAAAAATGTGCTAAATCTGAGGAAGTCTTCATGGTGAAAATTAGTTCATGGTTTGGCAAAATGTTTGGGGAGTCAGAAAAATATTTGGATGGAACCTGGATGGTTTAATTATTGGCCTTGAACCACAAGTTAATGGAGCTGCACATGGCCCTTGGTTTCCGAACGTGGCACTGGATAATGTTTCCTCGTTTTTGAGAGCCGTGTTGGTTTGCTGCCTCAGAGTTGTACTGGTGAAATTGTACTTGTTTCATCCAAAATAAGAATGTTATTCAAATTAATAATATAGTTTGCAGTGTCCAAAATATTTTCCTGAACTAGAGCTTCTCAACTTACTCCAGGTTAAAAATTCCTGGCGTTATAAAAATCCCTTTGTAACTATTGCAAGTAGGATCACGTTTGTCAGCTTTGAAGTAAATCGTGCAACTGGTTTTTGTCCTCTGCAAGCCCACCAAAGCTGTGTTTGAGCTTCACTCAAGTAAAGTATGCACAGGCTTGTGCCATTTGTCTTCTTTTAGAAAAAAACAGCTTCCAAAGAGTCTGTCAATAACCAGACTGACCTACGAGTCTATGTTGCCAGGGGTACCTGTCCTGGGAAGAGCGGCATGGGTGTGGAGAGGTGTCAGCAGCTCTTGGGTAATCTTCAAGGGGTTATGGTTAGTCCTGAATGGGCTGATTGCAGTTTTTTGGTCCTGTGGGTTACAAAACCTACTGTGTCTTCCCCATCCTCCTGCTCAGCTCGTTTTGGGCAGTCCATGTGTCCTCCTGTGCTACGCCATGAAAACTTTCCCTCCTGGCTGTGCATCCTCCTCACTATTCTCTGTGAGTTTTGAATTTTCGGAGCTCAGCGCCACTTCAGAGGTGACTGAACTGTGGCAGGAGCTGCCTGTGTTGAGGGCAGGAAGCAGAAGAACAACTTAAAGAGGTTTGGGGTGTTTTTAACTTTAAACTGCTTTAGCTGTGATGCCAGGGAGGGCAGCAGAGCATGGAAAGTGTGAGAGGGTGTCTCCCAGGGGCCCAGGCTGGGCTCTGCCCTGCTGCTTTGTGCTCAGCCAGGCTTCCCATCTTCACATTGACCGTCCAAGAGAACCTCAGAAAGGCTGCTTGCATCAAGTAGGAGTCATTAATGTGAGCCCATCTGTATGCCTTGGTTAAACAAATCGATATTTAAAATCTCTGGTAGCCTCTTCAGGCTGCTCTGCAGAATCTGCACGTGTGCAACAGCAAGTGCTTACTTGGGACATGTGTTCAGCAAAAAACTGGAAAAAGAGGAATATAAAAGAGTAGATTGAGGACAAAAGCTGGCTTTAAAATATTCCATCAAAAATACTTTGATTTAGACTTTCATTTTTTTGCCTGTTCTGTTATGAAATAATGCCCCTTAAAAACATGGGGGCAAAAAAAAAAAAAAGTTAGGGAAACTATAAGATGTGGTGTACCCCTGCCTAAAGTCCTGCACAAGATACTCTGAGTTTCACTCTTCCAATTGCTTTCTAGTCAATTCAAACCCAACATGCTTTGATCTCCATTCTGCAGACCAAGTAATTTTACGTCTCTATTTCACTCGCAGCCTCAGGACGGGGGATCGGTGGGTAAGACAACTTCTCCCTGTCACTTCCAATTTTAGGATCAGGACCCAGGTTCAGGAAATCACTTAAGCATGTGCCTGTCTCTAAGCAAAGGCTTCCTTGTGTGGTGGTGCCCTCCCAAAAGTTGTCCTCCTCTGTCTCCTCAAATAACAAATGCTTGAAATTTGGCCAACCCAGGGAAGTCACCTCTTCCATGGCACCCTGGAGAGCCCAGAGACTCGATCCCATTGACTTCCCACCGCCCTTCCGAGGGAAAAGAAGGTTGGGAGAGCAAGAGCACCCTCCAGGCATTGCTGTTGCCCCCTCCCTGGAACGGTGCCCGCCGCTTTCCTTGTGGGAGCATGTTAAGGCATTAATGAAATGCACAAAGCAAAGAGGCTCATCCATATAAATGGGTGATTTAAATAATGAGGAAGGAGGAAGGATGTGGTTCAGTGTCAGTACTGATTAATTAGGGCATAAAATAAATAACCCTCCTAACAACATTGGCTGCTTCCACTATAACTTACTCTATTAGTGGGTGATGGAGTTAATAGAAGTGACAGTGTAATTACAGGTTAGTTAACTGGCCTGTTATGACGTTCGCCTAATTTTAGGGGATGGATCTATTTACATGCTCACATTTTCCTATTGCAAAGAAACCCACAGCAAAGGACTGATAAAAGTTGGTTGTTAATCCTGCAGTTTCACCACTCATCAGGCACAGTTTTTCTGCTCCCCACTTTGAGAAAGTCAACCACGTCGATGCCAAAAGCTTGGAATAATTCCCCCGTGAGCTTGTTTGATGTCACAGCTGAGGTCATGGCTGGGTATTGTGCTCTTACGAGTACGCATGGTTATCTAACGTGTGGCCACACGATGAAACGATGAACAGATGTGAGCAGTGAGTTTTTAACATCTTAGCTCTTTTGTGTGGAAGTTTTATTGAAATGTTTTGCCTGTTAGCTCTAGGAGTGTCAGGCAAAAGCAAGAAAATATATACCGGGATTTACAGGGTTTTGGAGTGGATTTTTTAAAACCAGCATTGCTGCACAGCAAATAACTGCTGAGGTAACAAGCCATTTACATTTAATACTTCTGTGGCTGCTGGCCAATGCTTCCGCAGCTTGTGGTATGGATCACAAATTTCTCATAGGAAGAGAACAAATGCAAAGTCAGATCTCCTAAATTATAATGCATTACAACCCAAACTTCCCATTAACATAGGCCTTCAAACATGACATCAAATCCTTAGTTTGTTTAATGGCTCTGTGAAAGTCCTGAAGATATTCTGAATTATTTTTAGCTGTTGGTCAGTGCTTCTTATTTTTCTCCTGTGGGATGGGAGCAAGGGCGGTGAGGAGGTTGGACAATTCTCCTGTATCACGATGATGTGACAGTGGTATTGATATGATACTCTTAAGGTCTCTTTAGTTCTGTACAGCTGAAAATGGGATCTGTGAATGAGAGTTTGTACAGCCTTAACTACAGATGATGCTGCCAAAGCCACATACAGTGTTACTGTGCAGGGCTTGTATAAGGTTCAGTACTTAAATAATAAGTTTTCTTCTCAGGGTTATTGTGACTTTTTTTGTCTTTACTAAGTCATCTGAAATACATTGCAAACTTACAGTGCCTCAGTTTCTCTACTTTTAAGTTACTTAATGCCTCCAAAATACTTTAGGTTGAAGTGAAACATCCAAATGCAATACATTGTCATTGCAAGAGCAGCAAAGTTTGATTCTTCAGAATTCAAGGCAAATATCCATATTTCTATTTCAGTGCAAGTTATAGCATTATCCTTTTTTTGCAGTAGGTCACTTTTTTATATGCTGTAGAAAGTCACTTTGAATTCAAATATAAAATGAGGCCATCCATCATGTTAGCAATTTAATTACCTCGGTATGTATTTTTTCAGGAAAAAAAAAAAAACACAACAAAAACCAAACACAACAAACCACTTCTATTTGTTGTGTGTATATATCTTATTACAGATTCATTGCCTGAGGGCAGGCAGGGCTGTCAGCAGGGCAGTCCTTGTGGTTAGAAATGCCAAGATGGGGAGCAGATAAGACATGAAGTCCTTGTGCCTCCTGTTTGGGTCCGCTCCGCTCCGTGTTTGCTTGGGGCCTTACCTGTTAGATTCCCTGTAATCTTTGTTGCAACAGCAAAATGATGCCTTGTAAAGCAATGAAGCGTGACAGGGATATTGAAAGGGTCGAATGAGGTAGAAATGTGATATTTTCTGTCTTCTGTGGGCCCAGGAAATAAGAGTCCGGTTGCTGAGCTGGGATTGGGTCTTCACTGTCACATTCGCGGCAAGGAAGTTGTGAGATTTATTGTTTGGTGCTTACAGAAGAGACAAAGTAAGCAATGCCCGTGATTTATCTAATTGTTTAACCATCTGGTTTCACAGTGACTGAAGATTAGGCATTGAGGGGAAACTGGGAAACTACAAACAGCAAGACAGGGCAGGGAGAAGGGCCTTTATTTTGTTAAAGTTTTTTCTGGTAAAATTCAGAAAATACCCAGGTGCCTCTCAGTGATCAAGACAAATTTCATTATTTGCACTATTTTTTTTTAGAGGATTCGATAATTTCATGGCCAATAACATGTGGAGCAATAAAAGCTGACATAATGACAAGTGTAATGAAATGATGTGTTTCGAGGAACAAGCGGATCCAAGAGTTGGGATGGAAAAGGAGATCCCACTGCCATGCCTGCACCTCTTGGCACACCAGCTTTTTCTAAACCTTTAACTAGGACAGGTATGGGACATCAGTTTCAGTGATACAGGGGATATTAAGAAGGACTCTTGTTCCACTTAGGCAGCCCCGTGATGGGCTGTTTTCAGCACTGAGCTGTTTTTTTATTGCAGGTGTGTAGATGGGTGCATAGGTGGGACTTGGCTGAGTTGGCCAAGTGGTTGAGTAAATCCTCACAGTTAGCTAACGGTAAATTACTTCTGTGTAAGGAGAGAGACTTATTCACTGATTTCCCAGTTCTATCCCTTGAAGCAAACAAGCAAAAGTGTCTTCTGTAGGGCATGAAAGAAGCAGGAAAAAGCACACATGTGAGATGACTTAAGTGGAAGAAGTAGAAGGATAATGTTTTAAAAGGACACAACTCAATCATTTTTATTCTCTTGGGTAGAAATCTACCCTGTGGTATAGATGAGACCAGATACCCTTTCATTCCCTCTGTTGTTCTAAATCCGTCTTCATTAGTACTTTTGCCCTACTAGGGTCCAAAGATCTCAGACTCTTGATTAGTTTCAGCTGGCCTTGAGTATCAAACCTGAAAAACAGTTATTTTGTCTGCACATGTTACTTTTCCATAAGTGAAGGCACATCCACAAATAAAGTCTTCAGGGAGTTTTAAAATTGGCCTGGAACAGCAAGAAGAGAGAAACAAGCTGGCTTGCTTTATATGAAAGACTACACAGGTATCGACCCCAGAAAATTTGTCAAGTCAACACCTAATGATGGCTTAGCTGCCGGGCTTGGCCAGGCAATATTTAAATCAGGCTCTGTTTTTTTACACCTTGGTTTTTCACATATGGAGCCTGAACGAGTGAGGAGAAACAGAAGCGCCGTGTGACCGTTTCTCTCCAGGAGCTGGAGCAGCTCTGCTGAAGTTTGGCCATAAACTCTTTCTACTACCAGGTCTCTGGGGAAGGCCTGGGTGTTTCCACAGGTGCCATCAGCTGTTTAAAACCTATACTCCAGGAGCTTGTAAAGCACCATGGGTGAAGGGAGAAGACTTTTTCCTGAAGCAGGTGAAGTTTAGAGCCTAGGGAATGTGGGCAGTGTCCCAGAGGTGGATGGTCACTTCTAGTTCAGGGCATTGGGAGCAGCTGATAAATAACTGGTTGCTAAGCTGAAGAGTGGGGACTCTAGGCAAACCAGAGTCCAGCCTGGAGCTGTTGGCAATTCTCCTACTTGAATAAAGTAAAGGGCTTTTCTATCAGAAAATCTGTAGTTGTTAAACCCAAGAGGTTTTCATGAGAATCTTCCCCTTGCGTTGAGGCTTCACTTTGGAAATGTGTCTAGGGTTGGGTGTGGTGGTTATGGGCACAGAAAACGTGTCTACACTGAGTGGTGTGTGTGTCTGCAGCGTGCCAGACCTCAGCCAAGCTGGTATTGGCTTCCAATCAACCAACTTCAGCTTGGTCAAGTGTTCGATCCAGAGCAGGGAGTTAAACCCAGCTCTTGCATATCTCAAGACATGTCTGATCATCACTGTCTGAAAACATCGAGTCTCTCCTTGTGGTCTTGGTCTCATCTGGAAGAGAGATTAGAAATAATAAGAAATTGAACAAAATTGAATGGCTGAAAAACGAGCATGGAAGTTTTTCCGTTGCAATATGTGGTTCACAACCACCTGAGTCACTAAAGGCATGAAAAGACAAAGTGGTTCCATTCACCTTCCAGGCTCTTCAGTTCACGAGAAACAAGATATAGAGCTGGTGCCACTTGCCAGTCGCCTTCTGAGAGAAGGTGAATATGCAGATACCAAAGAATATCTGGTGTCTTCATCCACACAGCACCTGGTGATGATATTGTTTAACTGTAGGGAAAATCATTGAGAGGTCTTCCATTACAGCACCAGTGTTTTGTTGGGAGAGTTTCTATATTTCCATACTTCTTATGGGAAAGTTGAAGTGACTTATTTAAAAATTATCATTTGTTTTCAGTTTTCCCATTTTGTTTCTCCAGTGTCAGCATATTCCTTGTTTTGAGATATATATACCATAGAATCATTTGTTTATATTAAATACAACTTTGTAATACAACATTTTTTTCTCTTAACATTTTTCAGGCTTTAAAACACAAATTAAAAATGAATGGAGTTAACCTAAGCATGTTTAAATATTAAATGAAACATTGACTTATGTGTTTAAGTGACTCTGAATCCAGGATTTTTTTTTCCTGAGTGTTTATTTCAAGGGCAGCATTGGCCTTTTAGCTTTCAGTTCCAATTTAGATTTCCTCCCCCCACCATGCTGCTGTTTCAGAATTACCCAAAAATTGAAATTTCCCGTTTCTACACAGCTCTGACAATTCTATAAAGGGGGATTTCCAGGGTATGGAAGAGTTTCATAGGCAGCTTAGATGCACAGATATATTGTGGTAGAATTAAAAACTAAGTTTATCTTAATCTCAGTCCAGTGACTTAGACAGAAGGATTTTAACATTTCTTCTCTTTGCGAGCAAAGGTAGTGCCAAGAGCTGGATGGAAGCTTTTACCGAGGGTAAGAGTAGATGCTCATGCACACTGAGAAGTGTTACTAATGTTGCTTTAATAAAACATAAATTCTGAGTCGTGCTCCCTGCCAGGCTGACGCGGGTGGACTCTATTAAGCTTTTTTCGGTCGTGCTGAAGACTGGGAGGTTGCGCTGGGAAACCCGCGCTGGCTGGGTGCAATCCAGGGAGGAACTCCGCTCAGAGCACAGCCAAAAAAGCTGGAGAAATTCTTCCACGTCTTTTAAAGTCAGAGAAGGCTCAAGTGCTCATCTGAGCTAACAGAGAAGTGTGATTTTGGGGAGCTGCCCCAGCAGTTTTTGGGGTACTTGGGGTGCTCTGAGTGTGGGGAGCCGCCAGCAGAGGCTCGTGGTGAACAAAGATGATAAACCACTGCATCAAACCCACTGGGTAAAGGGCACATTCCTCATCCCTCTGGATCTGTGCACTTTTTGGGTGTATTTGAGCCAAATCCAGGATTTTCAGCTTCTTTCAAGTGTGTCTGGGTACAATGCAATAGCCTGAGTGGTGTAGTCACATGGGGTAGCTGCTTCTGCCCTTTTGTGAATGTACTAATAAATCTGATTCAGTGTAAGCAGTTATTTGAGTTGCATATTTCTGTACCAAATTGCAGTTTTTAAGCTGGGCTGGTGGTTGGAATCTCAGCCTGAATGAAATGCCCCAATATTAAAACTGGGCAGTTTTGATACTTGGGTAAAATGTGTGGGTGCAGTTACAAACACCGTGATTTTTCTAATGACAGTCCTTTTGAATGCAGTGAGGAGGGAAGATCTATCTTGTTTTTCTTTTGAATAATGGCAAAGAGAAAGAAACATGCTCCTTGTTTAAGCTGACAACTCGCAGGTTTAGCATTTGAATCAGACAAATTGTACAGTCTGTTTTTGAACCCAGGGAAATACTAGTTTTTAACCCATTTATGGAGTGATCAAAAAACAAACATAGCTTTTCTAGTGAAAAATTAAGGCAGACTTTCCCAACTCTGAGATTCAGTATTGGAGACAAATGTAACATTTTGTATAGATTAAAAAAAAGTAGTGAATGGGAATGAGCATGTAGCATGCCCCTTGTTTTCTTTCTCATGCAGAGAGAAGGGACACACACTGTCTCCTAACACTGGACTGAAATCTCATCAGAGAGAATGCCAGGTACCGTTGCTAGCAAAACGAAGGCTGTTTGATTTTTTTTTTTTAGGTTTAATAAAATTTACTTTAAAAACTAGTTTGGGTTCAAAGTGGGAAGTTCACTAATAGGTCTGAAGCAAACGTGTTCCTGATTACACCCCATTAAGAAGGTGGAATGCAGCAAGAGCTGCTTCCCCCGAGGAAGCCCCAGCACACGCGATGTGAAGTTTGCAGCCAGCCCAGCAGATGATGCCAGACCTGCTGACCCTGGGAATTTTGCAGTATATTTTCAAAGATAATGTGTCTTTTGGGGTTCAGTGGGAAGGAGGGGAAGAGATACTTCACTGCAAGGATTTTGAAAGGGTCTGGAATAAGATCAGCTAATGGTGCGTTTTTTTCTCGGACGTATTTGCTCATCTCTAATAAAATATAAAAAACTCAGAAGTGTCTTAAGCTTTGCTGTATTTTGGCGTGCTCATTTGTTCCATGGCTCGCTTGTGTGTGTTCAAAGCAACAAAGCCTGTTCCAAGTGGTTTCTGGTGAGGCAGAGCTGTATGATTCCTTTGAATCACAACATGAGTCTGGTATGAGTCTTGTCGTGATGCGTCCCTGTCTGTGGAATATGAGAAATGTCTTCATTATTTTTCATCAGACAATTCAATGGAAAATAAAGTTCACATGGTGAAACTGGAGAGGCAGAGTGATGTGGTGTTCCAGGGACTATTGTACATGCAGTGCCTGTTGGACCGGTCTGTACACCCAGGGATGGAAATGCATCACTGGCTTCTCTGATTAACCATCACTGGAGGTGGCTGGGAAACCTGCACGTGCTGGCTGGGAGGGTAGGATGAAGGGAAGGAAGGCTTGGGGATCTTATCAGAAATCACACCACTAATGTCATCAGCACTTCTTGGGAGGGCTATGTTATAACTCAACCTTATAACTGGGAATTTGTACCTATGCCAGCCATCCCAGGGGGTGCAGATTTTAAATGCACACACATTTCATTCTGCATGACAACACCTTGAAAACGTAGGTTAGTTAAGACAAACCGCCGTCAATTAAGTTTATTGGATGATGTCAGTGATGTAGGTGATATATATATATACATAATCATGGATTTAGAAAAAGGCCCACTCGTCTCTGGATCTGCAAACAGTTTGTCAATAACAGGAGAAAATTTACAGTGACAGTCACTGGGATTTTGCAATATGCAAAATGGACTTAATTATCAGCATGAGAAATCACTGCATGAAGAGTAAGGATTTTGATTTGTGTTTTTGTTCTTTGTTTTCAACAAATGCCATCAGCCAATGGCAGAATTATTTTCATAGCCAGTTCCTATGGATTTACTAGAAAGAGGCACATGTACTGCCCTTCAGCTGGAGCTGGATGTGGTCTCTAGCAACGTGCACACAGAATCAGCCATGCCTGGTCAGAGAGACTTTGATTATAATCAGACACCAGATAGTTTAATTTTCCTTGGTGCTGTTTTTTTGAACTGGTAGATGACATTGCTAACAGCTGGCACTGAATTTTCATAGCATTTTATTTAATTGCAAGCTGTGAGCAGTGGCAATGAATTGTAAAGGAATGAAGACTTCAGACACTGTCCCTAAATCGTGTGTGTGTGTGTGTGTGTGCTGGCTTTGGTAATGCAGTTTTGAATTTTTGAAGAAAATAATGAAATTGTTATCTTTAAATTCTGAAAATTATTTCTCTTAGATCTCAGTGTGTAATTCCTTCTACTCTGGACTACAAATATGCTTGTGACTTTGTCACCTCAGGTGTCTTCAGGACCAGAAGCATTCAGTCAGTTCAAATTAAAGCCAAGAAGATTGCACTGCAATTCTTGTCTTCCCCAGCTTCCCAGTGGGACCAATGAGTTTTAGGGATCAGAAATGGCACTGGGCTCTCAAAAGAATGTGATTCAAATTCCTTCCAAGCTTGTATGAGGCTGAATAGGTTTCAGTGTGGCCAAAATATGTATTAAATACTGTAAGGGGGTATATAATAATTTTAATTAATGAAATTTGTAATTGTTAGAATATTTATTATTATCGCTAGTAATTAAAACATTAAAAGCAAGAGCAATGAATCTGGTCGCAGCACAGGATCTGCAGTGCAAGCCATTGAGTACCCTGAGGGGTGTCCCATCCACTTCTGTACTTGGAAGTAAGGAATCTGGTTTGCTGACTTGGTTGGTGTGGCTGGAGTGCAGGATTTAGCCCTTCAGGTTTCTCCTCTTCACTACTTGTGTTCTTGGCAGGGTGAGGAAAGGCAGCCTCAATGTGTTGGGGATTAGCTAAGAGCTCAGGCATTGTACTGAAGTGTGTGTGCTTTCTAGGACTGCTTTCATATTTGATCGCTCTCTCAAGATGGGTTTCAAACCCAATATTGATGCATTTTTTTTCTCAGGACCACAAGTTGTTTGACAATTCCGAGGAGCAACTCTTGTAAAAGCTTAACCCACTGTTTGCTTATACAAAGCAAACAATTACAATAACAACTTCAGTAATTTCCAAATCCCCACTCCTTGGTTTATTAAGGTAATGCAAACTGAGACACTGCCCCGTTCTCCTGCAGGCTGCTAATGCTGGATTTGTGTGTTGGATTTTGAAGCGGTGTCTGTGTTGTCAGGAAGCCCGACCACCTTCTCTTCAGTGTGTGACAATTGCTTTTTGCTATTTGTTTTAATGCTCTTTCCCTCAACTTGACTTACTCAGGTCTGTGCTGGGATTTGGCTAATGGTAAATTGATCCAAATGAAAGTAAATTGGAGAAAACCCATTGCTTGTGAAGAAAGATCTGTGTGAATTCAGCTGGACTGGTGGGTTCTCAAATCCTGACTTTTCTTACAACCATTTCTTTCATAGTCATCCCAACCCACCAAATCATCTCCTTTAAATTAAATTATCTCCTTAAATTACCTCCTTTGCTTCTGACCCAAAGACTTTTTGAGTTTATTTCTTGGTTTTTCCAGTTGTTTTGCTTCTTGCCTGGCAGTCATATTCCAGCTATAGCCTCGTTTACAGAGCAGAGGTGGTTAATGTTACATGTACTGCACGCTTCTTCCATTGGGACAGCTGTAATTTGTACTGATAATGCTTATTTTTGCACAAAGTAATTTGTATTCTTGCAGGTTTTTTTTTTTCAATACTGATAAAGAAAGGAGCTTCAGCATCTCAGATATGTGTTTTGACATATGTTTTCTTACAAAGTGATCTGTGGTTCAGAAATAGGTTATCCTTGTGGGTCAAGAGCTGTTGCTTTAACTAGTGCTCGTTCCTTGTATTCATGAGAAGCTGTAATTGATTCCCTTCTCTTTTATGGAGTAGTCGTATTTTCTCACTGAATAGATGCTTCTGGTTCTTTTAAAGGCAGCATTCATCTCAATCAGCTCACTGTTGCTTTTTCACTACTGTCACCCAAGAAGGAGCCCCATCAGCCTCCTCCTTCCCTCTTCAAATCATAGCATTCAAACACCAATTTTTCTCTCTGGTTAGATCTCCACAGTCACTGAAGAACTTCTCCTCAACAGCAAGGAAAATACCAAAGATTTTGAGATGTAAGATAAAATACTAAAAGCTAGTAACTGTGCTTTCAAGTGTCTTTGATATAGGTGCAATTTTGAGGGAGGAAGCTGAAGACGAACCAAGCTGAGGGATTTCCAGAGGCTTTATCTAATAATGTGGTCTCATGCTGCAGCTAAGTGTTGTAAACCCGCAGAGTTAAAGAGAAAATGGAAAAAGTTAAGTGAAAATTGGCTAAAATAAGAGAAGATCAATGTTTGTAACCTGCTGTGAAGAGGGCATTCAGTCTCTGTGCTCCTGTTGCATTTTGGAAGTCTATAGTTACCTGGGCTTCCTGAACACGAAGGATCCGTAGGTGAATAAAACAGTGTGTGGGGAATAAAAATGCCCAGTTCCAATCTAGGGGATGTGGTTTCTCCCTCATTGCAGCATCACTAAGTACTGCAAAAATAAATAGTTCGGTATTGATTATTTATTTTGACTGTTTCCTACCAAAGAAGAAATTAAATATTTCTTTGGCCACCTGTCTCTGCAGTCATCTATTTCCTAGCACTTTCTTGAACCTTATAGTACAGTTTATTGTATCAAAATTTACTCAATGGGAATAAATACAGGCACAATCTAACATTTAAGGCAAGTTGCTTTCAACAACATTTGAAAGAGAATGAGAGTGTCTTGAGTCATAATGGAGAAGGTCAGGACCAAAAGGAATGAGAAACCAGAGCCTTGCAAAATATTTGCCAGGAAATCTGAAGTCCCGTGGAAAGTGCTGCCTGTTGAGGGAAGCTTGCTAGGCTGAGGTTTGCAAACTTTTTGCACAAATCTAGGCTCAATTTCCAGTGAAACCTGGCCTGATTTATCATTTTAAATCAAAGCCAGGTGGGATTCGTGTAACTGCAGGTGAGATCCATTGGCCTCTCAAAGGATTTTGGTCCCTGATTTGAGGCAATCATACCCTCTGCCATACAATGCTGGTTTTTTCCCCCATGGGCTCCTGCAAATCGACGGGCACGGTTGATATGAGGACAAGGTTTTGGTGTGGCTGGAGGGCAAATTTCACTAGAGCAATGTTGTGTGACAACCAGCTGCTCTCTCACACTGTGGGGCCTCAGCCCCAAAGCTGGTGTGATATCCAGGGCTTGTGTTATATCTTAGAGTGATACAATCTGTGAAAGGGCCTTAAATCTGATATAACCGCAATTAAATTCTTCCATAGTGTGTATGCCATAATCCCATCGTAATTGCCAGCACTGGTTAATAGCACTGTTCATATCGGATATAAACAGCAGAAAATGAATGCTCCAATGGATCTTTCTTTTTTCCCTTCATGTTGGCCTGATAGAAGAATAGGCAATTAGGAATAGTTGGAGATTTCTTTGGAATTTACCACGTAATTAAGGTACTCCTATCAAAGAGCCACAGCTCACCAGCATGCACACCAAATCCTCAGGCTCTCGCTGCCTCCCTTCCCATTTCTTCGGAGTCTGGCTGAAAGTTTGGACACTGGAAACCCTGAATTATGTTAATAAGACATTTTTCAAAGATTCTGTGGCATTTTGCGGCACTGGTTTTAGTGCAGAGATAAATGAGGCATACACTTCTGTGTTAAAACAAATCTGTGCCCTGTATCACGGTATTTACTTTTATCATGGAGGTGGGAACAGGTTTGATCTGGTTAGGGAGCAGAGGAGGAACAGAGAGAGGTGCTGAAGATTCAGGTGAGTTGAATTTCCAGTGAAAATACTTTTCTGACCTGATGGTACAACTTCACCTTCTGGAGAAACTGATTCATGAAGGACCCAATTCCACCTTCCTTTTACTTACAACTCTCACTGATGTCAATAAAACATACATTCTAGGGGACAGACAGGATATATGGGCCAGGCTTTAAAAATCTATAGGGATCATTAAAGAGTGGAGTTGAAATATTCATTTGCCCATGAATGGCACACAAAGACATTAAGCCTTTGATAGCTTTAGGCTTCTCAACAGAGAAACAGGGATTAAAATAGATTTCATAAATAAACAAATAAATTATCTCAATAATGTCTCCACAATGTGTCCAGACCCAATTAAACTGTTCACCACTAGTAATACATATTTGGAAAGAGACGGATGCTCCAGCAGAAGCCAAGTTGGGGTAAATGCTTTTCTTAAAGTGTAAGTTTTTATATAAGAAGTGCAATAAATTACTGCCAGACTGCAGCACAACCAGTTTACCTTTCCTGCAGCGGGACAGCTACTGTGGACTTGAAACGGCCCTGGCAGCCTGTGCCAGTGTGTTTGCCCATGGTTTTATGGGGTTGGCGGCCACAAACCTTCCAAACACTTCAAAAGATACACCTTTACCTTGGTGCTCTTTGTTGCATAAAAGGATTACAAGCTGACTTTAGCAAGCTCATGCTATTTCTGATATGCTGTCTTAGAGTTCCTCAGACACAGTTCAGAGCTGGGTAATTGTTTTATGGGTTACTTAGCAAATCCAGACATATTTATTTAACATAAATAAGCCGATAAGTGAGCACTACTGAGATGGTACCACCTTTCTGTGCATGTCCTTAGTTCAGTGCTTTACTGTATGATCTCTTATATAATAAGGATTTTTGACAGCACACTTTGTGTTTGAACTCACATGCCACATCGCTCATTGAATTTCTTAAAATAATCAGTTGGTTGCAAGTAATTGTTTCAATAAATATTCTTGAAATGCCAATTGGTATGTAAGCAGCATTAAGTGATGTGACAGAAAATGTAACATCTCAGTTGAGAGATCATGTGTGTCTGCTCTCAGCGTTTGCTTGGTAGATAATGCTGGAACATTGGATGTACCTTTTCTAGACTTTGATAATTCATAAATGTATTGAGCAAGGTAAGTTTCATAATTAACCTTTAATCTTTTAGAAGCAAGTTGGCTGGAATCTATTTACTTTAACTAGCTCGTTCACTGATAATGCATGATTTCTAAATTTCCTTTTGTGCATTCCTTAGCTAAAGAAAAACACAGCTGTGTGTGAGACAAATTCTATTTATTTTCTCGTTAAGAAAAGTACAAGAAGATAGTATCATTGGAAAGCTAATAATAAAGAACTACTAAAGAACGCCCTTCATCTGTTTGCTCTGCCACTTTACGAAGGCTTTCCAAACAATCTTTTCAGCTGTATTAGTAAGGAAAGATATCTTAAAAGTCAAAGGAAGACAAAGTTAATGCGTTTATAGAAGTACCATTTCAGATAACATTTTACCTGAGTGTTTAGATTAGTTAAATATTAGAAAGGTAGAGATAATAGCGTTGTTTGTATTCATAAATGTGGAAAGTTGCATTTTCAGGGCAGTGAAGTGTAAGGCATATCAAAGGTTTATCATCCTGGAATGTGAGGGGAGCTGTGTGTCCATCCATGCTGGGAGGCTGCAAGGTGCTCCCTCCTGTGCTCACTTGCCAAAATCCAGTGGAGAACGTGAATGCTTTGGCTTACATTTGTGAATCCCTTTCTCCTCAATTTTCTATCCATAGTTAAATATTGGGAATTAGGAAAATCACTTGATACCAGCTGGCTACACTGCTGGAGCCAGTGAAACTGTGCAAGCACTGGGGTAATGGAGCACTTGGTTAAGATGCTGATGCATTGGGGAAAATGAGTCTAGGCAGAAGTCTGGGCATTTCCGGGGCCTTCTGCAAACCTCATTTGCAGGACAGCTCCTCTCCTGTAAATAAGATGTAAAATGGACATTCACAAAGCGCCCCGGGGCCTGCAAAGGGCCAGCACTCGAACACCCCGCCAGGCACGGGCAGTCACATACGTGTCCAGGCACGACCCTGAGAGTCCAGCCCAAACATGAGGTGTGTGTGGCTGGTGAGATGGAGATGGAGATGGGTCTGCACCCACATGGGCACACAACCAGAGCCCAGCATCGCTGGCATTGCCATCCCCTCTCTGCTCACTCAAACCTGAGGTGATCCTCAGCCTTTCAGGGCTTACCAGTGGAAAAAGCCCACAATCAGACTCCTTACTAGAGGGGTGCAGCAATCCTGCCAGCAATTCCAGCCACTCTTTTTAGTCTCGTTACCATCCTCACAGTCAAATCTTCATATATATGTGTTGAAATGATCTGACAATAATGGCCCTGGCTAAAATATGATGTTGTTTTGACTGAATGTGGTTTAAACTGCCATCTGCTGGCTTGTACTTTTCAGGGCCAATATTTAAAACAATGTTCCCTCTTACAGTAACCCTCATTCATATGAAAATAAAGCAGGCTGAGTAATGCCTTCCCTCCTGCAATGCATGGCTGAAATTGCACTGAGGAATACAAATGTTGCTGAGCGCAAAGGCAAATCCCAGTTCTTGTAGGTAGATTCCTTAGGGATGTTTTTGTTCAATTTACACCTAGAAGAGAAGTTTGGTTGCAAACGCACGTGTGCAGCTTCCTCACAAGTAAATGAGATACGCACATACGCATATCTCACTGAGTTCAGACAGTTGCTTACGGGTTGCCTATAAAAGCAGCTTCCTGGAATTACCTGGGATTTTTGCCAGAGCAAGAACCAAAGATGGCCTTACTCACTCTATTTAAAGTTACATAATTTTCTCTCTCTTTTTTTTTTTTTTCCCTTTTTGTTTTTTTTTCCTCTTCCTTTTCCCAGACTGTGAGAGAAAACCCAACTATTTGGCTTGAAAATTGACAGTTGCCTGTGGAGGAGCAATTCAATACCTGTAGTGCTTTGAATTATTTTCCCATTAATTTTCTTTTAAGGCTTCTGAGGTATCAGGGCATCCCCTGTTGCTCAGAGGCATTGGCAGGATCTCTGGAGGACATGACTAGTGATGGGGTGATGTGCAGGACCATGACGTGAGCCTCGTCTGACTGTCCCTACCGGGAACGGAACAGGATGCTCGGCTGGAGGGTGGAACACTCAGGGACAGGGGATGTTACTGCCTTGTCTCTCTCTGCTCTGGGAAAAAAGTCTCTAAGTAGAGAAAGAAAGGGAACATTTTGATATTTTCTGTGTTAAAAGCAACAGAACTGGTGCAGGTTTAGGGAATACCACATATCCTTGAGAGAAATAGCCAGGGGAAGGATGAGCACTGGGCTAAGTGGCGGGGTGGGCCACATCTGCCAACACCACCAAGGACTTCGTTTGCAGAGTCCTCCATCAAGCTCATGAGCCTTTGAAAGACCTTGCCATGTTTATTACAGAACATAGAATGGTTTGAGTTGGAAGGGCCCTTAAAACTCATCTCATTCCAACCCCCTGCCATGGTCAGGGACACCTCCCACTAGTCCAGGTTGCTCAGAACTCCATCCAGCCTGGCCTTGAACACTTTCAGGGGCATCTCTGGGCAACCTGTGCCAGCACCTCACCACACTCACAGCAAAGAATTTTTTCGTATTTATGGTGGTAAAGTGAACTCACAGCATGGTGGGCCGGTGCAGGTGCATCCTTGCAGCCCAGTTAATGTTTGATCCTGGCTCCCATCAGCACATGCAGGGTTGTCCCACACCTCAACATGCCATCACATGCTACATGGGCACCTCCGAGGAGCTCAGGCCAGGAGAAACCAGGACCAACACTGCTGGCTTCTTGCACTTGTTGGTTGACACAGTCAGGACAATCCTGGAGGGGATTATAAACCACCTTTCACCTGGGACATCTCAAGGCACTTTGCAAACATTGAGTCATTAATTCCCCCTTTGAAGCTGGCAGGTATTGGGGGAGCAAAAGAGAGAGCAATGGCAGCTGCGCAGCGGCTGTGGCAGAGGAATGCAGTGACGACATCGAGGACATGACTAATTTATTTAGCAAACTGAGTTTAGCATGGTAATGAGGATGTATTTGCCATCATCCCATCATTCATCAGATTTATGAGGCTCTTTAGGCAATGAGCGCTGCTGTGACTACGTTTAGTTTGATTTGTTTAATTAATTCCTCTAATTCATTTTGACTGAATAAAACCCCGTAAGATTGTCTGGCAGATTAGAGGGACGCCAGTTTTATATAAGTGTGTGTCTACCTGTGTGCATCTATTTATCTATAGAGAGATACGTGGTTTGAGGCATCAATGACTATAAAGTGCATTAAGGTTTTATATTTTACTTTAAACCAAGTTATTTTATATATATCTATATATATCTTGCTTTTGGCTTCATAAATACTAGTGTACATGTTCTAATCCAGATAATTTCAAATCAAGGTATAGCTTTTTTTTGGTAGCATTCCTGTTGTTTTTGGGGCTTAAAATTTACCTTCCACGATGCTCATTAAAGCAATATCAAAGCACTCCTAGACTTTTATGTCCCATGAAGTGCAAATGACCTCTCTACTCCTGGTACCAGGAACACCATGTGGCACAATTGTGTCATCACTGTGTGGCTGAGGCTAAAGGGGCTCTGGAGCCTTCAATCTCCAAGGATTGGAGATTGTTCTGGAGTCTGCCTGCTCTTGGTTTGAATACATTTCTCCAAATATCTACCTGAGGGGGAGGCAATCTATGTCTGTGGAATATGCTTCCCAATGCTGGGAAGCTCAGGGGAGCCTCCTGGTCCCTTGGGGACCCTCCCAGGAGGTAGCTGGAGGCAGAATGTGCCTCTTGCCTTGCTGGACACAGAGGACATGACACAATATAAGCACAGAGAATACCGAAAACAGCAGAGGGTGGATGGTGCAGTTGTGCTCTTCCCACTGGTGCCCTTTCCCGTCCCTTTTTCATTTCTGGGGCCACTGGTGCATTAGGGAGCCTCAGTGTCCTAGTGTGACTACAGCTCCCAGCAACCTCTTTCCTTCAGCTTTGAGTAGTTAATTGGGTATAAGATGATATCAAAACAAAGGGATTTTGAACATGTTTTGCCATTTGAAGGCTGAATACACGCCTGTAGTTGCTTCAGATATTTAGCCAATAAGAAGCTGGTTTTCCACTTTGTGTTTAAGACTGAATTTGCTTTTTTTCCCCTCCACTTCTTTTCTTTTTTGCCCTTCTCCCTTGTTTTTTTAGCTCAGCATATCCCTAAATACAAAATCTGGTGCTCAAATGTGTCACGTGAAGTGACAACAAGCCTCTGGTGTTGTGGAATCCAGAACCAATGAGTGGATTATGCCAATCCATAAATGTCATTTTGTTTCAACTGTGACTAATATTGCTAATATTTGTCCTTTGTCTTTGGAGCTGTAGGATACTGTCTGGGAGAGAGCAGGGCTTGGTTGTACCAAGTTTAAACCAGGTGTCAGTGCCAGCAGCCCGGGCTTGTGCCACTGCTGGTAACTTCTTGTGCAGTGGAAGCTTCTGCACAGCCCAGGCAGAAATGAAGCTTGTTGGTTCTGTACAAAGTCCTATGCTCTTAGAGTGTACCATTGTTACCATACCTCTTTTTAAAATAAGTTTGAAAGATTTGTATGTGGAGTATTATTGACTTCATCCTCAGCAAAGGTGTACCGTGGGAAATGAAAGAAAAGTCACAGTGAAAAAGCATCCTCTTGACTTTGATGCTGAATACTTGAACAGAGACAAGTAGAAAAATTTCCACTCCTGGTCTCGTGTGCTGGTTTAAATCAATTATGTGCTTATACGCCTTTTGGGTTTGTCTTCTCAGCAACCAGCCTCCATCTGCAGTGTTGAAACATTTCACCTGTTCCAAATCAGCCAGACATAATTGGGGAAATAGTAGCCAAAAAGTGCATGCCAAGACCCCTCCACATCCCCTGCATTCACCTGGCCACTGCCTGTGGCAGCAGTGCAGATGCACAAGGCTGCTTTTATAGGCCAATCTGTTCACACAGGTTCAGGGGAACTCAAAAAGCAGATTCTGGTCAGGCTGTCACTCAGCATGGATCATCGGCAGCTCCTTTAGCAGCAGATTTCTGCCCTGCTCATAGCTTTTAGCTGAGGAAGCATATGGAGCCTGATAAAGAAATCAGTCTCCCAGCCATGCAGGATGCTCTAGCAGGCAGCCAGCAGTGAGGAGTTGGAGGTATAATTTTCACAGATTTAACCAAGAACAATGACACTATTTGCAACCAAGTGGCACAGCCACAATTTGTTTGCTGGAGTGCCAATGTATGTTCCCTAGTGGGTAATTGGAAAATGAGAACAACCTGTCAAAGATTAGCCCAATTTCTAAAGCAAGCACAAGACAGTCTGATTTTGTTTATAAAGAAGAGGCAACTAATTACAACTCAGATTTGGGTTTCAAAGTCAGTTATTTAGAGCTTTTGGGCTTGTATGTACACATTCATTATTGGAGCGGGGTTACAAAGCGCAGCAAATTCCACTCAAGGTGGGGTAATTCCTCAGGAGCTGAGCACAGCATCTCCCAGGCTGGTGTCTATCTGCCCCTAACATCAACACCAGCTTTACAGAAAGCAGCTGCTAGTGCTCATCCATTTGAGGTCTTCTGTAAAAACGGTTTTCATTACCATGTTTGTTTTATGAGATACATAGTATATCCTGATGAGGGCTTCTGGTAGTAAATCTTCAGGTTTTGGCTTGGCTTGTTTCTTCGTCTGCTGTGATAAGACTCGGGGAGAAAGCGTGTCCCTGGATCTCATGGAGGGATGGGGAAAGATGAGACAGCTCTGGGATGGGGGATAGAGCAGGGGTTGGTCCTTAGCAGCATTTGCAACCCATATCTGACCCCTCCTGATACACATCCATAAACCCACATTGGCAGTAGAGTCGTGTGGTTAGGAGCCAAGTGAAAATTCGATCCTGCCCTGGAAATACTCCATCTCCTGCAGCTCAGTGTTGCACGTGTCGGTGGGTGACGTGAGCTCGCTGTGATGGGCGTCTCTTGCCATCTCATTGATTTCGGTGGCTGATGGCAACACATCGCTTCCAGCAGCAGATCAGCAGTGAAGGATGATGCTTTTATGACCTAGAGAATGAAAATATGTTATTTTTGTGTTATTTGATACTCTTGGGTGCATTTAGGATGACGTTGGGTAAAGGGTGAGTGTCCTTTGTGTGTCTGGAAGGGGAACCCTCCCATTTACTGATGATACACTTGGATTTCTTATCAGATTCCTGTCAGTGTGCAGCTACACAAAGGAGTCGTACATCTGCTCAGAGATGCCTTTTTATTAAGTTACTTTTCTGATTTTCTCCTCAAACCCTTGTGGAAAATAAAAAGAGCTGATGGAATGGCCATAGGGAACAACTCCTTTGCCATGAAGGGACTGATGCCATCACCAGCAGGGTGATGGCAGCAGTCCTGCCTAATTCTTCAAGCCCCTCCAGGCTCCCCAAAAGAAGTTTTTTCCTGCAGGACACTTGGGCATTGTTGGCATTTTGGCACAGGGTGCCTCACATACCCTCAGCAAAGGGAGGGGGAGATGCTGGTGGTGCCAAATGGGTGCTGCTTCTCATCAGCAGTAGTGGAGTTACTAAATCATATTACAAGCCTAAAAACTGTTGTGAACAGAAATTGGGGTGACCCTAGCTTGGCAGGGGGATCTAGAAATGAGTCTCATTTCCACTGAAATGGGAGACCCAATAAAAAATAAATAAATTAGTGGAGGTATCTGCTTTCCCTGTTTAAATCTCAGGTTCCTCTTTTTCCTTATGCGTGGTCTGAAAACCTTGGAATGATTGTACGTGTAGGGGACTGTCCTGGGCAGTAATTTATGAGGGAATGAAAGTCTTCCCTTGCAGGGACAGCCCTGGGAGGGCAGCACTGCTGAAATTCCTGAAAGGTGGTAACTTGCAGACACAGAATGGCTATCCACATCACTGGAGGTGGCTGTGGCTTTGGCTTTGGCTGGAGTTGGTCACGTTGAAGTGGTTTCTGTCTGGACAGACAGGGAAATGTTAGTGGGAAAGTGCTGAATACAAACTTCCGGCTCTCATCTTACTTATTGTTGTTATTAAAGGCACCCAAAGTGTCACATAATCCTGCCTCTCAAAGGCTAGTCCAGCACTGGGAGCGTCATTCCCTTCGCACAGTCGCCCTTTGAATCACATCAAGGTCCAGCACAAAGCAATGTGAGATTCCACCTTTGCAGGACAGGTGACCTCCACAAATTTTGCAGTGTGACAGCAGAAAAATGATTTTGCTCTTACTGCATGTTCTGCTTCTGCCACAGCATTTGTGCACAAGCTGTAATGCCCTCAACTTGCCAAAGGGTCTTTGCTCTGCCTCTTCCAGAGAAGCCCTTGGCCCCAGCTCAGCCAGCGCAGCCTGTGAGTGCGGCAGCAGAACGGATGTCTCAGTCCCCCTCCATGTGGACGGTAGAGATTCCCCTGCCAGCACCCCTGTGCTGGGCTGAGACAGCCCTGCAGCCAGGCTGCTGTCTGCAAAGCCAAACCTATCACCTCGGTGAAACATCTCCTGCCAGAGCCAGCCCCAGCACCTGGAATCTATGTGCTTGTCACCACAGCTTTTGCACATAACAGTACGATGCATTGCAACAGCCTTATAAGAATCATAAAAAATCCTGGCACTCATAACACGTTCACTTCATATAAATATTTCCAAAAACATTCAGTGATTGAAAACTCAAATCATATTGTAGTGCAGTCTTGTTTATTCCATAACATTATTTTTATTGCAGGGTGACTTATACATAACCTTGAATTTCAAGTTCAGTGGAACAGACAAAGCATTTGTTTAGAGGGCAGGACGAGTAAAACCATTTTTCCCCCTGTTTGAATTGGGTAAAATTGTAATATATCCTTTACGTCACAGTAGCACCCTAGTGGTTATCATATTGCATTAGTTACATGAGTTTTCAGTGAACATTATACAGTATATACTACTTTCAGTAAATAGACCAGTCATGCTCATAGTTACATGGAAAACTCCAGGAAATTTGTGATGACATTCCCTGCAGGTTAGTAATTCTACCCATTATTTATATTGGTTTGATTTGAGCTTTAAAATAATGTGGTGAAATTAGATAAGGCTCAACATTCTGCAAAACCTTTATTTCATGCAACTCTAAAAATACTTTAGGCTAAATATTTGGGATTTACTAAATTCTAACATCAGGAAAGCTCTCCTTATAACTTTGATACAACTGATTAAAAAATACTCCAAACTCTTTGAGTAACATAATTGCTCATTTTTTCTTTCAAATTTTTTTTTTTTTAACATTCTTATGCACCATAAAAAATAATGCGATGTTAAGTTGAGAGTAAAATTTGTTTTCCAAGTGGGTTGGAAAGTGAAGTTCTTCTCTGGTACCAAATCCTTGCTAATCCCTCGCTGTGTGCTCTCTGCATCTGCATCTCCAGCATAACGTACAGCGACATTTGTGCTCCAGCCCATCTTTAGTGAGCGACCACCTGCCCCAAGTAACCATTACAAATGGTATTAAATAACCACTTCTCCAGCATGACCAGAGACCACCCAGCCTTTGTGTAGTGACTTCTCAGCTTCAGGTTTTCCTGCCCACACGGTGTGTGCAGGCAGCTCCCTGTGCTCCCGGGAGACCCACCCGCGGCACCCACGGGTATCAGCCCAAATTGTCCCAGGTCAGAGTTTGTGCTCAGGGTACAGGCACTTTCCATTATTCAGTGTATTCACCAGAGACTTTACACGAGGCAACAGTTATAGAATGCTGTGCACTTAACACATGTCTGAGCATGTCCATCCTGATTTTGCAGAGCTCTTAAGTATCTGCTCAAATTTGATGCATATACTTAAGCTTATCCCTGTAGAGTTAAGCATGAAAAGTATGTATTTAACCTTAAACATATGCTTAAATGCTTTGCTGAATGAAGACCATAAGGCCTAATCCAGCGATCATTTAAACCAGTATCCCATTATTTCGGTGGCTGCCGTGTGCGTCCATTCCCCATACGAGTCTGTAGGCAGATGGATAGAGGGAGCAGATGTATCAGTTATATCAGATATATTTGTTGATATAGAGCCTTTTATATGGAAAACCCTTAAAATTTGAAATATTCTGCACAAGACATTTTAAAATGAACAGTCATTGCCATTTTTTCCCCCTATCTTGCTGATATCCCTGCATCTATTCTCAGTTTTCCTGGTGTCTGTTACTCTGTGTGGCCTCTGCATTCCTACACAGCATCTCAGCTCTCTGTAATAAAAAAACCTGTCTTGCTGTGGAAGAAACTATTTGTTAGCCCAGTGATGTCTCATGGTGTGTGGTTTACTGACAACTCCAGCTGAAGCAGGTGACTTCCCAACTGGAAAAAAGAAGAAAACCCTGATGGCCCCTTCTGCCTCCGTGCAAAGCTGAATTTCTCCACCTGCCTGGGGGCTGCAGTGGGCACGTGTGGGGATTTCAGTGTGCCAGGGCAGTTCTTGAGTGTTATTTGCTGTGACCTGTGGATTTTTTTTAATCACGTAGCTTTTCCTTACTGATGGCTGCCTTTGTCTCCTTTATCCCCACTGCCCTGAGCCTGGGGAGAGGTTGGTGTGACCATTCCTTTGAGATACCATTTTGGTTTCTAGTGATCCCAGAAAGAGTTCACGCCTTTCATTTCAGCCCTGGGTGGACTTTATGTCCATCAGCTTGTCTAATTGTGCCTCTTTTCTGGTTTCTACTGGGGCTTCACATTGTGCCCTAGTGCAGCCCAGAGCTGCAATTCCTAATCCTGAGGTATTTGCTGTGGGCAGTGCCAGGTCTGTCACACAGCACAGCAACCAGGGCAGTGGCACTTATCCCCTTCTAAACCTCCTCTCATCCTCCCATGCAGAGGGTAAAGCAGCATTCAGGGACCTTGGCTGTCTTGTAAAATAAAGGTACTTGTAGATATGCCCCTTTCTCTTTGGCACTTACAGATGAGAGGAAGCTACTGTGTGTTATTGTTTGTTTATTGACAGGTAGACTAAAAAAAAAACCTTTTTTTTAGCTTTTTTCCCTCCTCTGTAATTGTTACTAACAGCTGAGTCCCTAACTAGGGGAGGCTGGCAAAATTTCCCTGTTTGGTCCAAAATAGCCAGAAGGGGATCATATTTCTGTGTGTTTGTAATTTAAATAAATAAACAAATATTCACCAATTTATAATTTATATGTTAAAGCTATAGGAAACAGCTCTGTATATGTAGAACCTCCTGTTAATTTTCAAACTTCCCAGAGTCTTTCCTTTGCTAAAGGGAGATAAACCACGTTTTGTTTAGCTTGACACAGCCGTTCACTCCCAGACTGGGAAGCTCTACGCCAGCTTTCAGGCTGAAGTGGCTTTTTGTGGCTGTGCTGGAAACCCTTTAAAAGGATTTGTAATGGAAATGCTGACAAACAGCACGAAAGTGGCACTAAGTGAGCAGTGCTGTGATACTTTCGGCTTTCTAGGAAGTTCATAGATAGTGGGTGGTGAGTTAGGCTGCCTGGAAATAGACTTTCAGCAATCCTGGTTCTTGTGTATCTTTGGTGCATGTGTAGAATTTCAGGTTCAAAGGTAGGAGCAGGAGCTGTGCTCCTGTCCTGGCACAGAGTCTGGCCCCATCCCCAGCCTGGTGCTGTCACTCTGAGACACAGCAGTGCTCTGGCTCACTCTCCTGACCTGTAAAGTCAGGTTCATATTTCTGTGTCTCTCACCTGGTTATTGGAACACTGAACAGAACTACCTGTTCTAGCTTATACACCAGATCTCTTTACCTTTCCAATGATGTTTGATTTACTGTTTTCTTTCATGAGGTTTCCTTCCATGGCAAGAAGCATCTTTATGCTCTTTGTTTTCCTTCATTGAATACAGTCTTTAATGTTGGATGTATTTTAGCATGTGACATACCTGTTAATTATTTTATATACGAATTGCCACTGAGCACAACATTTTATAAACCAAAGAAGAGTCTCTTGGTGAATAATGGGGCTTATGTACTTACACACATAACTAAATATTGAGAGAGGAGGACACTGGGTTGCATGGATGGATGTTGCTGGTTAGGATGTGCGCAGTGGGGATGCTTTTAGTCCCACTGAAGTCAATAACAGGTCTCACAGGTTTTAGTGGGAAGAGAGATGAATTTTTAAAATGCCCCATTAAGAGCCCGATCCTGCCACCCTTGCTCACATGAGAAATCCCGTTGATATCAGGGAGTCTATTTGCCTGATTAAGGACTAATTCTGTGAATAAGGATTTGCAGGAAATGGCCTTATCTCTTCTGCATACCACAGATCCTGCTCTCTAAAAGTGTTTGCTGTAAGCGCTTATCGTTTATGTAAGTGCCCTTCAATGGACATTTATATAATGGGGTAAATATTTAAAAAGTTGTGCAGGGCTTTAGCTATGCAGGGCTAAAGGACCTGAGTGCTCCTGGCTGGAGCATCAGGCACCTTTTCCTCGAGTGCCAGGAGCTATAAAAGGGAAAGGTGTGACTGCAGGAAGCTTTGGGAAACATGGTGCAGTGCAAGAGGGATTGAGATATTAACATTTTTTTAAGTGGGATTCATTAGAACATAAAATCCATCACTTCACTGCTGAAAACATGAGTAAAGCCAACTCAGAAATAACGTAGCTTTTTAACAATAACAGGTTGGTTGTAACTTGGATTTCTGGTGAGCTGTCAAGTGAAACTTCAGCCATATAAATAATGGTGTTTCAAAGGGAAATGAAGAAGGCAAAATGTTTTGAGGAGATGGCAAATCCTGAATAGCGTGTCTTTCCCTGGAATATAGATATGCCATTATTTAAGACCATTACTGGAAAAACACATGCAGTCGGCTAGGAGGTTGGTTGGGTTTTTTCTTAATTTGAATAAATTCTTTTACATTGTTTGCTAGTTATCAGCAGAAACTACAGTTACCAAATTAATGAAAACCAAGTGATGGCTTTGAAGAATTTTTAAATGAACCTTAACCGCTGCCTACGGCGACTCGCTCAAAGTGAAGAAAAAAATAAATAAAATAAAATTAAGGTGAACTAGCCACTGTTACTAAGAGTCAATTGACAGAAGGCATGGGTCATTAATTTTGTGTCCTTTGTTTTGTCAGTTTGTTTTCGTGAGGCCTGGTAGAGAAAGTAAAACCAGTCAAGCTGAAAATTGTCTGCTCTGTAGCTTATTTCCCCTCCCAGCATGCCCTGACCCAGGGGAGCGGCTGCGGGGCCATGGCCCTCCTGCCCCTCTGCTCGCTCCCCACCCGCGCCCCCCGGGACAGGACAGGGCAGGCGGGGGTTTCTTGGCACAGGGCTTAATTCTGCCCCAGCCCGGCTTTAATCATGTGCAGGTTGTGCACGTCGGGAGGAATGAAACGTCTTCCTTTGCACACTAACTTCAGCGAGGGGAATATAATCCTGCCGTGCTTTTGGCCTTAAAGTAAACTCTGACCGAAAGGCAGAAGGGGAAAAAAAAAAAAACCAAGCCGTGACCGAAGGCAAAAAGAAATATATTGCTAATTTTCAAACATCCTCACAGTATTCCTTGGCTTTTTTCTCCTCTGCTTCTGCATCCTTCCCACTCGCCTCCCTGGGCTGCCCGTGTGGGGCTGGGATGCTGCAGGGGGAGGACCTTGGTGCCCCAGCACCTGGGTGGGATCACTGCTCTCACCAACACCCCTGCAAGGCTGTACTCATTTATATTTACATAAATCCTGAATATGTTCACGGAGTAATCGTGGCTAGTCCAGTTTTATACGGATGGGAGTGTTTTAGCTCTCTGATTGCAGTGGGCTCAGGGGTTCTACAGCTGGCACGGACCTCATCCCTGTGTGCTCTGTCCACAGAGGAAAGCACTTCTCTGTGGGTAGTTTTCTCCTTAGAACATAAGAATAGTTTGTGAATTCCAAGAAAGAAAATATCGCACATTTGCAACAAAATCGCATAAAATTAGCAATGAAAACACTTTTCTTTCTGTACTAGAGATACAGCGGGCAATAGGTGGTCATCAGATACACGAGGCAGATGCTCACTGTTTTACTTTTCCACACCAAGTTCACCCACGTGAGACTCATCAGCCCTCCAACGTGACCAGTCATTTCTGTGGCTGCCCAACTGAACCCACATAATCTCTCCCCAAGATGTAAAAGTTAAGTGTGAACCCTCGGTCCATGATTACACCAAATTAATTTGTTCCTCTGTGCCTGCAAGGTTTAGGTGGCTAATTGAATTGCTCTTCGTTTTTGGTTTGAAACAATCTGTTTCATCATTAGGCTGGTTGCCAGAAGTGGGTGTTTGTGGCTGGGTGTTACTGCAAGGGCTGAGGGCCAGCGTGCTCATAAACAGAGAAGTGACATAATGTCTTTGGTATAATGAGACAGCTTAATGCAAAGCACCGCAGGAATTAGGGGACACGCTTCAAGAATGGAAATAAAATGTACGGGGAAAAGTGCATTTAGTGATCTGTCAAAAAGACACTAGGAAAAAAACCCCACCTATTTGATTAAACACTCTTGGAATGAGCTGTATGACAAAAAATTATTCTTTAGGTCCATTATCTTAACGTTCATTGGAAATAAATTGCAATTAATTGAGTAGCCTTTAAACCAACAGTTAAAATTGATTTTGACACATGCCAAAACCTCGCAGTTTTGGCGTTATCTTCTAGATGCTGGATGTTGGTGGGAATGTGCTAAAAAGGTCTTTCTTCCTGTTGAGAGATCACTAATGTTTTTTTGTTGTATAATTTAGTTACTGGTGTTGCTTAATATTTGCTTTTAAGAGACTAAAACAGTTTGCTGAATCATTTTCATGGTTCATTAAAGCAAAAGCTGCAGCTTCTGTTCTGACTGCCCAGATAACATTTTCAGATAAACACAATTTCCTGGAGTTTGTGCGCTTTTTTTTGTGGGTTTTTATTTTGTTTTGTTTTGTTTTGTTTTCTCCTAGGTCAAGCCCAGAACCTTTACCTTCTGAAACAGATTACGCTCTCAAAATATTGTATGTTAAATGTGTGTTGTTGCTTGTTATCTGTAAATCAGATGCAGAGTCTTAATGCCCAGGAATGTTCCGTTAACTCTAAAGAGAAACGTTCACTTTTATATAGGAAAAAAGTCTTGGCAGACAAGTTGGAAGTACCAGATGGAATAGGTTGTGCCACACGGATTATAAGATTTCCCCCCCTCCTCCCTTCTTATTGATGTCTTAAATTGAACATGTTCCATCTGTCTGCTCTCAATAATGAATAGCTACTTTTTTATTTTTTTTATTGTAAAGGTAACAAATTCCATATAGAATAAATTAATTCAAGCATGTAATGAAATGTGCTAGGAGTGTGTGTGTTGGAATTACATGTAGAAATCTAATACAGTTTGTAAACTGCAGCAGGTAAGACTAGTGGCAGAATTGACAGCTACTCAGGGAAGGGCAGCCAAAAATTGCTCTTAAAAATGATGCCAGGAGAAGTTTGCAGCAAGAACCTCAGGATCTCACAGGATGAGAAATTCAGTTGTGCCACAAGTGTTTATTCTATTTAACAGTGCTTGGATATAGAGCTTTCAGTCGTGTGTCAGGTCCTCTTCCAGCATGCAGGGTCTGTAAGTAGGTAGAAATGGGGTGTTTCACCTTTATCAAGGCCCCCTCACGCTGCTGGAAGGAAACAGAACATAATGTCCATTAGGCTCCAGTTCCCTCTGCGTCTCCCTGGAAAGGATGAACATTGTGCTGTTAGACCAAAAGCATTTTTAATTTCTCCTCCCTGGAAAAAGTCCAAAGGATATAAACTTAAGGCAAACTCAAGTGCTTTGTACACTGAAGCAAAAACAAAGTAACCTTTTAATGCGGTGATGAGCTGTTGGGTTTCAGACTGATATGTTTGGCTTGAGATAATTCCCTGCTCTTGCTCGAGAGTGCATTTTACTTTCTCTTCTTTACTCTGTAGTGGCTTGAGATAAAGGCACTGTGCCTTTTTTGCACGTGTTGCTATAAATAGAGAATTAAATGCAGAGCTTTAAATGCTTAAACAGGCACACTTTGCTGTTAAAAGTTGATTTTATTTTCATCTGAACACACAAATATACGTATTTTTGTTCTTGTATCAATGAATTTTAAAAGGTTGGCTCTTTAAACTTTTGGAAACAGTTGGTTTTGATTTTGGATGTAATAATCTTTTCTTTCTGTGACAAGGGTTTTTATCTGGAATTGGAAATTACTCTTTCTATACTTACAGATAATTGATGCAGACCGAACTTGTTAAAGTCAAAACAAACAACTCAGTTCTTTATTACATGCTTATGTGCTTAGTCACCGACTTTATATTAGATTCTGCAAATGGCACAATTTATGCAGTGACATGTCGGAGACTTAATGTTGTAATTTTCCTGTTCCTAATGGAGAATTAAGAACCTGGAGAAGCTCGGAGGTTCACATGCGCAGAATCCCCACTGCTCGAGTGCAGAGGTCTCGCAAAAATTTAGTAAGTGAGAAGGAGAACAAAGATCCTTAGTTGGGGGAAAAAAATTGGATAGCCTGTGGCTGAGAAGCTGATTGGGACAGGTAGGCACAGTGGGGCGCGGGATAATGAGGCACATGGCAAATGTGATGCACAGATGTGAAGCCAACTGTAGCTTTGGTTCCAGGAGCCGTGCATGCCACAGCGCTGCGCCTCGGGGCTATGTCTACACCAGAACATTTGGAGCAGTAAACGACGGGCAACATTAGGTTCAAATTAATCTATTACTCCAGAGCTGTGAAATGTTGGTTGCTTGTTGCGGAATTACATTGCCTCTGGGTGAAATGTTTTAGGGAGATTTTAATGCATGCTCATGGCTCGCAGAGCAGATTAAGAGGAGAAGGGGAAATTAGAAGGGTTAGGAGGGCTGTTGAGGTGCACATTTCTGGTTAAAGTATATGAAAAGAGTATTACATATTTCACAAACAGGCCTGCTCTCCTGTTGGCCACCTGCTGGGCCTGAAATATCCTACGCCGTAATGAAGGCAGGTTTGCAGAAGCCTTGTAAATAGTTTAGAAAGCAGATAGAGGCAATGGTGGCCTTTCCGGAAAATTTGGGAATGTTTTTTCTATACCACTCCAGGATCCCTAAAACCCCGACCGAGACAAAGCCAAACTTCAACTCTTAGCTATTTACCACTTCAGTTTTGAGCACGATGCTAAATGACAGGTAGCCTCCTAAAGTTTCACAACACGTTATTAGGATTAAGTAATCAGATCCAAGCTGTTTTCCCCTGGTACCTAAGTGGTCCTGGCAGGCCCCTTTAAACAGATCCGTGGTCCAAAAGGACGTGTATTCCAAGTTGTAGCGTAAGATATTCTAAATCCTCGTCAATTAAATAAACTTTATTCGATCGGCACAAACTGTTTGGAACTATCTATAAAGAATATATTTCTTTTACTATATTGTTGCTTTTCTTATAAAAAAGCACTTAATTGAAATGCCTAAGAGCTGCCTGGCACAAAAGTCAATAAAAAGCCTAGAATAGAGTTTATAGGGGTTGTCTATGTACATAATTAAATCCTTCAGGCACTTTAAAACTCTGCAAAATAAATGGTTATGCAAGAATGGCCTGCTGAGAGAAGAAATGCTTGTATCAGCTTTAAGCAGCTGCTCTCTGCTCGGTGTTTCTGGGCTGGAATGAGAAAGCTATTAGAAGAGGGGACGACTGCAAGCCCCATACAAATCATCTTTGTTACTGACACTTCAGGGAGTGCTTTATGGTGGCTGTCAAGCCCAATACAGAACTTGGGCTGCGCCTGCAGAAGTCAACTGGCGTTATTTAAAAAGGAGATGGTTGTGACAAACCCAACATCTACGCCCAAATAATGTTTGGGGCCAGGATGGAGGGAGCTGAGGCAGGAGTTAATGCAGG
This sequence comes from Acropternis orthonyx, assembly GCA_035583155.1. Taxonomy (NCBI): domain Eukaryota; kingdom Metazoa; phylum Chordata; class Aves; order Passeriformes; family Rhinocryptidae; genus Acropternis; species Acropternis orthonyx. The sequence goes on along the minus strand of JAWWEU010000011.1, from coordinate 3,716,488 downwards.
CTGCAGCGAGGCACTGCCGGGCGAGCGTGCGGCTCAGTCCCGGGTCTGATGGAATAACAGAGGTTAATTGCTTGCAATGGTCTATTGCTGTAATAGGAGTAAAAGGGGAGGACTGTACTTAGATTTGATTTCACTGTTCTTTAGGGAATACAGATCGAGGGGGTGGGATTGTTATTAGGGGCAAAGGAAGTGGTGCTAAAAAAAGAAGAGTTTAATGAATGTAACCAATAGAAAAATTGTAGGTTTGTTTCTCCCTCTGGCCCTCAAAGTTATGATAAATGATAGCACAAGGAAAAGATAACCTACCATGAGAGTAGGATCACCAAGGCCAAATACTAAAACTCCCAGCTGACTGCCCCATACACTGCAGCCTCTGTTCGTGTTTATTTTTTCTGCTCACTCTTGGTTTCGTCAATCAGTATGATAGACGATAACTCCTGACTAGAGCAGCCTGTGTCCTGCTCTCTCACGGTGGGTAGCATGTTGTGGTTGGCGCCGTGCAGTCGGAGGATCACCCGCATCAGAAGCATCAGGGGATGAGGTAGGGAGCAGTCTTCCAGCAGCCCCGCTCCTGGGAGAATAGCAGGCAGCGGTGTTATCAGCATGCAGCCACGCTGCCAAGAAAATGACCACACATTAGTAGCTTTGTTTGGGTAGAGTCTAGGGGGGATGTCGCTCGCAAAAATTGAGACGCTCTCTTTTCTGTTAAATCGTCCCGGTTGTGAGTGTTAAAAGATAGCTTGTTCAAAAAGAAACCATACGCGGCTTGCCCGAGGCGAGGCCGTGACAAGGCTGCGAGCAGCTCGGAATTTGTAATGCTGTATGTCCCGGGAGGCAGGCACACACCCGGCTGTCTCCACAGAGCAACAGGTTAGCCCCTTGCTCCTGCACCGAGCCGTCTTCTGCCGTGCCCGAGGGCAGCCTTGTCTTCCTTCCCTGCTATGCCTTCCCCAATGCCTCACCTTGCTTTTCCTTTGCCCCTGCCTTGCCTTTCCTACTGCCTGTCCAGGGAACCAGTAAAAGAGCAAATAGCCTTTGCAGGCCGCTGACATGTGAAGAGCTGCTTGTTAAGCCAACAGCTCATCAGATGGCTGGAATTTCCTGTGCGCGATACGTGGATCGCTGGCGTTGTTTGTCTCCTCTCAGCACCAATATCTGCCGTATGCGTTGTCATTGAAGGTTTTGCTCCTATTTCGCTAATTGAGGAAAAGAGAAAGTGTGTTTACTGCTGCTGAAACCTCAGCTCTTTTGGGGGGTTTTGGTAGGGCCTCTGGGGCCATTTTATTTTCCAGCCGAGAACCCCTTGCCTCCTCTCAGCGAAGGAAGTAGCCAATGTGAAATTCTTTTGATATCTTGCGATGTAGCAGTGGTCAAACATTTCCTGTTCAACATTTTTTCCAGTGTATTTGTGGTTTTTTTCCCAGAAACAAATGTTTCAGGATTTTAATGGACTGGGCTTTACGAGGCACTTTGGGCAAGGCTGACAAACGCATCCACCTCGGAGTGGGGCAGCTGATGTAACCATAGTTGCTTGGAGCATCCAAATGGGCTTTTTAGGAAATAGTCCCTGTGTGTGCTTTCCCACTCAGTGTAAATTTCTTAAATGAAACACATCTTTGCTCATTCTCACCGGTCTCCCCCTAATAACTGCTGGTCTGTGTTGAGGTGAAATTTAACACTAGAATATTAGTTTTATTCCAGCTAATTATGTTACTGCTCATGAACCCTTGGATTTAGGGTTGGTCTGTTTCTAGTTATCCTGCCAAGTTTTTTACTTGATGGAGGGGGTCTGTTTCATACTACTTGGCCTCCCAACCTTTGTAACCCCTGGTTTCCTTTCTTTTCTGAATCACAAGTTTATGTTGTCCCCTTCTGTGAAAAGATTGAAAGCTTGTTCAAGCAAAACTGACCAAAAAGCAGTAGTAATTTTTAGTAGATATTTTCTTAGCAAAACATTTGCACTGAAAAATAAGGTAAATGCAGTTATGACTGCTGATAGAAAGGAATCCAACTATTAATAAAAAGCAGAGAGAGGTTTTGAAACAGGGTGTCCACTGTTACAATGGAGACATTTTTCTCTTACTTTATTTAGTGCAACACCTGTGGCTGCTCACATTGCTTGTGGCTGAAATAGTCCAGGTCTATGTAGAAAAAAATTACTGCAGTTTCATTAAATTATTTGTACTTATATGTCAGTGTTGTAGCAAGGGCTGGGCTTGCAGGGATCAGGTTTGTGGAGTGGGGGGACGCAGGAGCAGAGCCAGTGTGTGGTAGATGTGACCCAACAAACAGGGGTCCTGTGAGAGGTTGTGTGGAGGATGCATGGATGACCTCAAATCCCATGTGCCATGAGTGAGTGATCACTTGTGTGACCAACCAGCCATGAGTGGGGGCTGTGTGTGTGCCACTCTGTCTGTCCGGGCTTATCCCACACTGTGGATGCTTCCCTGTGTCTGCATGCCCATGCCCAGTACCTCACTGCCTCCTGACATGGCTCTGCTTACAGCTGGGGCTCTTATCAGAGGGGAAAGCAGAGTTAAAAGCACAGCAGATGATAGAAGAGAAAACTCTTAGCTATCTGTGCACTCAGTTTGTCCCAGGAAATATCCTTGAAGGATTAAACGTCCCAGGATGAATCACTTTGTGCTCCTGCTTGCTGTAAAAGAGGTGCCCATTGTTTTCCAAGTCAGATATTGCTGCTTAAATCAAATCAAGAGCATGTTATCTGAATTTTGGCTTCTCTTGGTGTGCCCAGACCTCTGGCCTACTCCTGCCACCACTCATGCCTCAGGAAGTCATCTGCCTTCCTCTGCTGATAGACGTGCAGTTGGTGTCCACTTTGTTGAGAAGGACAGTCACGTTACCTCAGTGGGCTGTAAGCAAATGGATGTATTTGCTAAATTTCATAGTTACTTTGTGCCAATCAATATTCCCATTAGGTTTTGGTCACTGATTTCCTAATATTTATCCAACTGTGGGTTCGTGTGCTGTGTCTAAAAGCCGTAATGTCCATTCCACATGAAATCCTGCTGCAAAGGATCTGAATGGAGCGTCCTCATAGTTGGGCTGAGAGAGGTGTGTGGGAATGTTTATGCAACACAAACTAATTCAAGAGGAATCCAGATGTGTATCATAGCTGTTAGATTCTAATTGATCTGAGCATAGGAGGACCAGCCAGTGGTGCTTTATTTGGTTTTGGATGAAAGTGGATTTTGAGCATATTCAGGAAGTTTTAAAAAGGCAAACAGGATTCAGGTGCTTACAGTCTTTAAATGGGCCTCCTTGGACTCTCCTCTTGGTTTCCATAAAAGTTAACTCCTGAGATTTATCTTGGAAATAGAATGATGTGTCTAACAAAATAATTTATTTTCTGCTTGATAAATATATGGACAGTAAAACACCACTAAGCTGGCCATTGAAATTAAAGGCAGGAAACGGGATTCCAGGCTTTTGACACTGCAGTGAAAGAGCTTCTGAATCCAAAGCGTGGGAAAAAGTTGCTTCAGTGCTTTATTACTCTTTTTCTACAGGCAAGATGATTTTTAACAAACAGGTTTAATCACAGGGAAACAACAACTTACTTGAGCTAAGTGGAAGCATATTAAAAAATCATATATATCCATTCTAAACTCAATTAATTGTCCTGACCAACATAATTCAGTGATATGCGCTTCTTTTAGCTCATATTTCAATATGAGATTTATTAGCTTTTTATAGCCCTTCTCAATTCAAACCAGAATGTGCTGGGGCTTTCCCAGCCCTGGCTCTGCTGGGTCCAGTTCTGTTTTTCTTCTTCAAGATTTGATCCTGCTCCCATTGTATTCAGCGACAAACCCCCTAGTAATGTCAGGAAACCAACAGCCTTTATTCCCACTGAGGCCGGTGGGAAGCAGAGCTGGGTAAGAATTGCCAGGTTCTTCTGTTTTCTTAAACTAAACAATCCAGGCTCCTTTGATTCCCTCTCACAGACGGTCTCTCCGAGTAGCCCTATTGTAAACCTGTTCCAGGCTGGGTTTAATTCAGTGTGGGTGACTCAGTGGCACACGCTGTCCCTGAGAACCCAGCGCTGTGTTGTGTAATAGAGAGAACAATCTCTTGGCTTAATTCGTAGAGATACACTTTGGCCCTTATCAAGGTGTGACCGCATGGTCATCCCTGGTCACCCCTCCATGAGCCTTCCTCAGTCCTAAAGGGTGAAGGATGAGTTTCGGTTTTCTGACAGATCACTTACTATTTCTACTATTTCTGCTTTCAAACAATTTCTACCCTTTTTGTTTGCACACCCCTACTTTCTGTGATAAAATCACTAATGAAAGCATTTAACAAGTACAGAGGGATGATTGCCATATAGAAAATTCCATTAATAATCCTTCTTCATCCCATGCCACTCACCTTTTCCTTCCAACAACTTCTGACATTTCCATACAAACTGGAGGATAACTGAAAATCATGTAACAGAAGTCCTGGAATAAATGCAAGTATTGTGTCATCTTCTGCATGGATTTGCAGAGTCAAGTGTCAGTAAGGTTATACTGCACGCTTTTCTAAATGAGAAGAGATGTGACAGTCTTCCTGAAGAAACAAAAAAGCCTAGAGGTTTCCCTAATGAGGCTGATGAAGAAGAGCCTTCATTGCTGGAAATGCAATGTATATACTTTTTACTTTGCAAAGTGATTTTCTTAAAGTCACGCAAAAAGCCTGCTCGCCTGCAAGTGAGGAGCACTTCCTTTGTTCCATGTGACATACAGAATTTCACCTGAAACTTTGAAATTTCTTACTATAACTGAAGGAACACAAAGATTTGACCATCCTCTGTGTCCAGTGGCTTTCTCTGCATAGTCTTTCTTCCCATGAATTTAAAATAGTTTGCTTCCAAAATGTAAAATCACAGTGAATTCAAGTAAAGTGACAGCATGCACTGGTTCATTACATTATGTGTCAGAGCAAATCAGTGCTTCCGCAGGTCCTGTTTGTTAGAGCTCTCCTCTGCGATGGCTTGGCAGATTGGCTCTGCTTCTGTCTGTCTCCCATGTCACCTTGCCTCCTACTCATGTACAATTACACTCTACATAGGAGCTGCTTTTGCCACTTGCTCAGGTTTCGGTCCCTGCAGTACCAGAAAGAAGCTGCTTTGCTTTCAAGGCACCAGCAACCAAAATGTCCTTGACTGTCTTCTAGAGCTTTCTTCCAGTTTCTGTTTTCTACCAAGAAGAGCAGGAGAAAACATTTGAAAAAAGTTTGTGGTTTGCTCTAGGTAGCATTGTTATGAGTTGTGCCTACAAAATCTGTGTTATGTGTCTGAGGACTGCTGAATAGAATTGGGAATGTGTGATAAAACAAATGACCAGACTATTAAAGTGCCTGCATGCTTTTAGGTTACTTATATATGAAAATGTATGTGCTTGAAGTTTCTCTGAAGACGTTGGCCTTGTGTAAATCTACACTGATTCTGAAATTTCACCTTTACCAGGGCTTTATATAGGAAATTAGTTTATTTTTCAATGAGTTGTTAACTTCATTCAGCTGTAATCTTTGCCACTGTTTCTGCCATCCCATGTGCCCACCCTGCCATGGGTTCAATAAAGACAGACCTGCTCACAGCTGAGAACACCATCTCACCCAGCTGGCTTAGCATGAGTTTCCTTATCACACGCTGTCACACTGCATTGAAGGCTGAATGTTGCCTTGCATTTGAAGCCTTTAGGATTAGCATTGACAAGGAGGGGAAAAAGGGCTCGGGGGAGGTTTGTTTGATTCCTCTCATGGTGAGGATCCAACACCAACAGAGATAGGCTTCTACTCATTTTGGTGATTTCATTTGATAAGACCCTCCCAGGACTTTGGAGATGATGGTACTTTGCATGTGTTAGTGGATGAGGATCTGCTGAGCTGTGCTTTTCATCCACAGCAGCGTTGGAGGCTGTGTGATCCCACATCACTTCCCACTGCCCCAACACACCGGCCCTGATGTGTCCCCATGGCAGTGTACAATGTGCTTCACGCTGATGAGATGCCAGTCCTGGCTGGAACAAAGGGACATGTCCAGGGGGTGAGGTGGGATTCCAGGGCTGGGCTCCCGCTCCCCAGCCCCCTGGGCTTCATTCAGCAGCAGCGTCTCACGGCGGCTTTGTTTATTTGTTCCGCGATTACGTGTATGAGCTTCCAGAATTTATGAGATCAGAGGTCAAGTGAAAGGTCACAGTTCACAGGTCAAGTGAGAGGCTAAAATTTGTGAAACCAAGGAAATGACAGGACAGTGCCAAGTGAAAGGTCAAAAGTCAAGTGAAAGGTTCAGTGTGGATGAAAGCGAGCAGCCTGAGCGCAGCCGGACCACACACCCAAGTGGATCCACACCAATGTTCTCAGCATCAAAATGCAGCTGAAATTTCATTCCCTGGCATAGACCCAGGACCGGAGACATGCTGAGCAGGCATCACTCAGATCAGGCTCCAGCACTGGCTCTGGTGGTGCCATTTGAGGGTAGTTGAGGTTGATTCCATCCTGGGCTCAGACAGGTATTGACAGCAATGAATTTTGAACTTTCCTCACAAAATTTCCATCAGGATGGGACATATCAGAGTCGTCAGATCTTCATTCTTGCCGAATCATTCTAGTTTTATTTCTCTGGTATGAGTCAGTGTTGGTTCATCCTCCCCATCTCTTCTGCTGTATTTATGTGCAAAATCAGTCTTGTATGCACGTAAACCAGATCAACCAAGATGACTGTTCCACGTTTGAATATTGTTGCATCAGAGAACAGTAATTTCCAGTTAATTCTCATTTCAGTGCGCTTTCCTAAGAGCAGCCTGAACCAGCAGGGCACACGCTCGCTTCAGGCTCCTGGTTTGTCTCATGAGGATCTGTAATTGAATGTGCGAAGTGTCCTATCCTTCCCCCCAACCCCCGCCGCCTTTAATAGAAAAAAATTCAATGCTGGTCAAGACATCTGTTTATCTAAAATAGCTGCTTTTAGCCTTGATGCAGTTTTGAGATGACTTTTGTCCTGTTTGAGTTGAAATGAGTCAAGAAATTTGCAGGAGCAGTGAGAAAAGAAAAATACAGGGGAAAGTGATGTCACCCTTCCTTTCCTCCAGTCATCCCTTCCTTCAGAAAGACTTCAAACAAAACAATGAAGTCTGTTTTTTTAATGCAAGACATTAGCCAATTAGCAGAACACAATTAGTATGGGCACTCCTTGTAATGGTGTGAAGGACCGTTGCAGTAATTAGGCTCCATCCATATTAAAAAAAAAAAAAAAAAAGAGAGGCTTTTTTTAATTTCCAGACTGCTACCTTGCTGTCATGATAAACCATAGTCCCCAGTGACATAATTCCTGGAAGCTGTCTTCCAAATTTCTTCTGTTGAATCAGGCCCCTAGGAAGGGGGACTCATCTCCCAGTCAGCAAAAGAGAGAAAAACAACTGTTAATTGGGACAGTAGGAGAATAAAAATCAGTGCTTTAGTCCCTCAAGTTGATAGTCCTCAAAATGCTTTATCTTGCCTATAGCGCTTGCATCCTTTCCAGATTAAATTTCAACCTCCCAGTGTTTGTCCAGCTTTCCAACCCCCTTCAGAAAAAGTGGGACATGGAGTGAAACACTGTGTGCTTGATAAGGGAGATGCAGATCTCAATGTCAATGCATAGCCACTCACAGGCTTCCTGGAAAATGGACTTTTATACTGACTAAGAGCAATTGCAGAGGGGTTGGAGTAGATGACCTTTAAAAGTTCCTTCCAACCCAAACCATTCTATGATTCTATGAAAAAGAGGTTAAAAATTGCAAAAGAGCACCAGTTGGTCTTTGATTTAAATCCAGCTCCACAGAAGGATGTAGGTGCTGCAGCACTGAGGTCTTCAACATCTGATCATTAAGCACCTGGCTCCAGCAGTGGCCTTCCAGTAGCTGTGTAGGAGTAACGTACTCCTTTGAGCAAAGTGTTGCATCTCCTCCAGACCCTCCTTGGTTCCCCCAGTTGGGGGTTTGCAAAGCCAACATGCTATTCCCATTTACATTCACCATCAGGGGCCACAGTGACACGTGTGACATCTTAAATCCCTCTCCTCTGCCTCCCAGTACAAACTTATAGCATTAAATTGCTTTAAAACACTTTGATTATATTAATTTCATGCTTTTTCGATGGGGAACACAGTCATCTGCTGGCTGGTATTCTTCCACTCCAAATTAAATGGAGTGTTATTTACTCTTAGGAGTGGTTGTCTTGTTGGGAATTACAGTGAATCACATCACTGTTCTCATTGACTGCACATTTGTTATCTGCCTTGCACGGTTCGCGGCAGTGTGGGGACAGTTTGTTGAGTGGCATGTTAATACCATTTATTTTTTTAAGCCTAACTAGGGGTATAAAATTCCTAGTCAAAATTCTGTCACGTTCTCTGAGCACTGGTAAATGAGTATCTCCTTACAACTGTTTTCTTTCTAGTAGAGAAGCCTAAGTTGGTGTATACACGTAGGAGTGTTCAGTGTTCTCTGGGAAATGGGCCTGGCAAAGAAACCTCTGAAGTCATCTAAGGCCAAATTCTTTCCACAGAAATCTGTATGTATGGGACCTGCTGAACTTGCACATGTATATCTGAGGGCAGATTTTGACCCTAGGTAAGCAAACAGCTACGACCAATGGGTTGTTTACTTTTCCTCAGGTTTTGCCTTTCCTGGTTATTAATATTACTCCCATAAATTTTGTTGAGTTACACTTTCAAAAGTTAAGACTCCAGGCCCCAGAGGATGAAATACAGCAGCCCAATTACACACAACCAGAGTCAGTCTCTAAAAGTCAGGAGTTTTTGAAAGACATGGACAATGTTTAGAGAGCTGGTTAATATTAATTCCTTTGGGAACTGTAAGTCTGGCCATTAATAGGTTTAGAGTGATAAAAATGGCAATCTGGTGTGCACGTATAGATGATATTGTCAAAGAGAAGCAATTAGGAGCACAGAAAGCACATGCACATATGGTGAGCAGGTTGAAATGAGAAATACTGCCAGCAACATGATAACAGAGTTAATGGCAAAAGAGGAATGAAACAGTAGCACAGTTTGTTCCTCACCAGAACAGAGCAAAGATTTTTTTCATCCAAGCAGATTTTCTTTCTCATTCTCCCTGGCTGTCGTTAAGGTCCTGAGTCAAGACATCAGACGAACGCTTCTTGTCTACCTTCCTACACGTATTTGATTGAGACTAGAGAATGTGATTATTTGCTGAAGGATCTCTCAGAAACTGGGGTTGAAAGCCATGATCTGAGTCTCTCCGGAGTCAGTAGAAATACTGCAAATGACATCCCAATCTGAAGAATTCCCCCCACTCAGGTCTAACTTGTCAAGTGTTTTAAATTGGCCAAATATTATGTTCCCTACCAACTCTTCTAATCTTGGCAGAGGAGTATTTGAGCCCAGACTTGCAGACTGACAGGCTCTAAGATAATGATTTCAGTGTGTTTCCAGCAGGTACCAAAAGGCTGGAGGATGCTGCACGTGGAGCCTGTTCTGATGTTACAGATGATCACCTGACTTATCTCCTAAGTGCATCCAATGCTTCATACAGCTTCATCTTTATCTCATTATGCTCTTTTAGGGTTAAAAACAAGGAGTTTTCAGGGCAGCGAAAATGCTCTCTGTATCCTTGGGCGGGGGACAGTTCTCATAAACACAGCCCTGCCAGCCTTTGAGCTGAGTGAGAGCTTTGGGGGTTTCCTTTGGAAAGGTACACACCTGTCACTCTAAAATGGAGCAGATGGGTTATAATCTTATCTGCTCACCCTAGATTTGTTGTCAGAAGGAAGTGAGGTAAGGGCAAGTGGTAAATGCAAAGAGGTTTATCTGCGATTTGGGCTATGCTTTCCCCACAATGCATTGACTAAAGAAATTGGTGAATGGGGACATTTTGACTTCTCCTGAACAACTGTGTTCTCAAATCTTATCTTACATTGTTGAATAAATAATTGATATTATAGGAACAAAAGGCCCTGAAAACAAAGTGGTCTGTCTTACAGTTTCTTGTAATTTGAAATGCTATTTCGATTACTTTTCTTATTTTCACTAGTGTGCTTTGGCCTGTTCACTCCCCTGACTGCTACTGAAAACCCCAGCATTTGTGAAATATTTTGGCAAGACTAATTCCTAAAATAGTGCTATTCTCTTCCTTTGCACATACCTCATGAGAAAAACCCCTGCACCCCGTGTCACTGCTGGCAAATAGAGAGTTTTTATTAGTGTGAACTACTGCTCTCTCCTCTTGCATTACTCTTGCATTGCTCTCTTTTCCTCCTACCAAGTATTTAGAGGTTATTGCACAGATAATAGCATTGAATGGTATAGATAGAATATAAAGAAGACGTTCTAGTAGATATTTACCCTTGGTGCTCTGCCTCTGGAATTGGCTGATCATGCATATGGTGTGTGAGAACTACTCATGCTTTCCTTAAGATTTTGTCTTCTAAAAATTGTACATAACTTTAGAGATCCAGGTCTGATTGTGGAGTCAGCAAAGGAAAGGGTAATCACTCAAGCTTCAGTGGGCCTAATCACTCCCTGTGGAGTGATAATTATTGTCCTTCACCACACTCAGAGTGCAGGCAGTGTCTGCTCTGTCACATAGCTTTACTTGCTTCCTGCCCTCGATTACAATATTAAATCCTCCGACTGGCAAAGCATTTTGACTCTCTTGGATAAAATAAAATTGAAAAAGATGCTGTCCATTGGAGCAGAGCACCAAGATATTCACACAATAAAATGTGACACCTTATATATCACATGCTGTGAGAGAAGCATCAGGAAAGTTTCCAGCATGAAAACTACTGAAAGCTATGTCAAATATGGGCATTTATCATTTGTATTTAGAAAACAGGAAATGATTTGGCCCATCTCATCGCAGATGGAATGTGGAAGACAAATCCGAGACGGCCGAGTGTAATTATTTACAACTCAGCATATGAAAACCTGCACACCACTACTGAAAGCGGGCCAGGAAATAGCTAAAATATCAAAATGATCTGAAAAGGAACAGAAGGTGCCAAAAGGTTGAGAGTTTGTTAAAAATTGACCTGCACTCAAGGGCTTCATAGAAAATCGAGACAGGATTGGAATCGGTTTGGGGGAGTTAGAGGAAAAAATAAAATTGTTTTCAATCTTGGCAACTGGAAAAGCTGGAGTTTGTATTTTTTTTATCTGCTGGAAATATTAGCTATCCCATTAGTATGTTTATTTTCTAATTTCAGTAGTACAAGAATGGCAGTAGTGTCCCACAAGCTGGGAATGCCTGCACAGTGAAGGTGATGCCGCTCATAGCCCAAGAATTTGCCATCTCTGAGTTTTGGGAGCTAATCTAAGGACCACTGGAGACAACAGGAGTCTTTCAGAGCAATTTGGATCAAACTCTTTAGTTCTATGTTTACATAATTATAAAACTCTTATGTCTGGTGCAGTTCAGTAATGGGAGAGCACAAACCAAGGTTTTCATAAATTCTCTCTGCTGCCTATTTACAGAAGATATTTCCCCCTCCAGTCCCAGCTCCACTTTTGGCATTTTGCTCCATCCTGCAATGGTTGTCTGATGTGTCCAGGTCCTGCAGTCTTCCAGCTGTTAAATCTGGCTCCCAAGAAAACGCTGGTTGTGGTTTGCTCATAACATGCTTTGGAAAGAGAGCAAATAGCAAAGTTGAGCTGGTGTGTTACAAAAATGTCAATTATACTTTCCAAATATCTCACAGCTGCAAAGCAGTCTTGACATGGCACAAGGCAAAAGGTGCCACCTTGCTAGGATGCAGATAAGGCTGTGATATGAGCAGATCCTGGAGTAATCCTGGTAATTTCCATGCTTGAGACAGGAACTGAAAAGTTACAAACAGGTTCAGGGTGGAATTTGCTTTTGGAAAAAAGGCAATGGGAACTGTTAGGAAATGCACCAACACTTTTTTAAAGGGATGCCTAAAGTTAAGCTCTTTTGCCTGTGTTTAGAGTTCTGAATAAGTTTGGTCTGATTTAAAGAAATGATGGCACTGGGGATCAACACACCTACTTAAGAACCCCTCCCACTATATTTTAATGAAAAAGTAAAACTTAAAAACTAGGTGATGTCTTTCACAAAGAGGCATCCGTAAAAGAAAGGCTTAGTCAGCAATGCAACTGCTAGAGCTGCAAAATGACCTTAGGAATCCACATACTGCAAGTAAATATTTATTGCCGTTAAATGGTTGGCCCCAAAAGCGAGCGCTCGCATTCTGCCTAAACCATGTGGAAACTGAGTTCATGCACATGTTGTCAGCCCTAGGCCCTGCACCACATCATCAATCTGTGCAAAGCATTTGGGAGGAAGAGGCTGGGTGTGCAGGAGGCGGCACGCTCCGTCCCGCGGTATGAAGGGGAAGATCGTGTAATAACAGAAAAAATAGAGTGGGTGTCACGAAAACCAAGCCACTTACCTCCAGCAGCACTGAAATTTGTAGTAGTTTCCCTTCCTTTTCTACTTGAAATGAAAGAAATGCTGCAATAAAGATAAATACTATATTTTTTGTACAAATATCTGCTTTCATGGCACCCGTTGTAACACTTCAAGGAGGACATCCCCCTCTGACGGGCCAGAGCAACATCTCCTAAAACTTGAGTTATTCCCTCATCACATTTTCCCTCGTTATTCACACACTTATGGGATATTCTCTTAGTTCTGCCAATAATTGGTAAGCTTCACGTATGTATTATCGTAGATGTCTTTAAAAGCGTAATTGAGTTTTTGATGTCATTTTATCCCACTGTGAGACTGTTGATTACCACCTTTTCATGAGCAGCTGGAAGAACCAGTATCATTGGCAAAATCAGTGAGTGCAGATTTAAAAAAACTTTTTAAAAGGGCAGAAAGTATTGTACTAAAATCACCTTGAACTTTTGGAGTGTCTTTATAATTTTTAGGAATTTGGCTCAAAATTAATTGAACCAGAGGTTACAGTTTTGCCAAAGCCAAAAATGCATCCCTGAAGTACTAAATTACCTTTGCTCTGAGTTAAAGCAACTTATTATGTTATCCTGAAAGAAAAATAGGCCACTTTGGTAGAAGACTATGTAGAACACGCATTTATCATTTAAGGGGTTTTAAAGATGGTGGCTTTGGGCTTGCAGTCAGTCGGAGGCAAATGGAAGAAGACAGTTTTGTATTTGCCCAAAGGTAACAACACTAATATATTCAGGAATTGTAACTTATGTTTTATGGAAGTGTTAGGCCTGAACCCAAGTCAACCAGTGCAGTCAGAACCAAGAGCTGTGCACACAAGCATCTCTCTCTGTATCCTGTCCAAAGCCCTTTGTGTTTATAGTAGACTCGACTGAGTGAATGAGGGATACAGTATTAAATTAAAAGTTGAGTTTTCCTGCACAACTACTACTTTTTCTTTTCTGGTTGGTGTTGTGACCATGTACTAATTTCCGTGGGTATCTGCTCTCTGTCATTAGTAAGTCTTTCTGGCGTTTTAATACCCATTTCCCATGAATTCCTTGTCAAAACGAGTATTTTAAAAACTGTACTTTTTTGACCAAAAATCATTATTATTTACTCATACAAAACCTATTAAGGATTTCTTACATGACAGACCACTGCTGGAAGAAGAAAGGGTTTTTTTCCTGAGCTACCACAGCAGAAGTATTTGCACAATTGTTACTAATCTGTTGGTGTGTAATCTGCCATTTGCTGCGGCTCTTTCCTCCATCAGCCTGAATTATTAATAGTGCCTGTTGGCCAAGGCAAACACTGTTCCAAACATCTTTGGAGGCCTAATTCAGGCTTTTTGAGTTTCTCCATTTTGTAGTTGAGAATTTTAAATAGTTTAATCAAACACAGAATAAAAGGAGTGAAAGGGCTTGCCCTCATTTCAGTGAGATCTGAGGCTGGCCCTAACCCCACACAGGAATTATTTCCTAGTTTTTCCTAGCAAAGAGCCTTGCAGGTTTTCCCCCCGTGATCAATATTTGCTACAAAAGAAGGAGTTCAGGGCTGGGAAGTTGCAATCTGAGACGATGTATTCGTTGCCATTGTGATTGGTAAGGGATAAAAGCTGGTGGAATACAAAACCCTTCTGAGTCTTAACTACAGTGCTGAACGCTATAATTATTTAAAAAAATACATATCCTGACTCTGCTTAGAAGCCTGTTTGCTATAATTCACCCCTGTGTTAATAGCCTCCTAACATATATGAATGTATGCTAAAATGGGTTTTAAACTACTAGATTTATGTCTTGGCAGACTGGTAAATGCACAATTATAGTTCATAATAGGTAGGTATCTGCTGTCCATTGATTTTTCTCTTGTTCTATTTCCTTCCAGAGTGATGTCATTAGACATTACGGGGATGACTAATAGTCCTAAGGAATGCCATTCACGTGCCAGAATGCCACATGTCGGTGTTCCCGTACGGGCTCCGGCCTCATCCTCCATACGATGGCAAAAACACCCCCAGAATTTCTGCTGCAACAAAGCCTCAGCCTCGCCAGATCTGGAGCGGGTTGGCAGCACAGAGGCAGTTCAGCTAGGGGAAAAAAAAAAATGAAAAGAGATGAAACCACAAAAGCTATTTAGGAGCTCTGGATATCTTTCTAATCAGATTGCTGGGAGTGCGTTTGGACTTGTATCTATTCATTCTGCGGTGACGGAAGTAAAGGAACTATCCAGTGAGCTATCTGGTTTTCCCAGAATTGTTTGTACTGCTGACCTTTATATCTACTCATTTATCCTAATTGTTTTTAGCTGTTTGAGGAAGAATCTCAGATGAGAAAAGCAACTCAGTATGTATCAGAGATCCTATCTGCTGCAACTTTTGTTTTAATTTAAAGCAGACCCAGCATCATTTTGTGTGCCGGTTGCGTAGTACCAAAAGCAAGAATTTGTTGTGGGACTTCTTAATAAAATCCTAGGCCCAAGACAGAGGTCCCTGGACACAGGGAGTGTGAGCTGGGGGTGGGGCTGCTTAGACGCCTCTTGCCCAAACGCATTTCCTGATGTTCCCTGGCTGGGACAGCTTTTGATGTGGTACTTTGTTGTGGGAGAGTGGGGAGCACCATTTCAGGCAAGTGGCCAAGCTGGCTCCATCAGCTTTGCCTGAGTCCAAGATAGGGGAAATGCACTGCCAGAGTGTTATAGCGGGAAATCTGGCTCTTGACATCCATAAAACTCCCTCTCCAAGTGGAATTTCCCAGATTAAATGAGGATATTGAGTTTTCTCAGTATCCCCTGTATGAAATTGAAGTTGGGCAGGCTTTACTTCTTCCGGGGGATGTATTAAATCTGTAATAGCCATGTTTTTCTTCCTCCTTCCATCAGATCCCCATCTCTTGGAAGGGAGTGGGAGGCTTGTGACATATACAAAGTGTTTGCTGATGGTTACTAGGAAAGAATCTGGGTTATCCAATAAGCATGCTCCAAACTTTCAGCTCGTAGGGAGCTGAGGTTCAAACAGTAGCTCCGACTACTGCACAGCGGTTATGGAGCGAAATAGCAAAGTGATACGCAAAAGCTCACACTGAGTATATCACTTTGCTTCAGAATTCCTGCATTTACTGCTAATGCAAGGAATAGCCTTTGAACTCTAATCTGGTGTCTCCGGAGTAGCTCATAAGCGAAGGCACTTCTTTCATCGTAACAGGGTGACAGTGATCCAGACTTGCAGAGCATTTGGGACAGTCCCAAAGCAAGATAATAAACAAGATAATACTGTGGGCTTTGCGTTTCTGAGCACACCAGCCCTTTGCAGAGACAGTGCAGGGGTCCTGCCTGACACAAGGCCCTATTGGTGTCATTGTCTTGCCTGAAGAAATATGGATATCATCGTCTTGCAGACAAGGAAAGAGGAAACACGGCATTTTTGTGACTTTCCCCTCGCTTTTTGCACTAGGCCAACAGCACAACTGTTTCTTCAGCTTTTTTGAAGGCAAAGCAAGGCCAAAGTGTCTGTTTCTACACTGCTGCAAAGCCATCACCTGCAAGGAATATTGTACCTATTTAAAGTACCAGGGGGTTATTATCACACGGGGTCATAATTGAATAAGATATTTGTCTTAACCTCCTAGAATCTAGGCAAGCTGTATATTTCTAATACTTAGCTTAATTTCCTGTGAAGAAACATAAAATATTGTCACACAACCGATTTTTTTTCTTTCCGTAACAAATAGATTTAACAAATTAATTTCCATCTTTGCAGAATCACAGAGTATGCCAAGCTATCTTCAGCTGTAAACCATTTCTTTGCCTCCGTTCAGGTAGCAGAGATCTCATCTTCCTCTTGGCAAGGGCTGGGCTGTCCACTGGAGCCCTTGGCCCGTGGTGCCTGCGCTCTGCAGAGCTCCTGGGAAGCTGCTCAGCTGCACCCCGGTGTGACCCTGTGCTGGACATCAATTAACAATCAACCTGGGAAAAATACTGAGGTTTTAAAGAGTTCTACAAGAGGCCTCAGTTTAGTCTTATACACCACCAGCAATGTTTTCCTTATCCTTTTTAAAGGGGTGTATCCTTTCTGCTTTCATTAAAATAATATTGCGATCTCGCTGTATAGTTGGGTAAGACAAAATTCCTCCATAATAGTATTAATTTTTTATTCAGTTTTAGTGTCCTCAACTTGATTATGAGGACAATAATTTAATCTGAAAAACCTTCCTTTTTTTTTTTCCGGCTTCAGCAGCGCTGCTAAACGTGGGTGTAGATAAATGACCACATGAAAACTTCACAAAATTACTGTTTACACATAATCTGGCAATGAGCTCTAATTTAATTGGTAAAAAAATCATTTTGTGTACCTCTGCCCCTATTCTGCTGGATAATGAAAATTTATATCTATGTTTCAGACATCTGGGGAGGATGTGACAGCTTTGGGGCTGAATGAAAGATTATGCCACAGTGACCCCTGTCAGCATTTCCTCACGGACTGGTTACCCGAAACCCAGCAGCAGTTAGGCTACTTCTTTTTTCTTTTACTCTTCCTTTTCTCTTCTCTTTTTCCTTTTTAATTTTACTTTTCCCCTTCTATTTCTTCTTCTTTTTCTCATTCTCTTTCCTTTCCTTCTTTTTATTTATTTATTTGCTTTATTCTTTTTTTTCTATTTGCGCCCCCCCCCCCCCCCACCATAGCAATCTCTTATTTTATTTTGGAGGGTTAATGACACTGTAAATCTAATAGGCCATTTTAGTGCCATCATGTGGGTATTAAAAGTCATGTGACTGGTCAGGATCCCATATGGAGTGTTCTGGCGTTGTCTCACATAGGAATGGCAAGGCTCCTATATGGCTGTAAGAGCTGGGTATGTTTTCAGTTACTTTCTAGGACAGATCTGCTTTGAAAGTAATTTAAAATCTTTGCCTATGGTTGTGTTTGCCACCTCTCTCAGATTTTCCTTAGAAAACGCTCACGTATCAAATTCACCTTTGATTCTCTCTAGAGATAATCTGTGCTGTTTAATCTATTTATGCTTCAGGACTATGAACAAACATTTCTTTGTGCTTGAGGCACAGGAGTGGATCAGAAAAGGAGAATTTTCCCAAAGAAGGTGTATTCCCCTGTCTGTCTGAGCACAGAGGTTGGCCAGGCTCCTTGTGCTCTGTTTTCTGCCCCCAGATCAGTGTGCATCCCATGCAGTGCTACGGGAACACACCTTACACACCTCACACACCTCAGTGCTTCCCAACTGAGCTGTTAGAGGCATTTAAGGTCTTCTGGGTTGTACATGGGCTCTGAAGGAAATCACACAGACAGGTGGGTAGGTGGGAAACAGATAGAAAAATAGCAGCTAGAGGGTACTGGGAGCACCCAGTGGAGAGAGAGGAGGTCAGAGCATCTCATGGAGAGGAGAGATTTGAAGACCTTGTTGGGATCTGCCATGAGTCCTCATTTGGTGCAGATAAACGTAGACCCAGGTTTGCTTTCATGTTCATGGTTCAGTTGCATAAAATACATCCAGATGTTTGCAAGAACTGAAGATTTTAATGAGGGATTTGGAAGCCAAGGTTCACCTTCAAAACTTGTGTTTCCCTCCTGCCAGTTACAGGGTATTGAGACCATAGACATTTTAGATGTGTTGTCTTCATTTGATTGACACGAACCTGTTCCAAAGTAGGGGGTTTTCTTCATAAATGTCAAAACTTTCAAATCACTTTGTCTGCCACAAAAGATTTCCACTTAGCCCCACCAAAATTTGTTTACTTTGGGAGGAGATTCTCCTGAAGCAAAAGGATGATATAGAGTTCAAAAATGTGAATGATGTGGTAACAGAGAGAACTCCCTCATGCCTCGTATGTTTGGATATTTCAAAGAGCAGTGACTGTTTCACTTCCCATGGATGCAGCTCCAGGAAATGAATAATGCTCGGGAAGGGTCAGACATTCACCCGTCTTCTCCCCTTCTTTGCTTCTTCTCCTCCACCTTACATTCTTGTTCTGAAATACGTTTTTCTATGAGAAAAAAGTAATTGAAGAGTTTGGAGCCTGGGGAGTGGAGGGTTTCTGAGGCCTTCTGAGCATTCCCTGTTACTTCACTCTGTTGTTTCCTATTTAAGTGGGTGGGTGCACAACTGATGCCCTGCAGGTCCAAAGGAGGGTTGAGTCCAGATTTCAAACACCCCTGACCTGGGGGCTTCTGCACCACCTTTTCTCCATAGATGTGCCAATCTGGGAGGTTATTCAGCAAACAAGAGTGCTTGGAAGAGGCAATTTGTTTGTAACATGCCAGACGTTCTCTTGGTCGCTTGCAACCTCCTGTGACCCCGAAGGGAGACAAGCCCAGGCTCGTTCCAGCAGTGCTGGGGCTGCTGGTGAGTTCATCCATCAGAGGGAGGTCAGAATAAATGTCTTGCTGCTCACACAGCTCAAGGTGCCTCCTAAAAGGCTGGCTTTGCTGTCAGGCAACATCAACGAATGGCAAAGGTCCTCATCCCATGCTTATCAGGTCTCCAGCGGAGTGTCCTTGGCTCCCAGGGGAGTAGGCAGACGGATTTCCTTTCCAGAAAAAACAAAGAGCGGAGACATGGGATATGTTCTGTGTCTCCCTGATATACTGCAGGATCACCCATATTAGACACAGCCAAAATGCTCCTTGGAAAGACACACACTCCAAAATAAGAGACCTGATAGTCCCTTGGTTGTCGTGGAAGAAGGGACAACACTCCCTTCTCTGGCAGCCTCTGGAGTGGCTCTAGTTCAGCAACACCACGACAATCCCGTCTGTCTCAGAATTCTGTCTCCTGCCCTGACTGTTCCTGAGCAGCTCTAGCACCTGCTTTTCAGGCATCACCTACCTGGAGGCTGATGCCTCTACCTCCAGATGGTCCAAGGATTACAGTCATGGTGCTCTTTTGCTTTGAACTTATCTTTGTGCTGCTCACAACTGGTCCTGAAGAGGCACATGTTGTATTGCTGTGGTGGGTCTGCAGTGCAAACACTGCAAGTGCTCCAGTCTTTTTCACAGTGTGTCATGTTTAAACCTTGATCTGGCATTTTTTCTATCAAGTACTTAATATCTGTACTTCTCCAGCACTGAGAGCAATGGTATCTCCTCACTTAGGCTTCCTGAAATCTTTTTACTGGATGGAAGTTCTCAGAGAAAGGACAAGATCAGCAGAAAAACTCCCCGCGAACCACATCTGTGACCTGAAAAAATTAGAAATATCGGTCATAAAAGTGGTGTATTTGAATGCTTATTTGTCGTTTTCTTTTTAAACTTTTATTTCTGCAACCTCTGTTGGAATGAATATCCCTCACTTTCACATTCACAGCCTGTGGTACCAAATTTCATCTTAGCGTGATTTAAAATATTCACACTATCAGGTCCATAAGCATTATTACATCCACATTTTTTGGGGTGAAAAAATATCCAAGTTATAAACCATAGAAAAATAGGGCCTGTAATGAAAATGCTGACAGCACATTAACTGTCACTGGGCACTGCTATAAACAAGTGTTATGTTCATGTGCAGGAGAGAAAATCCATGCAGTGCTGGGCTTTACCAACTTTGGGGACCAGCAGTGCTCCCTTGAACAACGTATTTATTTGTTTTCCATGAAAAGACACTGCATTGCAGCACTGCATGGTAATATGTTGCTAATTACCTAGTGCTCTGTTGATATGGGGACTGTCTCTCTTGATGCCGAAATTTCTGAATTAGAATTTGGGAAGCCATCTGAAAAGGAGAGGAAAGGAAAAGAGAGAATTTAGTTGCTCTCTTAAACTGCAGGACAATTAATTGTTCTGTAAGCAATGATCTACTCCTCATTTTTATTTTTAAATCAGGTCTGGTGATGTGTTTTGCACCAGGAACCTGCCACATTAGGCAGGACTCGATGTTTTAACTGTGCCTGTAAATTTGAATCTGTCATTTTAAACTTTTCCCATGGCTAACTTTATGATCAGAAAAGGAGTTTCTGCTCCTTTGCTAAGTGCTTGAGCCTAAGAAATCCTGGGGTGCTCTGAAGGCTCTTGAAGTCATCCCTTGCCAAGGTCAGGTCCTCTAGCCCCATAAATACCCATCAGTTTTTGGGGAAATCTCACTCCCCCACAGGCGCTTCTGTGGGAGCCAGCAGAAGGTGGGGTTGGTGCCACGCCAGGAGCAGGTGTGAGGTTCCCCCCGGTCCTGCAGCTGGTTCCGCAGCTGGGGCTCTGTGGGATGTTTCCAGTGCAGCCAGGACCATCTCCTGGCTCTGTATTTGAAGGCAAACACCTCCTGCTGGGAAAGGTGGTTGGTTGTGTTTGTGTGCGAGCCTGGCCTGAGGAGTAAAACCGTTTACAAACAGGTCATTGCCACCTTGGATTGCCAGAGCTGGCAGGAGGAAGAGGAATTTTAGGGAATCAAACAGCCACTCAGAGGTAAAACTCACATTAAACAACACAAGGTGCACGGGGCAGTCGAGTAATTCTCTATTTACATGAATGTTGCAGCAAATGCCCCGTAATAACAACTTCTTTTTTTTTTTTTTTTTTTTTTAAGCTCTTTAGGTTTTGTGTTATGAGAAAGTATGAAGCATAAATCACACGGAGCTACTCCTGGCCTTAAGCCTTCAGGATGCATTTGTTTGAAATCAAGAGCCAAATTCCCTGGATCGGAGTAAACTGTTAGGTGCCAACTGGGGCGAAATGCCAGCCTTTGAACTCCTGCACATTATGGCTGATGTGATCCATATGCAGGACTTGTGTTGTGCTCCAAAGTGCTTTCTTTTAATTGATTTAGCAAATTAACAATATTAGGCCTTCTGTAGGATAGAAAGTGCATTACTCACCCTGCCCTTATATTACCCTGAAAGGAAATCTATTGTTCTTTTGTAATGAAATGGTATCACAAGGAAAGAAAAAAAAAAAAAGGTAGCAGTAGCAGGTAAAAGGAATCACATTCAGCTGTCAAGCATGTTTAATGAGGAATTTTAATTATGAGGCTGGAAATCAATGAGCATAACTTTCGCAATGAAGTCTTAAAGGGAAACTAAATTGCTTTCTATCTTGCAAAGTTTACTGAAGCAGTTTGAGCGGCTGCCAACCATCATTGTTCTGAGAAAAGGAACTTGAGGAAATTGCAAGTCACACTGTAGCGTTTATTGTGGGCATATTCAACAACAAAAAAAGGAGGATTTCCATGGATTCATGTTTAATGGGTTCTTCCTAACTGATTCATCTCTGCCTTGTGATTCGTAACAACCCTTGGTTTCGTGTACTGTATAAAACCTGTCTGTAGGAGAGCGTTGAGGAAGGGCATTTGGTTGCACTGAAAACTGATCGTTTATGATTCATAGGGGATAAACATCATCTTACTTGTTCCTTATTCCTTGAAATCTTGGCCTGTGAGGAACAGCATGACGTGTAATCCACGCAGTGAGAACCTAAACCTCCGAAGCCAGAGCTAATGTAAATAAATGGTATTCAGGTCTGTGTAGCATTTCCTAACCACGACCTGTGGTGGTGACTTCAGGATGCTCCTCTAAAGTCCTGTTGGTGTTTCCAGTCCATTGAAACTTCTGTTGTTTTGTAACTGCACCGCAATGTTTTGTCTAAGCTACAGCACAACATGCAAGACCAAATCCAGTGGCTACTGCAAAGTGGTCCCCAACATGCATCTCGACAGCACCTGTGAGCCTGGGCTCAACCACAAAGCAGGAGAGCAAGCTCACCCTTGAGCAGAATTGAGCCAAAATGCTTTGCAGTACCTACAGATGTTCCTATCACAAGAAAGAGTTTTGGAAAGCCACATTTACATCTCCATTTAAGGCATACCTTGGTTTCTCACTACGTTCTGAGAGCTGTCATTTCTCAGTAATAAATGAGCCTCTCTTCCTTTGGCTGGTTGTTGTTGCTGCTGCTGCTGTTGGAAGGTGCTGTGTTGTTCCCCTCTGTTGTTTCAATCAAGGCACATCTCTGCCTTTCCTGCTGTCCCTCAGAGCCCTTGCACCAGGCAGGCACCCAGTGTGTCAGTGCCCGTGCTTGGGGACCAACCTTCAGAATTAGCATTTGAACATTGCGGCAAAGGGTGTTCAACAAGCCCTTAATGCAGGTAGGGGAGAAGTAGTTCTGAAACCAATCTAGTTGCCGTTCCATAGGTATTCCAAGTCATAGATCACAGTTATAGGTATTTTAAAAGTGGCAGTGCCTGTTAAAGGCTGGCTATTCCCTAGAATATAGAGGTATTTGGGGCTGCAGTGGCAACACACTGGCAGCAGAGTGGAGGCTCTGAGCTCACCTGCCAATGGTCTGCCTGGCTTAACTGCTATCAGTCGCTCACTTTCATGAGTCTGAAACTCATGCAGCCCCAAAAGAAAGATAAATAAGAACAAGTCACTTTTCACCCTCCAGACACAGGCCAAGGAAGTTATTTCAAATAAAATATATCATCTCAAGCAAGGGCAGATGAAATAGTTTTCTACTAAAGTTGTTCTCCTAGTTGACAGAACAAATTACTGAATCTCCTTCACTAGACATATTGAGTATCTTTTCTAAAATCGTAATTACATTCTATACTTTGGCAAAGGTACCAAATTCTGTGTTTGCTGTAAAGTGTTTATTGATGCCTAAAAATCTTCATGGTGAAAGATAAATGTAGTTTGTGATCCAGCTACTACTAAATACTGAGAATCAGATCTTCACCAGATCCAGGAGGATCCAAGTCTGCATGGCCTTGGCACGGGCACCATGGGACCTGCTGCAGGGCAAGCTCCA
The DNA here is from genome assembly GCA_035583155.1 of Acropternis orthonyx. NCBI lineage: Eukaryota > Metazoa > Chordata > Aves > Passeriformes > Rhinocryptidae > Acropternis > Acropternis orthonyx. Next base: position 3,693,313 of record JAWWEU010000011.1, on the reverse strand, counting down.
CATGCCTGTGGAAGCTGCCAGATGTGAGTCTGGCATGGTTGGTTCCACCTCTCTGGACTCTCTGGGACACTGATTTCAGAGGGGGATTTTGGTCTGTGCCCTGAGGAATAAGGAGCGCTTCTCCCCTCTTATTGTTGCCAAAAGCATCACTTCCAGCAGTCCTCTGGAGGGAGCACAGATGAACAAATTTCCCAAATGAATTGGTTGCTTTAGCCTTGGGGATTAATTTTATTAAGGTCCATGTCATAACATGCAATTCAGACAGAAGGATTCTTGGGGAGTTCAAAGCTTCCCTTTACCCGTTTTACTTTAAGGCAATTTAGGGTTGTGTGTTTATGGCGCACATATTTGGCTTTCTCTGTCTCTTGTGGGAACCACTCACCTTGACTGCTGGTATATTTCTGATAAAATTGAGGCAGAGGTGCAGCAGACTATATTCTACAAGAAATCTCACCCACCATATCTATAAATCCTCCCTCTCATCTCCTCTGAGTGTTGAATGAGCCTTCAGGTGTCTGGTGCTATTTCACTTATGGTGCTCCAAGAGGCCACATGAGGTTGAGCAGGGGCTGCAAAGCCCAGGAAATTTTGTGGTGGTCAAAAATAAAGTCCTGCTCACCTGTCCCATACCTTCACCCTTCAAAGGCAAGTGTGTTTTCTCATCACTGATGCATTTTATACTCCTGTATTTATAGTGAATTTAGAAATTCTTGTTGCTTCAAAGAAAAGATCTTCCCTTTGAAAAGGTTGAGATGGGTCATTTCCAAGTATATGTGGGGTTTTTTGGTCCTGTTGGGCAGGCAAACCATTGATGTGTACATAGCATACAGTCAGGCAAGACCTAAACATCTACGTGTGAAAGAGCTGGGGACCAAATGAGGAAAGGCAAAGCGAACTCCTGATGGAAGTGTAAGAGTAGAAATGTACTTTAAACATATTTTTAATTGCTGAAGTGATATTTGTTGGTAAATGCTCACATGCCAAGTGATGTGTAAGTCTGTGAGAAGCTCATTTAATGTCAGCCGTGGGGCCTGTTATTACGTTTTGGCTGGATCCTTCTATCCTTCTGTGCACTCAGCCATCTGGGGACTGCTGTGGAAATACCGTGGTCAGTCTGGTGCATGTTCACAGCCAAATACCAAGTCATTGGGTTAAGGACTGGTTATCCTAAGGATTTAGTAGCTTTATTATCTTTTCACAGTATTTCTCAACCTCTCTGTTGCTTGTACTCCCATGGAAATATCTACCTTGTATGTATAGACCTTTATTTTCCATTGTATTCATTTGTTGACGAGTGTGTTCTGTGTCTATTCTGCCCTTCTTGGCAATTTTGCAGAAATCCACAAAATCCATTCCAGCCCATGCCATCGACCGAAATCCTCATCAATTTTTCAACGAATTTCTAATGCTATCAGAGGGTTAATATATGAGATGATCCCAGTGTTGTGTCAGAGGAAAACCTTTTGAGCAGGGGATGGATGTACAGTACGGTGTGGCATATAAATCATTTTCAAATTAGTATTCTGTACATCTGGAGAAGAGTACATTTGTGTGCCTGCATAAATTGCCTGTGAACACATTTCAAAACCCTACGCTTAATCTTAGCAGTGAACATTTCAGAAAGTAAATTAATATCTTCAAGGAGAAGAAATACAGTATATTAAGCAGAAGCCCACTGGAAACTGTATAGTTAAGAATCTGTCAGCCTTTCCATTATAAGCCCTGGTTTTTTTGAGGGGTTTATAACTCGGGTTATAAAATTTCACACCGGGCTAAAGGTTGGCACGTATCGTCTCAGTTTGGCAGGGTGACATTTTATTAGCTCTGAAGGAGTTTTGGATCCCACGTCAATGGGATATTATTTTAAACCACAGAAATGAAGTTTAAATAACTTGGGGTATGACTTACCCATAGGAAGGTGAGACGAGCAGGGTTGAGGCCTGGAGTGATGCTGTTGACTCGCAGAGAGGTGACCCCAGAGGTGGCAAGGGCTGAGGTTGGGATCACACATCAGCCCCAACGCCGAATTTCTTTCCTTTTGTCTGTTCCCCTTAATGTGCCTTTAACTCACATCTTTATGGTTAAATGTATATTGTGCCGAGGTTGTGGGTCTGGTTGGTGGTTTATAAATTAGGTTAATTAAAGTTGCAATAGTACTTTGTGAGCGTGGGAGTATGTTTGTGGGTGGATGTGTGTGTGTGCAGACGAGAGTGCTCCTTGGAAAGAGAAACAGGATTAAAGTGTCTGCGGGAATTGTAAATTTATTGTGTAAATAGCTTTATGATTTGTTGTGTGTTTGGATTAATGCAATATATATCCATTTTAAACATTGATCTTTAAGCAAGTAATGTAATAAATCTGAATATTCCTTCAAATTACTGTTTACACTGGCCATGCTATAGATTAAAAGAGACAGTTGCCTTTATAAATTTAGTTGTAGGGTACACGGGTGTGTATAAATTCTTCTGTTTCCAATTATACCAAACAATGATGATAAACTGTTGTGAGTTGCCTGGACAATTGTACACAGCCTGAGTCATAAGGAGGGGTGATGTTGGGCAGTGACTGATGTGCAGATGGTTACAGGGGTTGGGGTGGGGGGCTATTGTTTAGGCCAGGAAATGTGTAAATAGGCACCTATAATAAAAATTTCTATAACTGTGTTGAAATGAAGATATAGTTCCTTCCCAGCTGTAACACTTCTGAAAGGGGGAGCTGTGTAAACTCATCAAAATATGGAAATGTAGTTGTTTGGTTCTTTATCTACAGCAATTTTAATGGTTTGTAGAAGGTGTTCATGAAAATGCATTAGTTGGTACCCCTTGATGTTGGGTTGCTTTGGATTTTCCATATCCCCTCCAAGGCTGCTGATGGTGCTGGGTTTCATACTCTGTATTTTTGAACAGGCTTAATTTACTGGTTGGGAAGCACCTCAAATGGGGTACTGGTTACCACTGAGACCCTTTGAAAATGTATTTGCACCAAACATTGTGGACTTAAACATGGGGTCAAGACAAGCCAGAGTTTGTAGGCATGGAAATGCATTTAAGGAGATAAATACATGGGCTTAGTTTTAGTTTTGGTCTTTAAAGAGAAATTCTGTGGCCATCAGAAGCCCTTTGAAGAGACAATCAACCATGGGAGGAAGAGCCAGCGGTTAGGGTTGTCTGTGCTCATGGAGCAAGTCTCTTCCCAGGAAGGCTGGCTTGTCATTTCCCAATTCACCCAGGCAGCCATCCCACAGCTGAGGGATGTGGCTGCCTGGCTTGTCCTTGTTTGGGGCGATGTGTTTAGAGTGGTACAACTGAGGGTACCACTTGGGCTTGCTGCAGATGTCCCATGGTGACATCTCAGTGCACAGTCAGCTTCCAAACAGTGCACAAAAAACCAAATCCCTAAAAAACGTTCCTTCTTCAGACACTGCGGGCAACAATTTTGTGCCCTTTATAAGCTAAAAAGGAATGTGAAGTGTTTATATTTTTCCACAGTTCAGGGAAAGCGTGGTTGGGTTATCTTACACCAAATCCATCCCCTGTACGGAAGCTGGAGAAGAGTTGACTGTCTGGCAGCACCTGGGGAGGGGATGCCCTCCTTGTACTGATGGGTTACACTGAGGGGAGCTGGCCAGACCTTAAATTAATGAAATCATGAAGTTTTAAAACGCAGGAAGGAGAGATCACAGTTTGGCCCTCTCGCTTCTTTTTCCCTCTTTGTTACCCCTCCTCTTTCGCATTATTATTTCTAAGAGCAAGGGGAAAAAAAAAAAGTGATCATGATAAATTATAGGAAGCTGGCAGCAGTAGTAATTAACAGGTAATTATCAATAAACAACTTAACCACAAAAACTTGGATCCCACCTATCCCTTGTCAACAATAAAGTCATGGAGGCTCCACAGGCCACTGGACAAACAGTCCACGGGGAGCACGGCTGGTGCTGTTAGTGCAAATAAATAACCCTGTGCCGGGAGGCAAAACAAAAGCCCAGTGCAGAGTGACCAGGGGAAGCAGGAAAGAAAAAGCTCCCTCGGCAGCAAAAACAGCACAAAACCCCACAGCAGCTACAGTTTGAAGAGCCAACCTCAAGCCACTCGCAGTTTATTGCTGCCCCAAATAAGTATCCCATAAACAGTCCCATAAGCAGTCAAAGCCCAGTGTTTGGAGTCTTAGAAAAAAAGTATCTTTGGAAGTGGGAAAAGAAAAGGCATTTTGGGGGAGGTAAGAGCTGGAGGGAGAGAAAATACCATTATGGCAACTGGTTGACTACAACAGATGCCTAATGGTGCTGTGTCCAACTTGAATCTCTGTTTTCGTGATAGTGAGGCAAAAGGAGATGTGTGGGGCAGCCACGGGTGTTCCAAAAGGGTCCCTCAAATGTAGATGTGCTTGGCCAAATATCCTTCCACCCTTTTCCTTGGCAACCAGGAGAGGTTTTTCAGGTGAATTCCCATGGGCGCAAAGCCATCCCCTTCTTACATGTGCAAGTGGGGTTAATTTTCTCTGTGTTTTTTACTTAAATGTGACCATAAAGACCTTGGAGGAATGACAGCGCTTGTTCACACTGCTGTACTTCCTAATGATCTTCATCTTGCATTCTACATTGGGATTAAGGCCAATTTTTTTGTTGAAGGGAGTCAGATAAGGACAGCAGAATGAATGAAGAATATATTGAACACAGAGTAAGTTTTAGGTGAGTGAATATAACATTGCAGAGTAATGTAATGAAATTTAACTATTTGGATTTGAATTGATATCAGAATTGATATCTTTGGTAGAAATTACTTACTTACGGGTTAACTTTTATGTTAAGCAGCTGACATGAATCAATCTTTAGATTTGCACTTAATAAGCCATATGCTTGCATCCTCCTGGAATGTATGTATTTAGAGAGTGATGATAGGCTTCATTTGAAGCCTTTGTTGTCTGCCACTCAAAGGAAGCCCCCAGTCTGTTTGTTGTGACTATCACATCTCATCTGTGCTGACAAGCTTCCAATCAGCCCCACCAAACCCTCCCCACAGACCTGCTTCCCAGCCATTTCTGAGCCTGCCTTAGATGCTGCAATGTGTCTGCCTGTTTTTCCTTTAGATTGCTCATAGCCTGCTGTTTTTTTCCTGAGGTTCTTCAGTCGCTGCTGCATTTTCTGAGATTTTCTTAGATTTTCTTAATTCTGATGTGGTTTGTTTTTTGTTTTTTTTTTGGAGAATCCTAGATCTTCTAACAAACCCTCATGCTGTGTCCCCCAGTAACTTAAAAGTAATTAAGCAAAAAGTAACGATTTTCGACATCTATCATTTAATTTGAAATTACATATGGATTTAATGGAGGGGGAGGAAATAGTGCTTTGAGAGATTAGTTCTTAAATTTTGATTTAAGAACTGAGTTATTAGCTGAAATAATATGAAGCGGGGCTGCTTTTTTGACCTTTCTAAAGTCTAGCCTAGTCAATTATTACAGCAGAGCAGGGAACCAGAGAACAGCTTTGAATCAGTCAGACCCAAACTGATTTAAGTTTGCATGGGGTCGAATAAGACATTAGTTAAAAATAACTAATGTATTCTTTGACCTCCATAATGAGAAAGGACATTTACAGGTTTTTCACTATACATCTGATCCTGTTTATTTCATTTTGTGATTTAATGACGGACTGCAGATTCTTATAGAGGTCTAGATGACACAGTTTTTATTTTGTTTTAAGTTTCCTGCTCTGAGTATTCTTTCAGTTGTGTATTTTATCCATAAGTTTATATCATGGCTGTATTTTGAGGCAAGATTGAATAAGAAAGACAACCACTGATGCCAATGCTGGAAGGAGCAGGATCATTAGGGCTCCCACCTCCCTGCAACCTGCTTTAAGAGCAAAACCCAGGTTAGTGCTGATAAACTTGCTTTATGATTGTTTTCCAGGTGGAATTAGGCAGGCACTATGGCTGGAAGACTCCTTGCCTCTGAGACCTTAAATTATCTTGCCCTTCTCCTCTCCCTGAGCACCTCTGTGTTGAGATGAAGGGGGGAACTTAACCCACAACCCCGGGAGCTGGAGGAGGCAGCTAAGGGCAGATTAGCTCCCTACCCAGTGGGGAGAGAAGTGTTTGCAAAATACTGACTAAAAAGGGAAAGAAATAAAGCAATTAAAAGAGCGAGCGGTAGAGACAACTGTGTGGGGAAAGGAGAAGGAAACAAGAAGGAAAGGAAGGGGAAAGGTGCATTGACGTCAAAACAAGCCCAGCACAGAAAGTTTTATGCCAGTTGAAAAGGTCCCATTGAAAGTCTATTTCTTCAGGCTCCAGATCTTCCTGAGGACAAGGCAAGAAAACAGAAGCTGTTTCCATTTTTTATATAGGTACTTCTCATTTCTGGACTCAAATAATTCTCTTTTTGCTGCTTCTCTGGTTTGGTCCTTCTGTGTGCAAAGGCTTGGTAGCCCTGATTTATGCATCTGCCTTCTTCTGTTGTATAACCTGAGAAGATGCCTTTATACTCAGTGCTGTAAAGGAAACATTAGTATGTCAAGTTTCCAGAGACTTTAAAGCAGGCCAGCTGGCTTCTTGGAGTGCACAGCTTGAAATGGTCACTTCCATTTTGGGCTGAGCAGCACTGCCGTCAGGAGGGGCATTGATTAAATTGACCGCAGTCCAGGGCTGGTACAGAGCATAACACTAAGAGACTTCTCCCCAGAGCAAGCAGAAGGTTTGTGATGTACACAGGGATATACTATGATCTCTTTCCCCTCTCTGCACTGCGGTGTTTACTTTAAAGTACTGTTTTTTTTCATAACAAAAGAAACCTTAGCTTTTACCATCAAATTTGCTCCACAATTTAGGTTATGTTTCATTGCTTGTACCCAGCTTCACACATAAATGTTTAGCAGTATAGATAGCCTATGTTCTCCTAAGCTTTCAGTAATACAGCTTTCAGGAATTAAGGCTGAGTAAGGTTTTGTAAGATTAACAAATACAGAATCACAGAAGGGTTTGTGTTGGAAGGGACTTTAAAGTTCATTTCGTTCCACCCCATAGGCAGGGACATCTTCCACTAGATCAGGTTGCTCAAAGCCCCATCCAACCTGGCCTTTAACACTTCCAGGTTTGCAGCAAGACCCCAATCCAGCAAGGTACTAGATCCCTCAAGCACCATTAAAAATCCCTGAGGAATGTAGGATTTCCACCACATTAAAAAAAAAACCCAAAACCCACTCATCAGAAGGACGTTGCAAAGAAAGAAATATTATCAGAGTAACAATACCCAAGGAAGGGAGGGACTCTGGGGGATAAATGCCCTTCTGTGCACTTCAGGAGCCTTCCTTGAATGCAGGACACCCATCAAAGACAGGAGCTCTCTGAGAATCCTTCCTCTTGGTGGGAAGACGATGGTCTCAGGGCTTCCTCCAGCCTCTCAGCAGAACAAAACTGCTTAGCAGGAAGTGAGGGTGGCATCCCAGGCTAATGAGTCTGTCTTCGTGTGCTTTGCACCTGGAATACATTACTTCTAGTCATCCGCAAAACCCAACTGAAAAATGGTGTTTCCTCCTGGTCCCTCTTTATATGTTTTTATGGGTATTTTTAGTTATGTTTGCAAGGCTGTCTCGCAGACCTAAAGCAAGGGAGTGCTTTGGAAACACAACACCTTAGCACTTATTGTGGATGTAACAGTCATCTTTTATAATCAGAAATAGGTACAATTCTTTGTCTCTGGCAAAGGAGCTTAACTGTCAAAGGATTAAGCCACATCCTGATCAATGTAAGTGACTTCCTAGAAAACAGGCAGGGAAAGATTTCCTGTAGTTAGCAGCAATAAGGGAGAGGAACTTTAAAAACAACTCTCTATTTGATAACTGCAGAAATGTAGCTAAGTCTTAGGGATTTAGCCAGGGAACATATTGGTTCCAGCAGACTATGGTAAAGTTAATTAAGGATGATTAATGGAGCATTTTGCTTCCAATGATATCTGTGACAGAACAAAGCTGTCTGAGGCTTGTCAAGCAGAATTTGAGTTGAATGAGTATTTATGTGATCAAATCTGAAGGGCTGCCTCTTGACAGAGCAAGGATTCATCAATCAATTGCGCTGGCTTGCAGTGGTGGGAAATTGGTCTATCAGCATAGCTCTGCTCCCATCCCCCATTTTTTCATTCAATCATCCCTCAGGCTACAATGCATCTTTAGCTTTTACCTCTGACCACCTTAAGGGCTATCAGAGAAAAGTAAAAGCAAGAGCTAAAACATCTATTATAGTGGTTATTTCTCAGCTGTACTCATACAATTGATTTCTTTTAAGCAGAGGCCCAGGCACTGTAAAGTGATACAAGCCTGTTCAATGAATTAATTGGTTTTAATAGAAGTTCAGCTTTGAGCCTGAAGAATTATATAGTGCTCTCTTGCTAGAAAGTCTCCTATTAGGGGAACCACCTGCACAAAAGGCCCTGGTCCTCTCTTAATCCCACTGCCCTTATCATAATCACTTCATTTAAAAAGGCAAGATCCTTAATTTAAAAGGAAGGGGCACCACGTGCGTTCCAGTTTCTGTGCGTTTAATCATGCGTCAGTTCCTGGGAGGGGAATACTGGCTGCCTGCACTTGGCTGTGGGTTACCCTTACAGCCCTTTGATCCCTGGGATGTAAGTCATGCCAGGATTTGGGCAGAGGAACAATGCCATTGTGAATATACCAATATCTTCTTTTTTTTTAATGAGAGCCTCAGTTGCTTTCACTGCTGCAGGGATTAAACTAACCACGAAGGATGTAAAATGATGTGTGTCTCATGGAAAACTCAAAAAAAGACAAATATTAGCCCTATTCTGAATAAAATCAGGGCAGGTATCCTTTTTATGTCAGGAGGCATGGGTTTAGCTCCATTTTCTAACCCAGTTTATAAATGGGCTTTGGCTTAACTGCTGAGTGCTCAAGCTTTGTTCTTCTGGGCACTCACCAAGCAAAATACACAAGCAGTATTTAAAACTGAAACACCAAGACTGTCATGAAACATCTCCATCATTAGCCACATAAAATGCCATCATTAGGCATCTAACCTACATTAGGATCTACTGTTCAGTAATTTAAATTGATCATCAGTTCAGAAAGAGCAGCATCTATTGGGGGCAATTCAACCATTTTCTAGAAACATCTACGTGAAGATGGCGAGGGTTGCATTGAAGAAGTCTAATCTTTCTTTAAGGGGAACTTGGACTGGATACCTACCTTTGAAATGTGTAAAGCTGCCAGTAAAAATAAAATCCATGAGAGTGGATTACTTTCTTTGGTGCAGTTGTAAGCTCAGTTGCGTGTCTCCCTCATCGGATTTGCACACTAATCTTCCTTCTTAAGTTACTGGTAGAAATCAGGTTTCTAGGACTTTTATGAATTGGAAAATTGAAGTTCTGCCTGGTAATAATTTTGAGGTTTGGTACCTGCCTCAGCTAGGCCGGCTATAAATTAAGGAGGTTAAAGACAAGACTTCACTTTTTCCCCAGATTCGTGCACTTTACACAAAGAAGCACAGAGTGCTCCAGTGTGCCCTGACCTAAGGAAAAATGGCTCAGTCATGGGTTGGCTTTACTTTTTATGCAGGTTTCCATGCAGGACTGTTCTCCTGAGACCAAATATCTTCCCTGTGTACACAAATTTTATATAAATCTAAAGAAGTCTGTAAATGCAAATAAGTCCTGTAGACCTTATTCGTTAGCCCAATATGATTATTGTTGAGAGCATTTCTTTCCATCAGTAGAGAATACTATTTCATATGTGCAAGCAAGCTTGGAAACCAAATGTCTAAATATTTAACCAATGTTATTTCAAAGAATTTCATTATTTATCTTCTTTATGATTTATATTATCACATTCTCTGTCTGTAGTTGTGGTTTATCATAAGCAACCCATCTGCTGTAACAGCCAAATTGGAACATTCATATAAGATGCGTTCTGATATCATAAACATGACAAAAGATAGATTACATTTAGTCTTTCTCCATGTTTAACCAGTTTAATTTGTTTCCTATGCAGAAGAGGCTCTAAATTTACTTAATATATGTTAGCACTTAGGAACACAGTTAGGAACATGACTAGGGTCTTAACCTATTCGTAAATAAATGGGAAGCTTCCTGTCTGAGTAAAAGAAAGAGAGAGAATTTATGTCAAACAATCAGGAATTTAATACATAGTGCTCTATTAGGATGTCCAGTTTGTGTACATACTCTTAAGGCATGATTACGAATAACTTCAGTTCTTATAAACAATGTGACTGAAGAAATTACTCACAGATACAACAAAAAGGGAAAGAAAGGTAGGAAGTTTTAGCTGCAGCCAATAAAGGAATTACTTTCCCTGAAAAGGTTAAAAACTCACGCATTTATTTTTGTTGCCATAATATTTGTCTTTGCAGGTTTAGCTTTCTTAAGAATCCCAAAGAAGATGCTGCGTCGGGAAAGATTTTAGTGACCTGGGTTCAAAGTCATATCATAGATCCAACATTTTCTCCGACAGCTTTGGTTTTAAAGTAACCCTAATGCTGGACTAAATCTGTGAAGTGACTGTCCATATTTATACCACTCTAGAGAGAGCTTTTAGTGATTATAGACTTGATCCAGCAAGTTGTTGAATGCCTTCAATGTCTGTTGGCTCTGATGGAAGCCGAGGGTCCTCAGTGCACGGACGAGGGTGCTCAGCACCCTCAGGACCCGGCCCCATGTGGTTTCTCACATCGAAAGGTCAAGTAGAGGGCTTTTCATTTCAGGCGATAGAGTCATTCATTTTTCTCTCTTAAGGTAAAAAAAATCACGTGATTAGAAAGTGTGTGATTTAACTGTTAAGGAAACAATGTCCATAATGATATATAAAGGTGTTGCTTTCAAAAGTTGCGGTTGGATTTCTTCGGAGGTGTTAAATATATAGTGGTCCAACACCATGCAATTCATGAATGCTAAAAATAAATATAAGCTTATTTCTGTGATGGTGATTTACTGCGAAGCAATTTTGAGCAAATATATTCACATTATAGGATATGAATACAAATCAAACATAACTGAGCTGGTCTTTATGAGAATGAAGTGTCAGTACATTTGAAAATATGTGTAATGCCAAACTTTAATCATTTTACCAGCACATGAATATTCCAACTGATTATTCTGTGTTCCTGAATGTTTAAGGTTTTGCTACTGATTCCTCTGTTGCAGACATTGAACACCTTCCAGGGCTGTCTGGCACTCAGTTGTTCCCAGGCTGGGATACTACTGGTCTGATTTGGTTTGATAAAAGAGCTTAACCTGTTGCAAAGTCCTTGCCTTCAAAGAACATTAACACAATAGAGTACAGAGAAAGAGAAAAATAATGGTGGAACTAATAAGTTACATATGTGCCTTCAGCAGCATCAGATTGTCTTTCATTACACCTCTTCTCTGCTCATGTGATTTTCCTGGAATGCAGTTCCCAAGGTGGAGACTCCATGTTCATGTCTGTGCATGAAGTATTTTCTACACTGACAGCACCAGGAAAAGTAATGGGTAACGCTCTGGGGTTCTTGTTGCAGTGCATTGCTCTTGCTCAGGGAGGAAGGTGGCACTGGGCCCGCTCATATTAGCTGAGTTCATTACCCTCCTGTGTGTGCAAAAGGTTAGTGAAGTGCTTTTTTCAGTCTTTACTCAAAATTTTTGGGGGCCTCACTGCTAGGACAGCAGAAGCCAACAGACCTAGGCGGGGAATAAAGGGCACAGAGATGGTTCTCGCTTCAGGACCTTTCAGTCAAGGAGAACACTAATGGATGTACGTAAGACAGGAGGAAACCAAGACTTGTCATCTTGACAGTAGCTGTATCATACCAGGAGATTAATCCTTATGAATTCAAAAAGGAATTCAAAGGAGAGTTGGGAGGAGCCCAATGAAATATCTTTGGGAGTGTTTTCAGGGAAAACCTCCTCCGTCTGGAAGGCAAGGATGGAGAAAATGCAGCATTTCAAGGGTTGTCTCTGTGGTCTGTTATTGGAAGGGGAGTTGGCATTGTATCCCTACACAGGGATGGCACACACCAAAGTGCCCTGAAAGGGAAGATGGCAGGTTTTGCTTGAGGGGATGCAGAGAAGAGAGAGGTGATGGAGGGTCCAGAGATATTACAGGGCAAAGATGTGGAATAAAGAAAGAGCAGCAGTATTTGTCTGTGATCTCGGTAGTTCAGCTCACGGTCTGGACATAATACAACTACTGAGGCTTTTTTAAAATACTGTAAAGCCAAAAAACATTGCATTGGTAATTAAAATTACGATAGTGCTAAAAACATCTACATCCTATAGAACCTTTTAAAAGATGAACGTTTTGTAACAAAGCAGAAAGAAAGAAGGAACTATCTGGAAAGGCAGGAGTAAATTGTGGCCACAAACCACTGGCTGTCTGGTGCTGTTTATCCCAGCCTTGCTCTGCTTCCCTCACTGATAACACAGTTCAACATACACCCGGGCATTGTTCTGACACTGAAAGATGAAGCTGCGTTTTACGAGCCGTCGCCCTCTGCCACGCTTTCCCTCGCAACACCTACTGCCTCGCTCCGGTCCCTTGATCCCATTTTCCTCCCCTAAAACCAGTGTGTTTATTGGGACCAGTGCAATGGAAATTCCACTTACTGTTTATATCTTAGGTTTCTCTTCCCTTCCTATATTTCCCTGGGAGTTGGGGCAGTAGGGATTCTTGCTCCACACCCATGACTTTGTCTTTGCCTTTTTTTCTGAATATTTTTCCCCAACTGCATTTCCATGGAGCAGCTGTTTGTGTTTAAAAACCACCTGCACAAGTAGTTCTGTTTTCAGTGGAAGAAAATGTCGCTTGTAAAAGGAAAAAGCCCTAAGGTGTTGGAGTTTGCTGGGAGTTTTAATTCAATGCGTATTTTTTCCTACTGATTGATGAATGTTCGAAGTGCAACTTTAGCCCTTGATAACTAATGAAACTGGGTGGTACTAACAGTTCACCGTCTGGCAGGGTGATGTTTAGTTAAAATGAGTCCCTGTGAGGAAGGACATCGGGTTTTGACCCAGCAGGAAAATCCTGGATCCCTGATTTTAGCAGCAGAGAGTGTGAGAGATGGAGAAAAAGAAGCAGCATCTCCATAGAGAGTGAACATACTGGGCAAAAGGCTGAGCTCTTGCATGGTTGAGTAATGACTAAGAAGACGTGATACTTGCAGAACATAAGATCTCCCAGGAACAGAGGATGGGCACTAGGGGAAAATCTCAGCCTCGTTTAAAGCTTGTGGGAATTTTGGGGACTTTTCCTGAAGGGCTCCTGAAGTATAATGGGGAGCGATAACATTATTTCCCAGCCGGCGCTAATCTCGAGGAGTCGGGGTTTGTATTACACTCGTGTATTGTGCTGGGGTGTTTGTGAAGCCATCGAGTGCAGCCAGGAGTGGCCCCCAGCCCGTCCTATCCCCGGGAAAGCCCTGTTTGCTCTCTCCAAGGGCCCTCCTTGGCCTTTCTGCTGCTGCTCCTAAGGCACTCCCACCTCTTACTCCTCTTCAGTTCTCCCTGCTGTGGCATTATTTTAGCTTATGTTCTTTTCAAGTGATATTGCTTCTTTAACTTCCAAATAGCCAGCTGGGCTGAGTACCCAAATCCTCTCCAGTTTCCCAAAAAACTCCCATGTGCTTGGTGCTGCCTCTGCTTGGCAGTGTGAGATGCCCACAAGAAAAGAAACCACATCAGGCCAACAGTAAATGGCAGCAAATTCTGGCTTTCAGCCCCTGTTGAGACCATTAGATGATGATTTCTTGCTGCAAAGCTGGCAGCAAACCTCCCCTGACCAGGGCTATAGTAGAAGGTCATTTATATGGCCCATCCCAGATGACAGGACCAGTAGCACTGAGGTTGGTGGCAAGCTAAGAAATAAACTGTACCAAAGTTTGAAGAGATTTACATCTTTATTTATAGAAATATATATAATTTTATTTATATTTTCAGATGTATTTAGGACTTAATGAGTATAGTTGTTCATTCTGCCATCAATCCAATCCAAACTGAAGGAATTGTCAGAAGCCAGGCTAGCTGCGTGTCCCAGGAAAATGACTTCTGGATCACAGCAAACTGGTTCCTACTTCCACTGCTTCACAGTCCTTCTCTCTACCTGCAGCTTTGCTGCCCATAGGTAGCAGTGACTGTGTCCTCCAGCTGGGATTCGGGTGGGACGGTCGAGCTCCTGCCTTCTTCATGCCAGCTAGACTCCTTCACGGTAAATTGGAGAAATCGGAGAGGTCTTGGCTTACCATGGCTTGTAAAGGCCTTGTAAATGGCTTGTACAAAAAAATTTCCAAATGGAAACAGCACTGTGCCTTAACTTTAAAGTAGCTTTGATAGGAAAGAGAGGTAAATATAAGCCTTTCCACCTCTGTGGGTATATTGTAAATGCCAGACAGTGGAAAACCAGTAAAGAAAAAAGCATCTGAAAGCAAAGACAGCACTTGGGAAGTTAGACTCGTTTGCTTTTTGGCTTGTATATGAGCTGAACCCAGAAGGCGTTTAAGACACAACTGGTTTTAGCATAAAGGCCAGTGCTGGGTGTTGTTTGGGAAACCACTTGGTTCTGTGCACTGGTGGAAACTGCTCTCACTGTACAAAACCCATGGGAATCACCAGAGACTGGCAGCCACTGTTGGCATTTTAGGAGGGCTGTCTAAATGTAAAAGCAAAACATTCTGTTCCTACTTAGTGCGTCTTCTGAGGCCTTAGAAACTGAGGAAGAGTTTGCTGAGAAGCGTCGTGCTGGGTCCTGGTCACAGTAACGGGAAAACTCCACAAGCTATTTAGGGGTGAGGGTGGCAGGCACAGATGGGATGTGGGAGAGGGAAGGGAAAGCATGGTTGCTCTTTCAGTGGAGGTTTGACCCAGTTCAGGGGCAGTGTCAGGACCCATGTCCATTGGGAGACTTGGCCTTCTCTATTCCTCACCTGCAAAGGCGGTTTGCACCAGGCCAGGTGAGATTTGGAACCACGAGAGCCCAAACTCCTGCGAGCAGGCTTTGGAAAGGAATCCGGAGCTGGGCAAGGAGGCAGCCGGCCAGGCAGCTGTGCAGTAGGGCCAAAAGAGGTGGGAGTGTGGATGAGTCCAAAAGGGAAGGTGCTGCTGTGTTCCCCTCCTGCTCTCCAGGTGCAGCTCACCCTTCTGAAGGCACTTGTCCTATCATGTGAGAAGTCAAGTCAGGCAGAGAAAATTTCAAAACCTAAACCTTAAAAAAAGTCAGTAGTTTCCTACTAATTGAGCTTCCTGAGCTGTCCTCACAGGGTTTGAGATAAGCATAAGCTGGAGAAGCCGGGAGAGCTCATCTTGTTTCTCTTGCCCCAAGCAGCAGGACCCCAAGGACCTCTCAAAGAACCCGATGAGGTCCCAGGTCATCCCCAGAGTCTGCAGGTCAGGAAGGAATGGGCTGCAAATAGGGAAAGCCTCTCTCATCTCAGTGGATAAGAGTACAGTATCCCAGAAAAGAACAAACCCCTGTGAAAAAGAAAGGTGCTGATCCTGAGACCAGGTGGCAAAGCAACAAAGAGACCCCCAGGAGAGGAGCTCCAACTATGATCACTGTCCTCAGGGGAGGTGGCATCTGCCTCCAGTACTGACAGGGACACTTGTATTTATACAAAAACACAGAGCTCTAAAACCAGAGCCCAGTGTTTGCAGGGTAAAGAAGTGACTTCACTGGGAAGGGTTCCTTAACCGAGGTGAATGGAAAGGGGGCAAATCCATCACTGCTCCTTAGTCAGCCTTCATGTAGGTTATCTTTCTATCAGTATTCTGCTAATCTGGGAGTATGAGAGCTTTGTTTATGTAGATGCTGGTGCTTAAATTGGTCTGAATACCATTTCATTATATTCATTTGTAAATGTCACTGTTCACAGTCACGTAGCAAAGAGAAGCAGTTCTGCAAAACCTGCACAACTAAAAGTTGCGAGAAACCACAGCAGTGTGGCTGATTTGCTAAAGGAATGTTATTTGCTGAAGAAATCACTGTAATGTTTAATAACAACTGCTAAGAGTGTGGTTGCATGTGTTTCATGAAAGAGTGGAGAAAGTGCTGTAGACAGCCTTTTCATTGCTATTTTGGAGCCTAAATTCAGTTTGTGAGTGCTTGCAAAATATCTGTTGTCATCTGCTCATGCAGAACTTCTCTGCGACACCTCTGCAGGCAGGTGCTCTAAGTGTATATATAAATTCATCTTCGTAGTGGCCACTGGTGCCACAACAAATGTCATTCCAAACAAACTCTCTGCTACAGGCTGTGTTGGAAGTCATCATTTAACACATCATTTAGAGTACCTCAGAGTGAATCTCACTCAACCTGGCTGTAGTAATTCCCTTCTGAACTTAACTCTTTTTTTAGCATTTTGACGTTAAGAAGAGAGGCAAAGTCCCTTAAACACGTGGCCTCCTTCAGTTTGGTGCTGAGCATTGGAAAATGAGGGTTTGTAGTGCAAGGGCTAATTATTCTTTGTTGCATGAATTTCACGAAGTTAATCACAGTGTATCTACAAAAATTACACTGACAACCCTGTATGTTTGCTCATTTATTAATATTTGGCTTGCTGGGCCCAAGAGGGCTGCCCAGAAATAATGCTCTCTGCTCTTCCAGCCTGGCAAGGAGAAATCCAGAAGATAAGATCTCAAACCATTTGCCGACCTTCCCCCTGTGGTCAGTGAGGATGCATAACTTTCTTTTTATTAACACAATTAAATTCAGTGGCTCCTTTCAGCTGATGTAATTCATGCATTGAAAGCAGCCATGCAGTCCCACGTAGCTGTTCAGGCGTTGCACGCAGAGCTGGTTCTCCCTGGTTTATTTTTGGAAGGGCTCCATGCCTTACCAGGCAAGTAGAGAGATGCTTCTGAGGGACCCTCCTACCCTTCATCTTGATTTATAGTGCACATTATGATTTTAAACAGTATTTTCAATCAGGATGAGCTGTGACTGTCCTTTGTTTCCAGTCCATGCTTTCAAGCTGGCTGTTTTTCTATCTTGTCTTGGGCTCTCGCCCACCCCACGCAGCTCTCCAAGGTGTAAAATGACAGAGCAATAACTCTTTGTAGCACCCACTATCCATCTCGCCTGCATTCTCACTCTTACTTTGAAGTCAATGCTGCTTTAGATATAAATCAGTGCTCTGGGTTCAGTGTGTTCCTGTCCCAGCACTTCTGAAAGGGTGTGAACAGTTACATATTTATTCAGACTTGTGCCTTATAAAGTGCACGGCTGTGGTGACAAACTCTTTGGGGTTGTTTGCTTTACAGTGCTCTTAAATAGGGTGACTGTGGCTAATGCCAGTTGATGAGTTCAACTGTGAAATTACGGTAACGTTAGGGAAGAAACAGCAGAAGAAACAGAAAAATTCAGGATACTGAGAGCCAGGAGAGCAGAACTGCCACCATCCTCCAGCCTGTGGCACTTTTATAATTTTATAAACACATTTTCTAACCCCACCTTTCCCTCTGATTTTCCCACTGTACGCGATGGGAGTTCTGTGCAAATATCTGTTTTACAACATGTTTATCACAGAGCAGTGTGGGCTGTACACCAGGTAATGTTCCTTCTCTGACTGCTAAAAAAACCGACTTGAGTTGTTGCCCTCTCTGTCTAAAGGCAACGAGGATTTTTTTGTTGCCGTCGGTGGAGTCAGGATTTCATGATGGGAATATTTCATGCCCCTGCTCTGCACTTTGGGCATTTGTTTCTGGTGACTTTACAGTGGATCTTTCCATCTCTATGATCCTAGTTGTCATCTTTGGTCAAACTCTGACATCTTCAGTGATGGCACATCCCCGGCTGTGCAAGCAGTGTCAGCCCTTCCCACAGTGCTCCTGAGGGTCCCTCTGGCACAGGGTCCAAGTTTCCCCTTGAGCCTCTTCAGGTCACAGCCATGAGGGTCTCACAGAGTGCCTCGGGCAGACGACCAAGGCGATGCCAGTATCAGACCAGCTCTGCAGCCTCCTGGGGACTGCCCAGAAACAGCTAAATATATTTTTCCTAGTACATGACTTCACCTCACCAGCAGCGAGATACCATCTTGCCCTTTGTGTTCGGGCTGGATGACATGTTCTCCTTTCCCAAGCGGCCGTGTCCCGGCTGGCAGGGAGGAGCAGCACAGCCCTCAGACACTGCCCGGCAGCTTGCCCAGATCTGCCTGATAAGGAGCAGGGAGCTGGGAAACACCAGGCTGGTTTTCTCTTTCGGTGCTCAAGCTGGTGCAGGTGCCTGTTCTGCCTGCGAGCTTGAAGGGGATTATTTTTTGACTACCAAGCGTACTGTTTATGGAATAGCACTTGGCTCTGCTTTTCTTCCCTGGGAGCATTGGGTAACAGGCATTCCTGTCAGTACTCATTTTTATTTGTTCTACTCATTATTAAACGTGAGCAAACATTCAGGTCTGTGGATGTTGCGTGGATATATCCATGTGCTGTGCTTGTCCCTACACACCATGCACAGCCTGCTGCTGTAATTAGGTGTGTACTGGGGAGCTGGGAGTGCTTGGGAAGAGTGACAGGAG
This sequence comes from Acropternis orthonyx, assembly GCA_035583155.1. Classification (NCBI taxonomy): domain Eukaryota; kingdom Metazoa; phylum Chordata; class Aves; order Passeriformes; family Rhinocryptidae; genus Acropternis; species Acropternis orthonyx. Next base: position 3,674,816 of record JAWWEU010000011.1, on the reverse strand, counting down.
GAAGGGTGAGCAGCTGGGTGCTGACATGACCTTCCCAGCCCTGCGCTTGGAAAGGGTCTGAGGTCACTTACGTCCTTCTGAATACACCTCGTATCACCAGCTGATTTGCAAAGAGGCTGATTTGAAAAATATCCCACTTTGGGTATTTGTCTTCTAGTCTTCACCCCAGCTGAATCCAAGCTCTGTAGCAAGGTCAGGTCTAACAGCTGGATTTACACCTGCATAGGCTGGGTCTTCTCAAGATGGGCCTCCCATGTGCAACTTGGACGTGAAGTTCGCCTCATCTAAAAGCTCCATTGGTTGCTTAAATACTTCGTTTTCATAGCAAATGTCACGGAATTTAGTATATGAATGGAGTTGGCGTCTTATAACCAGTAAATTTTGCAAGGTCAAACACTTATTGATTGTAACTCCAAGCTCCCCAAAGATCTGATGTACTTGGCACAATATTTTTGTAGGTGTTGATAATTAAAGAAATCAAACAAAGCAGATGCTATCTGAAGCAGTGGTACACCCCAGAAAAGAAGGGGTGCAAAATGCCCCAAGCATGAATTATTGTTAATTCTTACCAAATGTATGTGACAGGGTAGGGCTGGCACGAGTACAGAGGCACCATTAAAACCAGAGGGCATCGTTTTAGGGTTGGACCAAGTAATTTATTTTGCGGAAGCCTTAAGCAGAATCTGCCCATTTGTGGGGTTGAAAGAGTTTGGTTCACTTTTTTGCTTTGGATTTTTGTGTTTACTTTTATCCCCTTTTGTACTTCATTGGACAAAATCCAAACAGGCAGAGTAACTACAGAAAGGCTGTTCTCACCATAGGGAAATAATGTATTATGCTAATTCCAATTAAAGGAAATATCCTAAACTGCAAATATAGCCTTCATGAGAGAAATGAAAAGTGTGGAAATTAACATTCTTGCCAGATTTCTAGCTCAATTCTGCATACTCAGGGGGTTTGGGTCAGGCTCAGATAAGCATCCAAAATTTAGGGATGTTTATCCAAACCTTATTTCTGAACCTTCTAAGTTCACTCGTGACTAATCATAATGGAGTTAGTGGTAGCAGGATATGAATGTACAACATTTAGCTTGGAAATTGGCAGCTCCTCGTCGTTTCACAGCTTGGAGCCTTTGACCAAATATCAGCTCTGCTAACCAAAACAAAATAAAATAATGTCTTGACTTGGTCTCCAGCCATACCACCTTGTGCTCCAGCCGTGGAAGACCTTCCAAGCAGGGCTGGGACAAGGCAGACTTCAGCTGGGGGACCTCCCAGGAAAATATCGGTGTTACTGGAAGCATCCCTTGTGATTCAGGAGGTGACACTTTCCCTGGGTTGGTGGTGAACCCACATAACAGTTACATACACAGAGTTGTTCTTTCAGATTTTGGAAATTTCGGAGGGCTGGTGGGTCATTAAAGATCTTTCCTGGAAGGTTCAGATGTTAACGCCACGTTCACCTGAAGTGCTAATGCAATAACCAACTCCATTACACGACCAATGAGCTCCTGATTCTCCTCACCTCCCTGGTTTCCTGCTCCATCCCTGGGCTGTTTTCCTGTTCAGTCATGAGTCCCGTGAGCTCCCTGGGGAGTTTAATGTTGAAAGTGTTTGGGACTGTTTTTTTTTCAATGAAATGATTGGAATATGACTGAGAGTCATGAATTAGCTCTTGAAGAAGAAGTAGGTTTTTTTCTCTGTCACTGCTTTTGCCATCACACATTTACACATAGGAGAGGGGAGCTGCATCTTGCTGCCCTGCTATAGGCACCTCCCAACTTATTGCACCCTTTACCATAGAGCAGGAAGCCAGAATAAAGCCAAGGAGACTCCATATATCTATCCTGCATAGATATCACCCTTCAAAACACCACCAGGCTACCCCTCAGCTGCTCACCCATCTTTTTTCCCCATGCGTTTGATTTTAGTCAAAGGGTGTCACTATAAGTAGCTGTATTGGAATTTTATTCTGGCATTGACATTCATGCCTGGAATAAATCCATCCAAGTGCAAATTCTTCCCAAGTAAAAAAGCACTGAAATGTTCAGTGAAGTTATACCAGGAATGAATTTGACCACATGAACTTGGATTGCAGGTATATAGTCTAGCACCTAAAATCCTGAATGATTTGCTTAGACTTACCTCTGAATTACAGATAATAAATCTGCAGGGTTGTAATAGAAGACATCCCACTGAAAGTTCTCGTTTAAAGGAAAAACAAATCTATCATTGAGAGTAACAACAGGCATCATAAAACTGCGTTAAGAATTGTTCAAAATGTATTTGAATATAGTCCTTATGGCTATAGGATTTTTTAAAAGTTCAATGATATATTGTGAAGTGCATTTTATAAAACATTGCTGGTATTCTTGCCACTTCTCCTGCATCTTCCTCCTGAAATCAGCAGGAAGAATTTCTTACTTTCTACCAGACCCTCTATTAACTAGTAGCATAGAGGTACTTCTGTGGAAGATTTTGACAGTTTAAACTAAGCACCTGTTTCCATCTAATGTTGGTTTGGCAGGATGCTAACTTTGGTGGAGCTCATGCCACTCAGATGTCAATTTTTCCTTCATTAGGCCAATATATTAGTGAACTACACCATGCTCTAAAACTCACATCAATCTCCCATCACATTTACTCTTTTTTTTTTTTTCGTGGTTGCCTTCTCCTTCCAAGGGAAATGAGCAACTCTTCATACACTGCTTTTTTTGCTTCCCAACACGAATTGGTGCACAGCTCCTGTTTGGGTTTGTAGTGGGTATTTGGGTTAGAAAGTAGATTTTGAGTGTGCTGTAGCACTGATGCCCACAGCAGCTGCATCGTGAGTGTTTTGGCATCCTGAAGGATGGGAGTTTGTGGGGGGTTCACTGCCCAATAAATTCAGTAATTATCGCTACTGATGTCATCAAGAGGTCTGTAATGATGTGACCAAGGATATTTAGAAGGAACGGAGAGAATAATCTGAATTGCCTGATGCTTGTAGAAATAGTTCTTGGGAGTCATCGCTGTAGCTGGTTTTGGTTTTAGAAAAAGCAGAAACAGCAGGGAAACTGTTCCAAATGGTTGTGAAGACGTGATGGGCTTCTGTAATTTCAGGGAGAAAAATCGGAAAATCATGTAACATATGACTGTTGATAGCTGCAAGAGGAACAAATGCTTTCCATCCCCAAACACGTCTTACCATCAGCATTTCAACAGCTCCTATTTAGGCATTAAAAAGAAGACATTTTTTATTATGATTTCTGCCTTGGGCTCTGATCAGCAACGTAGGAAAAAGCAAGCAGGAGCCTATGGTTGCTTATCCTTCCTTCTTGTTTCCTTTTACTCTTAAGTTCTTGAGAGGTCATAAAATGGAGAAACAGAAAAGCCACCGAAGTATAGTTTTTGTTAACTTTATCTTCTGAACATTAAACATTGTTTCAAATTTCTTACGGTACATAAAATGTTTTGCCTTGCTGTATCATGTGTACAGAACTTCAAAAAGTAAACGCGACAGCTCAGAGAATGTAATGGATGTGTAATAACAGCTCTTTAGATCTCCTGGTTTCAGCACAGCATCTTTTTGTTCCCAAAGGTGCTTTTAACATGATATCTAAAGCTATTTATGAAGTCATTTATTTTTGCATGGTGATAGGTCTTATTTTGTAATTAGCCCATGCTTTCTGTCTTCCTGAAGTGTGTGAGCCCCCCTGAAATGTTTAGTCTTCATCAACCCTTTTTGTTTTCCTTCCAAAGGCATTCACCCTAATAACTCCCATTTCAGGGAGTCAGTACATCCCAGCTCCCTTTGGCACCTTCTGCGAAAACATTTGGAAATTGTTGCATTGGAGCAGAGCTCAGGTCTTTTTCTTGGGCATTTTCAACATAAAGTAGTTTTCCTGTTTGCCTTAAATCCATTCATCACATGAGTTTCAGCTGATGGGTTTTAACCACTTTTGCCCCACATCCTGTCCCTGCGGGCCACCACGGTGCTGTGTGAGGACTGCCAGTGACAGGCACACTGGTGGAGTCCAGGGCTGCCCCATCAAACTGGAGCTTTAGGCAGAACTGAGCTGCTAAATCATGATTCAGTTCTATTTGGGGCATCTCTTGTGTGTCCAGGCTTAATTTGTTCTGATGCAAACTGGTGTGAGCGCAGCGGGAACAGCGGCTTCGCTAACGCTCGTTAATCTGCTGTCATTTGCATATATGCAATGCCGTGGGTTAACAGGATTTCCCTGACGTCCTGCCAGCAGTAGCAATGGTGTTGGTTTCCTCCAGTGTGTCAAGCAGGTCGCTGTTAATCAGTCACCATCAGGATTTCTGTGCCAGCTCCTCTGCTCAATCTGCTGCCGTGTCCGTGGGAGCAGCTGCAGTATGGAAGGGCTTCAGGTGCCAGCACGGGTACCAAAAAACTCCAGGAGTAAAAAGAATATAATTTAGTATTCAGTCCAAAGTATTGTCCCCTCCACGTCTTCATAAGCCAGCACAGAGGGAAGTTAGAAGGCTCAGTTTCTCAGTGAGAAACACCCAACTGTGCTGTCTGCCCCCATGGGAAGTTGAGGAACGGCCCTCCAGTCGGGTCATGGTATTAGCAAAAAAGGTTTATGGACTTTATTCTCATGTATTAACAACCATGTGGCAGCTCTTTGGACACAAAATTCCTTGGGATGTGACCAAGTATGTGCCCACTGGCACTGTGTGCAAAATGGCACTACTGATGGCATCCTCCTTGAGTGGCCTGGAAGTGTCAGGAAGCTTGGAAGCAAAGGTACAGAGAAGAGCTTGATAAATAAGATGATGTGAAACTGAAGCACTGCATACAGATGAATCAAAATTATAAAATCAATAGGTATTGATCTGTATATATCACACAAATAACTGTGCCTGAAGAGGTGCCCAAATTTAACATGCTGATTATACGGCAGTCAGTGGGAATAACTTGTGATCTGAAGAGCTATTACATTTCAGTTGTTCAGTGCTGCAGCTAAAGCTGATAATATCTTAGTTGAAGTCTCTTTTAAATTTTTTCCTGCTTGAAGTTCTTGGTAACAAGTATATTTAATCAACAAACCAGAACCGTAGAACAGATTTTTGGCTTGCAAAATACTCTTGAGCCATCTAAAGTTGGAGTCCAAACACTACAAATTCTTCTAAAAATATACACCTTTCATTTTAACTTCCATTTGCTTTTACTACTGGCCTCACTCACGCAAGCCAAGGTCACTGCACTTCAGATGTGTCCTCTGCCCACTTGGCTACTGACAGTTGATGCAAAGAATCACCTGGAACAACATCATCTGTGGTCACCAAACCCTTCCTGTGGCTGGTTGGAAATCAGGTCAACAAGGTCTTTGTTGTATCCTGTTCATATAAACCCCATTTATGTCTTATGCTTTCTGTACCCCTTAAACTGGTGGGGCTGCACTGGACAGGATTTACTGGAGTTTTGGGACGTATGGTCAGTCTTTGCATCTGGGGTTGACCTTTCTCCTTCTCATCAGTAGTTAAGGAAGGAAGGATGTGCTTAACTCAGAGTGGTGAGTAGCTGTCATTATTAGTGCTTTCCTCAAGGTTCTCATGGTGTTCTTTGTCCCCACATTTCCCTTCCTAAACTCAGGGTAAATACAACTCTAACAGATGTGTAAAAAGGCTTCAGATCAGTTACTTGTCATACATGGGCAAGCACAGCCTGAAACTGCTGGAGAATTACTCCCCATCTTTATTCATGGATTGATAATGCTCATTTTCCTTTGCTGGATTAGATTCACTGCATAGATTTCTGGGCATATAAATGATATTTCGGAATGAAACCCTCATATTTTATAAATCATTCAAGCCAATTCAGTTTCTTCTTTCCGTAGAAATATTTCCTGGTCCACAACAACCTTGATCTAAAACTACTGTTTTCTGTTTGAGACAAAATTCATGGATTAACTTAGAGAATGAAATAAGAATTAAGTAATTCTTAAGTGCTAATGAACACTCATAACTCCTACTTTCATCTTTTATAGCATTGTTTAAATGCACCACAAGCTCTAGGGAAAATTGTTGTCATTTATATCGTGACAGATATTTGTATTTTATCACCCAAGCTGACAGATGTTCTTCATGCAAAACACAACTGGTTTGAGCTTCTGTTCACAGTGCCTGGCAGGATACTCTCTGTCTGGAGGTGTCACAAACATAATATTAAAATGGCAGGGTGCACAAATATCTGGCATTTCCAGCCACTCCTGCAGATTCCCAGAGGCACCATGCTTTGGTTAATACAGACCTTGTCCAGGCTGCAGCATGCCAAGGGCCAGCACTGTGCCCCAGCCCCCTGGTGCTGGAGCTGAAGGCAGTGGAGGGATCTAGGACTGGCTTTCATCTGGAGCTGGAGCAGCTCCTCCATCTACAGCCCCGGGGCAGCCCAGATCTGGTCTGAGCATCCTGTCCAGTCCCAGGACTCCACAGTAATTTTGGGTGGAAATGGCACTCTGTCTGGGCTTGAGCGATACTTCTGGCCACCAGTTCAGCTCCAAGGTAGCCAGCTGTCTTATGTAAGTGCTGTCTTCAGGACTCGGAGCTGCTGCTGCTTCCCTGGGGAATATGTGACCACCTTTCCAGGCTCTGATCTCACTAAAACTCCTTGAAAAGCCTACAGAGATGACCACCCTCCTCTGTCAATACACAGACATCCCATGACAGCTCTTTGACCTCAGTGGATCTCCTGCTTTGCCCCATGTGAGGATTCCAGCACAGGGAAGACTAGGGAAAGAAATGATCTTTAGTGCCATATTTACCATCCTGGATTCTCAGCAATGCGGATCATACAGTGTCTGAAATCCTTCCTGGTGGAAAGATACCTGTTCTTGACGCATTACCTCATTCTGCTTCTATGGACCCAAAAAACTGGAACCTATCCTGGGCATATTCCCATTCCCTGCTGCTTTTTGCAGTCACTTAGTGAGGTTTAGCAGCGGATGATGGGGTGGCCGGGGCACTCTCTCCCCCCTCTGCCTGGTGGGGATCGTGATCCATCTTATGTTCAGCACTTGCAAGATTGCTGGGGGACTCCTAGCAACAAGACTTGACATCATGAACTCCGTTTCACATTTCTGCCACAAAAGTCAAAGGCAGAGTTTGACGTATCCTCCCCAAAACTGTTTCTGTAGGAGGAGCTTTCACCTATGGCACCAATCAGCACAGCCTGCTTACGTTTAAAGAGCTGTTCCAAGGCATCAGCTGCTCATTTACAAAGCTAAAATATTTTCCTAGCTAAAAAAGGAAGATAAAGTAGAATTTCTGCTACAGATGAGCCCTATTAAAGCATACAGAGCTGTTTGAACTGGCAGAGACCAAGTAGACTCCCACTATTTATCCATGGGAAGCTGTGAGCACCAGTGGGCAGATAGGAGTTTCTGTTCATTGCAGTCAAAGAAAAGGAGTACAAAGCTACTACATCTCAGTGAATTAAAGTTATGGGAAAATACTGCATGAGGTTCTGCCACTGATTTTCTCCATGAGCAGAACTCTGTATTCCATCTGTGCAAATAAAATTATAATCTTCCCATCTGGCACACTTTTAATCCCATCCATGCCAACAGTAACCTTTTCAGGGCAGAGTCTCGTATTTATTACTTTTCTACCCACAAAGGGTCCCAGTTTTCACTGGGGCCTCTAGGTGCTGCTGTAATGCTAATAATACTAATACTCGTAATTCTGCTAGTGGCAAATTTAGTCCAACATCTTAGGCTTAAATAAGTTATATGGAAAAATGGTTATAAACAGCCTCCGTCTTCCTTCACATTCTGCAGGTCATTTTGCATCTGCAAAACTCAGTTTGTGGATTGATATGCATCTTATATGTTGTATCTTGGGAATGTTTTCTGGATGAATCTCACACAAAATCTGTGGATAAAAAAGTCACAGAAAAAAATGCCTGAAGCTGTACCACTCACCTCCCTCCTCCTTCATATGCACACATGCCCAACTGCTTTTTTTTCCCCTTTCCCCCTTTGTTTTATCAGTATGGTGCTAAATTACCAAGTTTGAAATTTCTTTGGCAAATAAGGGATGCATGCCAGAACACAAGTGCCCCGAGGGATCTGAGTCTTAGGGGAAAAAGCCCTTAATCTCCAAGTTTATAGGTAGCAGCACTTTCCTGAAATTGGAAAATGTTCAACTCATTTATGAAAGAAATCTGCCACAAGGATACGCTGATGTTCACAGCTATTTCATTAATAACCCATTGTGATCCATGGGTTATAGGACAGGTTTATTTGGACACCTGCAACAAATATATTCTGCCCCCTCCCTGCCCCAAATTTTCCTGATGAGCAAAAATCCCTTTAGCGCAAACCAGGTAGCTCTGGGAGTACGGTTTTTCCAAATGAACCAGGCACCTTTAGCCATGTGTGACTAATTTATGTGGAGCAGCACTCCACATGCACGCCCAGGTGGGCTGCCGTGCACGCACGGGGCTAGTTAAGCATTTACTGCCCAGGAGCCGGGTTTGCACACCCAGGGTGGGGGCACACGAAGAGCTCTGCCCGCCTGCAGTGGGGAACCTGCCCCACTCACACAGCACCCACGGTCCGAATACTTTATGACTGAATCTCAGAGAGATTTCCCGAGTACAGGATAAGGATCAACTTTGCATGTTCCTCCACCAGCTGAATAAATCAACATTCCTGAATGTCAGTCCTCGGGTTTATCTACCAAGCATGACTTGAACCGTTCATGGGGATTTTAATGTATTTATAGTTTCATAACTAGCCTGTAACAATGAATTCTTCCTCTCCTACCCACATGTAAATAATATCTAACACTACTGTCAGGGTTTGGCAGGGCAGCAATGTTTTGGAGGTAATGTGGATCCTCAGCCTGCCTTTAGCAGGGCATCTCTCTACTTGTAGGCAATAGGAGGAGGATTAATCATCGCTATTGGAGCCCTCGCTTCCTTCTGCAACCTTCTCTTCCCAGGGATGATGAGTTAATTCAGCTGGAACAATGTTAGTTCATCAAGTTTTGTGGTTTATCTGAAAATCGAATGGCAGTAATTTCATATGGCAACTGACTTAATGCCCATTTAGTTCAGGTTTTAGACAACTCTGGTCGATGATCACAATGGGTTTAATACAAAGCGTAGGTGGGATGAAACTGTAACACCAGTACTTTCAAGTAGGTTTTCTTCCCCGCTGCAGAGCTGGTTATGTTGACTGTCTGCATGTGTGTTTCTGCATGTAGGATGTATATCCTTCTCTCTGAACCTCCCCTAGAACCGTCCACACATGTAATGTTTAAAATAGCAAATGCAAACCTGAAAATTTTAAACTGAGTGTTTGACATTTTATTGGGTGATAAATTGCTTCTTACTCTTATAAAGTCCACAGGTGTTTATGCCCACTCTTGTACGCCTAGTTAAAACTTTGGCTACAATAGGAATGCTTTGAAAATAGCCAGTCACTCCTAAAATTGATTATTAAAATAGAATTACCTGTTATGCATCACATTAATTCTAGTTGTGTCAAGTTCTGTTGTTTAACCCTTTTAATCTCTTTTGGCTTGGTGTTTTATCCTGATTCCCTGTTTTCTTTTCCACCCTTTTGATTTCCAAATTCTGTTGTCAGATTCTGGATAGAGCTTGGACTCAAATGGTTCCCCAGGACTTGCTGCCACACACCCTCCTTGCGTGGCTCTTCCCATGCCATGAGAGCTCTGGGGCTGGAAGAAGTCTTCCAAAGCAGGTTCAGATTATTTGTCAAATAAGAAGGCTTGAAAATGAAAAATTTGGAAGAAATGAAGAGTTAATGGAACCTTCTTGAATTCTTATACACGTACATACAAAGGAAGTCTGCAAAATCCTTGTACTGTGTTTCCTGTCTCCTGGGTATGGCACCTTCTCAGGGAGTGGTTTTTAGGGATCTTACATTTTTAGAGCAGCCTATGCAAAATGTTATGTTTTCAAGTAGAGAAGCAGCAGCTACATCAGGTGGGAGCCTCTGGCCACCCCACATGGAGCCTCTGTCTGCTCCATGGGTCTCACTACTCCATCTCCGGGTGAGCAAATTATGGGAAACAGGAATGGGTGCAAATTTGAGACATTTACTCTGTTATATTTCAGGAAGGGTGAGTGAGAAGGTAACAAAAGAGCCCAAACAAAAACCCAAGAGGTTTTTAGGTCCTGTTGGTAGGATTTAGAGGGACGTGCTCAAGGTCTTTGGGTGGTTGAGAAAGAAAAGAGCCTTCCAGGCTGCCCAGCACATGGCAAAAATGCAGAATAAGGGAATTGCCTATGGAGTTTCCCAGATTCTCCATGATTTTGGCTTCCTTTCAAAACATAAGAAAGGTGAAGCACAGGAAAACACAGCTTCTGGGTGGACAGGAGGCCAACACCCACACCAGTCAGCTTGCAGCCGTATAGTCCCCTGTCTCTAGTAGGTGCTAAGACAAGCTGACTAATGCAGGTTCCTCCCCCAACTTTTATTGTAGCCAAACTCGTGCCAAACTTGCCCAGCAGGGACTGTCTCACCCTGCAGGTACAGTAACCCTGAGTGTGAGAAGGGCCCAGGCTGGATTTGGAGGCTTCCAGACTCTTCTGTAATGGAAGTAATGAACACTACAAAGGAAAACAGCAACAGCCCTCAGCATCCGGCGCCAGAACACACGCCTTGGCAGGGAAACCTGAGGGAAGGTTTGGAGGAGGAAAACGGGGAGATTTTTTTCCTGTTGCAAGGAGCATTCTCACAGCAGGGGATGGATAAGCAGTACTGCATCCCTCAGCATCAAATTTTGGAGTGTGCTGCGAGGGCCATGGTTTATTTGCAGTAAGGCAAACATCTCGTCCTGCCACAAGGAAGGGCAGTTTCTGCAGGGCTGCCTCTGCAAGACAGGAACAAAATCACCCAGGCAGTTGGATACTAGACACTGACTCGTTTTCACATCTTCCGTATTGATGGAGAGGGTAAATCCGCTGTGATTTCCATTCCCCTAGTGTGCAGTAACACCTGAGGTCCAAAAAGATTCAGGCTTGAACCCTGGCAGCACAGCTCAGCGTCTGCCAGAAAACTCCCTTCCAGGCAGCCCCTGCTCAGGAAGTTTCCCCTCATCCATCAGCCATGACCCACATCCACAGGGAGACCCGGACCACTGGGATGTGATGGAACAGCTGGCACATGTGGGTGCGGGACACGAGGGCAGCAGGTCTGCTGGGATCGCTCACACCAGAATGATGGGAGATGAGAAGGTGGGGTTGGGCTGCCAAGCTCATATCGGGGTACAGAGGAATATGCTATTTTAAAGCCCAGATTTTATTAGGATAGAGTAAGTGGAGCCTTTCTGCTCAGCACTTGGGTAGTTGTTTGGTGTCTGCCCCCAGCGGCATTGTGCTGTCACAGACCATAAGAGGGGGGTTCAAGAGGGCAGCAGTGGGAGTGCAGGGATGGCTTCACCCACACCTGGGCCCCGACAGTGCCAGGGCACCACTAGCGTGTGCCTGCCATGCGTCTGCCCCATGTGGGCACCACGCACTCCCTACGGATTGTGTCATGCCAGGGGGGATTCACAGAGGGGACCTGGACACCCGCTGCCTCTGTGCACGGCTGGGGGCTGCGTGTGCTCTGCAGCTCCCCGAGCACTGCCCTGGCCCCACAGGAATCACAGAGGTCCTTCAACCTTTTTTATTGCCTGCACATGCACAACTCTTAAGTTTTTTTGCAAGGATATGGGGTTTATTTTTTTTTTTCCCCTGAAGGCAGTCGGTATTTTCAGCAGGGAGAGTGTGTTTTTCTATACACTCCTCGTTTCACTCTGGTAAATGTCCCTTGCTACCTGGCTATGGGCAGGGGGGACAGTTGTGGGGGTCCCTGACTCAGCTGGAGGTTCCGGGCTTAGCTGCCCAAAGGGGACCCCCTCTGCTGGCAGGGTGAGCCCCAGGGATCCCCAGAGCCCTGCACTGCCCTGGGGGAGGCGGTTCTGGGTGCAGGAAGGTGCTGATCCCTCTGCGTGTCACAACCGGGCTGGGGGGAGGAAACCAACCCTCCAGCAGTGCCGGCAAAGCCAGCCTGACCCGAGCAAATGAAAATAATCAAAAGTAATTAGAAGCGTGCTGGACTGCTCCTCGGAGATCTGTGTGAGAGAATAAACATGCCGGAGCCCTCCGAGCCACTGCAAAGGCCCATGTCTGAGCTGTTAGGTGCCCTGACCTTGTCCACATAAAGACGTGATTTATGAAGTGCAGGGCACAGCAGCAGGGCTTCTGTCTTCTCCAGGAGAACCAAATTACTGAGGTGGAGATTAACATGCTTTCAGTTGGGCCCATTTCCAGACCAAGGGAAATATTTTATTTACATTTTTTTACCTTTAATTTTCCCCTCCTTTTCCTGGTGTGAAAACTGCCTTTTTGGCTGGGAGGGATGAGCCCGGCAGCGTGTGAGGGCAGGAGGGGCAGCAGGGATGGAGCACCAATGTGGGGGGCACCGCCATGCCCACCCCACTCCTTCATCAAGGGCTGAAAGTGATACAAATCTTCCTCCTGAAATCCAGCAGCAACACTTGTGTCGTCACTTGATTTTATTTTATTTTTTTTCTAAGTTGATATCCACAACACAGGGTGGGAGGAATTGACATGCAGAAACTGTGCCGCCTTTCCTGCTTGTCGTTGTTTCCCGGGTCTGTCCCGGAGCAACTGGATACGCCAGAAGGCTGTTGTTTTCTGCGCTTGTTTCATTTTGCTTTTCCTTTCCCTTTCTCTCTCCCTGTTTGATGCACTCACCCCGTATTTCAAACACTCCCTGCAGTCTTAGTCAGGATGCTCAATGTTGTGTTTAGTCACCTTGAGAAATATACCATTAAACCCCACTTAAAAAGATGGTTGTGAAGTGGCTTGTCTATAAACGTAAGGATAATACTGAGCCTAATATGAACATTTATGGTATTTAAAAAATCACCAGCGGCTTGTCTGATTTTTCCCCATTGTCCTGGGCAGCGTTTGGCCCCAGGAAGCCCATTAAACGTGGACAGTGCCGTTATTTCATCTGGCTGTGGCCGAGCTGCTTTGCTTTGCTTTAATGATGTGCTGGAATGCACGATGCCCATAGGGTCTCCATTAGGAGAACTTTTACTTCTGGGACGACCATGAAGTTAAAGGCTTAAAAGAGGCATCAGTTTACAGCCTGGTGGGGATTACTAGCAGACTGGAGTACTAACTCCTGACTGCCCCACTAATAGAGCGACTTGTTTTAAATAAACAATTGCCAAAGGGACCCTGTGGAAATATTTGGGCTTCTTGAAGCGCCCACCGAACCTGAGAAGGGAAAGGCGACAGGGATGTTTAAAAGATTTTCGTTTGGAAAAAAACAAACAAACAAAAAACAAACAAAAAAGAAATACATCGACGTGCCTTGATGTGTATATCCACATCCCCGCACCGGGATGTTGGAGGTCCAGGCTGACCCCCAGCCAAAACCCTCCGAGCGGGCTTGTGCCTTCGTCCCCCTCCCCCCCCTCCTCCTCCTCCTCCTCCTCCTCGTGCCGCGCTCCCCCCTCCGTCGGGCTGCGCTCCGGCCGAGCCGCCGGGAGCGCTGCGTGGAGGGGAATGACTGAAAAGGGGGAATTGCTAAAAAAGGGGGGGGTTTCCCCCCAAAAAGGGGAGCGGCGGCCCCGCTGCCGGCGCGGGCCGTGTCCCGGCGGCCAGTGCCACCCAGCGGCGGCGGGCGGCGGAGCCCCGAGGGCAGCGGGCGGCCCCGCGCCGGTACCGGGAGCGCCTTTTGTTTATCCACCGGCGTTTCCTCCCTTTGTGGCACGGCGGAGAGCGGGGACGGGGGGGCTCCGGCTCCTATCGGGGGCTCTGATCAGGCCGATGGGCTCGAGCAATCAGTTTCCCAGATTACTTGTATTTAATACACAATGCATCATAAAGCAAATCCCTCATCCTGACAGGGAGAAAATAGAACAGCTCATAGCGCGAGCCGGGCCAATTTATGGCTAAATTAAAAAAAAAAAAAAAAAAAAAAGCAAAAAAAGAGAGAGAGAGGGAGAAAAAAAAAATAGAAGGAAAAAATCCCCAACAATGGGGAGCGGAGGGGAGGGCAGGAACCCACGGCCCCGTACACCGGACGGGCGCCGGTTCCCAGGCCCGGGTGCTCTGGGAATCTCCCACCGGGTTTTTTGAGGTTATTGACAAAGGATTTTTTTTTCTTTAATTTTTTTTTCCTGCCCTACCTACTACCACTGCGTGAGGTTTTTTGTTTTTGGGTGTTTTTTTCCCCGTCTCTCTCCCCTCGGACAATAGCCATTATCTGAGCTAACAGGTCAATGTCACAGATAACGGGCCGCTGAGACAAATCCATCAGAATCTCTTGTCACCCGGCTTCTTGCCCTCCCCCCGTGTTCCTTCCCCATCCCTTTTCGGCCCTCCGGGGAAGAAAAATCCACTTTCAGTCTGAAAAGTATATATATAGATATATGTACACTTAAAAAAAAAAAAAAAAAAAAGTGGGTGGCACTTCTGGATGGTGCAATAAAAGTTACAACTCAGCCCTCTTATTTTTTTTTTTTTTTCTCTGCCCTCTTCCCAAAGCACACAGATATATACGTGGATCTCGCCGTAGTGCGCCCGGGCTCTTCCAAACTTTGGGGATGTTTGCGGTTCTGCGCCCGCCGCGGTGGGATTTCGGGTCCGCTCGCGGAGCCCGCAGAGCCCCGCACCCGGGGGGCTGCGCTCCCCCGCGGGTGGGAATGGGAGCGGGCCCGGCCCCCGCAGGTAGAGCCCGGCCTCCCGCCGCTCCATTCATGGCATTCGTTACCAAAGAAATAAAGGGGGGAAAAAAAGAAAAGAAAAAGAAAAAAGAATCGTTTAGGAAGCGCCGGCAAACGGGGAGGTGGTTCCCGCGGCAGCAAACCGGGGGGTCGTCGGGAAAATTGGCCGGTTTAAAAAAAAAAAAAAAAAGGGTTGCATTTCATTAAAAATTGTTATTAATAACCAGAGTGACGCGATGACGAGAACAACTCTGGTTACCGCGGCGGGCGCGCCGGCTCCCGGAGCGCCGGGAGAAGCCGTCGGGGCGAGCGCGGCGCGGCTCCCGCTCGCCACAGCCCCGGTGCGGGGCGGCCGCGACGGCGCTGCGGGGACCGGGGGCGAGCGGCGGCGGGGACGGGCGGCGAATAAATCAGAGGCGAGCGGCGAGGGCCCGAGGCACCGCGCACCGCCGGCCCCGGCGGGGGATGCGGCCGGGAGGGGGATGCGGGGGCCGCCCCCGCGGGCTCCCCGTGCGCCCCCGCGGAGGGGCCGCTGCTCCGCGACCTGGCGGTGACCCCCGGCCGCGGGGCCGCTGTCGCTTTAAGCGCGCCGGGAGCGCCGCCGCCCGGGCCGGGGGGGCCGGGCCGGAGGGGGGGAGAGGCGGCCGGGGCTGCCCCGCTTTAAAGAGACAGTGCCCGGAGGGGGAGCGG